>CM028130.1:771315000-771325000 GCA_016271365.2 Neoceratodus forsteri
CTCCATTTAGTACCTGTGCCTGCTTCCCTGCCTCCTGAGCCCATCCCTCCCCAGTCCTAATCCTGGAGATCTGTGCTCTCCCTTTTCTCTCTTCCTCTATGTATCTATAAAATCCCTTTCCACCCCTCTGGATATCCCTAGCCAGGTTTTGCTCCACCCTCGCCTTGGCTCCCCTCACCAGTCTGGTGACTCTCCTTGCTGTCATATCGTAGTCTTCTCTCTCCCTTGTACCCCTGGAGCGATTAAAACATGCATAGGCAACCTTTTTATCCCTCACCGCCACTTGCACCTCCCTGGTCCACCAGCATGGCTTGTTGGCTCTACCATATTTACGCCTTACCCTTGTACATGAGCTAGTAGCCTCCTGCACCCCTTTTTTAATGGTCTCCCACAAGCTACCAACATCCATGTCTGGCCTAATTTTGTTCAAGCTCTCCCTTAGAATCCTGCCCATGTCCACAAGTCTGCCCCCGAGTGGTCACTACTGTATTTGAGCGGTTCTCCCCCTCCCCCTCGACACGGCAGAAACCAGACCGTGGCATGGTCTCCACCTGCCAGTGGGCTACACACCCCCAGACCCCTTATCTGGTCGCTGTCTGCAAGGAAAACGCCCAGTATCCTCCCCTCCCTAGTAGGTTCCCCTACCTGTTGGACCAGGAAGGCATCCTGAAACACATCCATCAGTCTCTGCTCCCCAGCCACTGCTGATGTCATAGTGTCCCAGTCTGCCCCCGGCATAATTAGGTCTCCCATGACCACCACCCTACCCTTTCCATGGTCACAGTGTCCCTTGATGTTCTCAACTAATTTTTCCTTCAGGGCCTCATCCATTGCGGGGGGGCTCTGTACACCACCCCTATTTTCAGTCTTTTGCCTCCCCTCGATTGCAGGGTTACCCAAATCACTTCTACTCCCCCATCATCCTCCTCCACTCCACTAACCACTATGCCATTCTTGACAATCAGCGCTACACCCCCTCCTCTACCCTCTTCCCTATCCCGCCTGAATATTGTGTAGCCCTCCAAGTTCAGGTCCCAATCTTTCTTCTGGGTGGCCCATGTTTCCGTAATCACTGCCACATCTGCTGATCCCTCTGCCAACATCGCCTCGAGCTTGGGCATTTTGTTGCCCATGTTCCTGGCGTTGATCAGAACCATCCTCCATCCCATCCCTCCTCCCCTACCCAATTGTCTCGGCCATGCATAATTCCTGTTTGCCCTTTCCTGCTCAGCTCTTGCTTTGTTTACATCGCAGTCCCCTGCCCTCATTTTTTGCCCTAGACCTGGGACCTCGGGCAGCCCTCCTGATTCCATTTCTTCACTTATCCTTCCCCTTTACGAGTTTAAACCCCACTTCGCGTTTATGAATCCAGTGAGTTTTAGTTTTAAGATCTTCTTCCCCCCTAGGTTAAACTGTATCCTATCCCTAGCATGTAACCCCTTGTCATCCCATGTGTCCCCCACCAGCCCATATCCTTCTGCCCCTTACCAGTCCCTGAGCCACTGGTTCACCCCTCTGAGTTTGTGCTTGGTCTCCCCGGATGCCCTAGGTACTGGTAGAATTTCCGAGAAGGAGATTGAACTTCCTATAGAGTGGCAGACTCTGGCCAGTTCCCGAAACCTCGTTTTGGATTTCCAGATCACTGTTCCCCTCCAAATCGTTTGTGCCCATATGTACTAGGAAATCTGGGGATCCCCCACATTCCAATGCTAATGAGTATAGCTGGAATTTGGCCTTGTGAATGGATAGGCCCGTGATGCATTTAACCCTGACCGGACTGCTTTTTCCCTCCCCTACCCCCTCCCACTGGATTCTCCTGGTCATGGAGTTTCCCAGCAGGATCAGCTTCACCCCCCAACTTACTGGCCTGTTTGATCCCTTCCAGACTCTTTTTTCCTTTCATCAGCCCCAGCTTACTCCTCCCACCCCCTTCAGTCTGGGGATCACTAGTCTGTGCGTGTCCTACCATGCTTTTGCGTCTTGTGGCTCCCAGTTTATCCTCACCCCCCGATCTCCCCTGGGCTCCCTTTTGGGCCAGAATCCACAGGTCCCCACCCAGACATCTTCTACTGCTTCCCTCCTGACTCCAACCCCCCTCGGTCTTATCTCCCCATCCCGTCTGGCATATTTCTCCTCCCTCCCCCACCTCATCAGACTTCTCCCGCCCGACACTGGCCTTTCTAGAGTAACCCCTACTACCCCCTCTCCTTGGCTGACTCCCCAGTCTGAGTACCTGCCTGCCCCATCTCCCCCCGCCCGGCTTGCTCGCCACACCATCGCTGCCTGCCTGCCCCCTTCTGTTCCACAACATCTCCTACCTCCACCCCCGCTTGCTGGCCAAACCCTCTCTGTCCGCCTGCTCCACCCTCCCGCCAGCCTATTCTACCTTCTCTCCTGGGTACAGCATGGTGTATCTATTACTAAGTGTGATGCTTGCCCCGACTCATTTTCTCCTACCCCCCCTTTCGCTCCCACTGATCGGCCCCCTTCCTGTGAAGTGTTTTCCATCCATTGCTTGTATTGTGCCCTACTCCTCCGGAGTTTCCATAGGGCCCATGTCTACCTGTTCCTTGGGGTATACCGTAGTGACCTAACCTCCTCCCATGGGATCTTTTTCACTCCTTTCCTCTCCAGTCCTCCCCCCTCATGCCTTCCAGCTCTCTTCCGATCCCCTCGACCTCCTCCCTAAGTCCTGTCAGCTGAAAACACACTGGACACTCTCAGAACCTCCATGCCCAGTTTAAGATTATTGCTGCCCCGCACCCCGCACACCCAATCACCCTACCGAAGATGCCCGCTCTGATCCGCCCCAAATCCACCCTCATTTTGGTGTGAGCAGTACCAACCGCTTGCAGAACCAGTTTAGGCAGTAGCACACGACGACACTAGGACACTAGCTGTTTGTCCCCTCCCCTAGCAGAACTCGGATTACAACACTTCTCCCTTCTTCCCTACAACAGCTAGTTTTCCAGTCCCAGTTCTCAAGCAGCATTTTTGCTCACCCCACAAAGATCAGTAGCAATAAACAATTTAGCATACACAGATATACAGTCTGTTATAATGTGCCCCCCTCTGATAGTAGTAGACAGTGTTGGCCTTGCAATCCAGCATATAGGACTCTTGTTCCCGAGTCAGCTGTAACCAGTTTACCAAGCATAGTAGTAATCAGTTTACAGATATCTTGTCCCGCAGCCGTATATAGCAGGTAGTCAATGGTGCCCAAGCAGGCATAGCACAGTCCCCCTTTCCTTCAGTCAGCAACAGTCCAAATCACCCTCTCTCAGCTTGCCCTTTGCAGTTAGTCAATGGTGCCCACGCAGGCACAGCATACAGCTCCCTTTTCCCCCAATCAGCAGCAGTCCAGGACACCCACTCACAGCTGGCCCCTCTCCAAGGCTCCACTCCCCCACCGATCATTTAATAGAAGTCGGGGTCAGGGTGGGTGATGTGGGACAAACACCAGCAGCTCTGCTTAGTTGCGACTGGGCTAATGGCCTTTATAGCCCAGTCACCCAGTCAAAGTTTGCGCCCTTAGCACTTACTGGCCCCAGCGCTCCTTGCTCCTGAGCAGCGGCGGCCCTCCAGTCACACCCTTCTGCCGATGTGGCCCCTTCTCCGACCACCGATGTGGTCGCATCCTTTCCCACCGCTGATGCGGCTCCGGAATTGTCTGCCCCGTCTCCCCACGGCAACAACACCAGCAGCTCTGCTTCCAGTTTCCATGATATATGATGGTAGCCAATTAGCATATTATAACAGTTAGCTAATTAGAGGGTTAATGATGTATATCTGTATATCTATTTGATACATGCACAGTATTATACATGGCTGAGTCCTTGTCTCCATAGAAAATGCCATCATACAGTACATGTTCCCCATATACTACAGTAGCCAATAGGTGTATTATGGTATCAGCTGGCTAATTACAGTGTAGTAATGTTAACACCTTAATAACTAGGAAGCACTGTGTGTGTGTTTGTGTGTGTGTGTGTACGCATGTACATACATATGCATCTGGGAAAAGGAAACCCAAGGACAGAATATTGGCTAAAGATGGTCAGTGCCTCACATGAGGAAAGGGACATGGGGGTCATCATATGTGATACCCTAAAGCAGTCCTGTCGGTGCAACAACACTTAGAATAAAGCAGATAGAATGCTGGGGTGTATAGGAAGAGGATTTGACAGCAAGGACAAAGAGTCATCCTCCCACAGTACAGGTCCCTGGTGAGGCCTTACCTGGAGTACTGTGTCTAGTTTTGGAGTCCACACATTAAGAATGGCAAGGATAGGTTGGAGACTGTGCAGAGAAGGGCCTCCAAGGGCTCTTGTACGAGGAGCACCTGAAAGCACTGAATATGTACGCACTTGACACTAGGCGGGACAGTGGGGATATGAGTGAGGTGTTCAACTTCATGAAAGGCATAAATAAGGTGCCCTACTCAAAACTATTTAATAGGGTCGAAGGCTCAACTACTAGAGGGCATGAGTGGAAGCTACAAGGAGGGGGCTTCAAAAGGGAATTGAGTAGCCGACCCGGTGGCATGGAGGGCTGAGGCAGCGATACCTTACCTCCTGCTACGCTGGCGACCCATGTTCGTGGTGCGAGCGGGTCATCGGTGAGAGAGATGATCGAGCATCCTGAGGATAGCTCGCCTCTCCTGGGAAGGGGTGGGACTGGAGATGGGCACATGCCCGGCGGCTGGAGGCTGGCACACTGATTCCACAGATGGGTGGAGACAAACCAGACGCCTGGCGTGCTGCATGTGGAAGTGTGAGCAGCTCAGCCATTGGCATCACTGTGCGCTTATCCCACACTCGGGGTCGGGGAAGAAAACTGGAGGTTTAAAAAAAAAAAAAAAAATACCACAGACCGGCGGGATGATTCCGACCCTCCACAGGTGCTGCACCTGGCTAGCTGGCACCTCAAGCAAGGGGTGAGCACCAGTGGACGCTGGGGTGATGGGGCTGGGAGGGCCGGAGGAAGGGGGCCGGACTGGGAGGAGATAAAGAAATCCCAAATCTTTTTTCGTATGAATGAATCTCTCCTCCTCCGCTTTTATATATATCTATATATCTATATATCTATATATCTATATATATATATATATATATTTTTTTTGTGACTGATCTGGTCTTTTTATGCCAGAAACAATAGAACAAGCGAGCCGGTGGCTGAAGGTTGAGCTGCTGGGCGCCACACCCTGCACTATGCCGGCGACCCGGGTTCGGAAACGACCTCAGATCGTCAGGGTGACGAGGGGGGAGCAGGATCAAGCCTGGTGGCTCTCCTCCAGGGGTGGGAGATTGCCCTCCTGTAGTCCCGCTGTCACCGATTGGAAGTCTGGTGGTGGCGCAGGCAGGTACGTGTGATTGGTAGGGTGGGGCACTTTGTAGTGCGTGGTGTGTGCGTGCCTCCACATGTGTGTGCTCACGCCAGGGATGCATGGGGGGAATAAACCGGGAGAAAAACCTACAAAATACAAATGTTTTTTTTGTTTAAAAAAAAAAAAAAAAAAAAAACACCCAGAAGTCTTGTTTTACACTACACAAGCCGTACGTTGTACAGGTCACACATAAGTTTCCATGATTACTACAATGTTGCTATTCTTAGAACAAAGTACAAAGAAACTGTAGACATCTCCGTAAAACCCAGCTGATTTCAGTGAGGTTTATCAAGAAAGGAGTCAAATGTTAACCTGTTCCCCCCACACACACACACACACACTCTCCGCAGGAGAAATTTTTATCAGGGAACAAAGTCTGTATCTGCCTGTTACTCGCCCCTCCCCAACGGGAGTAATACCCCCCAGCACTCTGCAGGAAAAATATATCAAGGAACAAAGTCTGTCTGTCTGGGTCATATAGTGGAGTTCCTCAGGGATCGGTCCTTGGGCCCTTCCTGTTCAACATCTACGTCTCTGACATAAGGAAAGGGTATCGGGAGTGAGATGAGTCTCCTTGCGGATGACTCAAAACTGGGGGCGGTGGTGGATGGGGAGGAGGGGTGGCCCTACAGGGGGACCTGGAGGCTCTGGAAAGGTGGTCTAGAAAGCAGAAGCTGAGCTTCAATGCAGGGAAATGCAAGGTACTGCACCTGGGAGCCAGAAACTCGGGCCAAGAGTACACCCGGGGGATGCTACAAGTCTCGATGGCAGAGAGGGATCTGGGGGTGGTGGTGGATGTCAAGATGAACAGCTCGGAGACTTGTAGGAGGGCAGCGGCAAAGGCCATCAGGATGCTTGGATGCATCGCTAGGGGGCTCACCTCCAGAAGGAGGGAAGTGGTACTCCCACTGTATAACTGCTTGGTGAGGCCGCACCTCGAGTACTGCGTGCAGTTTTGGAGACAACATTTAAAGAGGGACATTGAACTCCTGGAGAGGGTCCAGAGGAGGGCAGCCAGAATGATTTGGGGCTTGAGGGATAGGACCTATGGGGAGAGGCTTGAAGAGCTAAATATGTACATATTGGAAGAGAGAAGGGACCGGGGGACATGATAGAGGTTTTCAGGTACATGAAGGGGTAAATAGGGAGGAGCATTCAGGGTGCTCCGAAGGAAGGGGGCAACTAGAGGCATGGGTGGAAGCTGGGGGAGATTCGGGAGAAAGGAGGAGGTGCTACTTCACTGAGAGGGTGGTGGAGCCATGGAATGCGCTGCCCAGGGGGCTGGTGGAGGCAGAAACGTTAGAGGGGTTCAAGAGGGGGTGGGACAGGTACAGGGGAAGGGTTCTGAAAGCAAAAACCAATGCAGCGAGAATATCCGGGACTGGGAAGGGAGACGCCACAGAGGAAGAGGGGGGCAGCAAGGTCAGCTCCCAGAGTGGGGGCTGACCAAACAAGCAGACACGAAAGACCGGTAGGCCTATTCTGCTGGCAGTTTAGTATGTTAGTAAAACTTAGTATGTTAGTATATACCATACTCATCTTTGCCATTTTGCATTGAAAGTACCCAGCTTATCATGAAGTCCAGTTGTTAATTTTTCTAACTGATATATATCCATTACAACCTTCCTCCGATCAGATATTGAAGGGATAGTAGGGAACATCCGCCTATGAGTTGTGGCTTTTTTTGCCGCCAGAATATATAATGGTGGTAATGTTTTATACCAGGGTGGGTGATTGTCGAGGAAGGAACATTAATTACCATCTCAGACGATAGTTCAACTGGATCCCCCATACAGTCTTTCTTCCTGCAGAGAGCACCAGAAAGGAGTCAGTAACTGGCACAACCAAAAAATATGCCCCAAATCTGCCACCTGGCACCATCATCCCCTCCAGCAAACTCCATATGCTGGTGGCAAATATTTCAAGAGTGCTGCTGGTGACCGAAAATATATCTATCTGCACGTCCGTGTATATTATTTCCTCCATATTGAAGAGATTGTGATTTTAATTGCTGAAAGTGCAGATTTCAGCCAGGGGTCAAATGACACCCAGGTCCCTGTTCCAGTTATCTAAAACAGATTGGATTGAACCTCCCAATAATCTAATAACTTGATTAGTAAAGGGTTTTTTGGATTTGGCAGTTTGGTAAGATCGGGGTGTTGGTGCTGAATAAAGGCTCTCAGCTGCAGATGTCTAAAGTTGTCTCTGTTGGCTAGTCCATATTCCCTTTGTAGTGTTTCAAATGGAATAATACATGTTGGTGTAAAAAAATAATATATATATATTTGAACTTTGGATGGATTTTCAACTGGTGCCACACCTGCAAGGTGTAGGATGTGAAATGCGTGAAGTGGCGCAGCTGTGGAGATTTTTCTTTAGTGGCAAACGAGATGGGGTTGAGGCTGTAGAGATCGTTAAGGGTAAATTCAATATCCTTCCATGCGGCTTTATATGTTGATGCTAATCAAAGGAATATTACTGTAATGAAGACCGCCTTTGCGTAAAGTTTCAAATTGGGCAAGTTAACCCCTCCTTGGACTAGAGACAACTGAAGGATGGAAAAGCGGACCCAGGGATGCTGCCCACCCCCATATAAAATTTTAAATCATTCTGTTCCTAGAAGCGCAGTAAAAACTAGCCGGGGGAGCTGGGATGGTTTGAAAAAGATACAGTAACCACAGCAGTATAGTCATTTGAATTATCTCTACCTGTTGGAAGAAGGTTTAAGGACAGTGTTTCCCATTTAGTTAAATCATCTCGAATTAGCACTGTTAAAGGTTCATAATTAACCAAGTCTACATTGTTTATCTTTTGAAATATGAATTCCCAAATATTTTATTTTTGTGCGTAGCCATCATAAAGGATGCCTCCTTTTTAGGGCCTCTGAAGGCATAAGGTTAAACAAGAGGACCTCCATCTTGGATACATTCAGCTTTAAATCTGCAACTCCTTCAAATCTATATAAGATGTCACAAACAGCTGGTACGGATGTTTCAGGGGAAAGTACGAACAAAAGGACATTGTCGGCAAATAGGGACATTTTGTATTCTGTTTGTCCCAGGGGAATGCCCTCGACTCGCACCTCGTTCTGTAATGTGGTGGCAAAGGGCTCCACGTATAAGGCAAACAGAAGTGGGGAAAGCAGGCACCCCTGTCGTGTGCCGTAGAGAAATAGGAGAAGATAAAGAGCCATTAATTCAAGTATAAGCTCTTGGGCTATCATTATCTATATATCTATATATTGATAGATATATATATTTCATCCAAACTCTGAAGGTATCTGGGAATTAAAAGGCGGACAGGGTGTCCCAGAGAAAGTCCCAGGACACCCTGTGAAGGAATCCTTTTTTATATGCTTCTTTTGTTCATACGGAAAAAGAATGCCTCATGCGAAAAAAGAATTTGAACTTAGTTCTCTTCTTCTCTCCCCGATTCTTTTTTTGTGTATGAAGGCATCCTTTTCTTATGGGTTTTCGTTCATACAAAAAAGTATTCCTTCATACGAAAAAAGATTTTGGACTTTTTTTTTTTCCCCACTTCTTTCCACATTTGAACTTCAAGAAGTCATAACTCCCTCAATATTTGGATTTAAGGCACAATCTATGTATCAAAAGAAAGGTCTTAATGGGTATTACACTCATAATACATACTACCCCCCTTCTCCCAAAATTGTAGGGCGAACAAAAAACATAAACATGAAAATGAAAAACTGCAAATTCCTGTAGGATAACACTGCAGCTTCAACACATAACTCCCTCAATAGTTGACTTAAGGGACAACCTATATATCAAAACAAAGAGATTTTATAAGTACTACATCAACACATCTCCCCCCCCCCCCCCAAACATTTAGGGGCAATATAAAAGACATAAAAAATACAAAATGCAGATTCTCGCAGGATAACATTGGAACTTTTAACAAGCCGTACAATGAAGGAAAGAAATTGTTCTTTTGGCAGAAATGGAAGCACAGGGCCCAAGCCCTGTGCTTTCACAGTAACATACAAGTATGCACCTATGGAGGAATGGAAGCCCAAGGGCCCTGCACTCTCACAGGCAAATGTGGATACAATTATGCTGTCTCAAAAAGTAAGGAAATTTAATTGCAAAAAAACTGTAATGCACTAGTTGGGGTTAAAGTGACCAAAGTAAGGAAATGTGGTGTAACCCTAACACCCCACCCTTGCCCTGCAGGCAGCAACAGGAAAAAACATTAGGGTTTCACCTCTCTTGCATCTTCGCAAATCAGGAGTGGGGTGAGCCTTGGGGTTGTCAACACTAATGCTCACCCTATTCTCATTTACTGTACACATCTCTGCTTATTTACTAATAGAATGGGGTTATCGTTATGGTTGACAACCCCAAGGCATACCCCATGATGCAAGAGAGGTCAAACCATAATGATTTTTCCTGTTGCAGCTTACAGGGTGGGGTGTTGGGGTTGGAAATCCTAATGCCACATTTCTCTACTTTTGTTACTTTAACCTTAACTATTGCATTAAGTTTTTTTTTTTTTTTTTTTTGCAATGAGTGTGTGTATGTGTATGTACTACCGCTATGCAAATGTTTTATTAACACCTTTTATAACATAAACCCAGATATACATGTAACAAGA
>CM028130.1:773130000-773535000 GCA_016271365.2 Neoceratodus forsteri
ATATTTTTTCTTTATTTTTCTTCTCACAAGTTTTGGGCAACAGTTTCATGGTAAATCAACTTCATCAGGCCCTTACTGTGTTGTTGTTCTTAGAAAATCTTTTGATAGTCTTAAATTCAGTTAGTGACTTGCATTCTCTCAGCTAAAACTTATAAAAGGATGAAACCTTTCAAAACATTCAGCATGTATGCTGCAAACTGTGACAGTCCTTTGAGCTATCTTTATATTTTAAACTTTCAGAAGCTCTGAGAAGAGACAGAGCGAGGCACAAGGAGCATGCCATGAAAGGAATCCTCTTGTGCAGAGATGCAGTAAACATATAAGAAATTTTGCAGCCCCTTCTGGGAAATTGACTTAGCGATCTTCAGATTGCTGCAAGAGCTTCCCCTTTGCTCTCTTCCTTTTTCTCTCTTTGCAGGATTGGAGTTTCATGGTGGGATTAGCTAAGCTGTGGGGAGTCTCAAGGAAAAATTCTGCAGAGCGTATGATTGCAAAATGAGAAAGCTGCAAAGAGAAAAAAGTTTTGACTTTTTAGCCCTCTCACTCAGCACTCAAAGCATGATACAGCTCTCTTTTGTTTGAGTGTGGAGAAATCATTCTTGACTCAAGCATTCCATGGAGTCCATACCTTAGATAAGAGATTGGTGTTTTTGTATTTGTGCTCTGCCACAATTTGTCTATTTACATAGTTTAAAAATTATAAGTAGGAAGTACGGAGACCTATCAACTTAGCATTTTAAGCTTTTCAAGCTATTTTATCTGGTAATAGTGTTTTGTGTTTATGTGTTTTTGTTTTTATTGCTATTAGCCTTTTATTAGCATTATTTGGGTCAATATTTAATGTTTTTTAAATTATTTCCTTTTAACTTTTTAACTTTCATGCCACAAGTGAGTCACATGATCCTCTGTCTGTATTTATAGCGCATGTGTGGCATTCTCGAACAGACTGCTGCTCAGTTCAGACACAGCACTGGATTGAGAGCTACTGTTGCGACTGTTGCTGGAAAGAGTGGACTATCTGATTCCCATAGCATGCTAGTGTGCTAGAAAAAGGGCGTTTAAGCTTTTTAGGCGAGTTCGATATTTAACTTGATTCGCCATTTTGCTGCTGTTGCTACTTTGCTACTTTGCTCTGTGTGATACATACATGCTATATCCACAAAACAGGGGAGAATGTGCAGTAAACAGAGGATGGAAGTTTTAACTGAAGTTCTAACTGAGTAAGTAGTTAAGTAATAGATATATGTATATTTCCATGTTCTGAGAACTGCTACTTGGACCCCCTGTTAGAGTTTAAAAATTAATTGAAACTATTCTTCTCTGTTCGTCTTTTGGAGACAATAGATTGTTTTATATCTTTTGCAAGATTTATTTTTATTGATTTATATTGTGTATTAGATAGTTTGATAGTCTTTTATATTACTACACTATTACATTACATTTATTCTGATGCCCCTCCATGTTTTCTGTTTCTTTTTGATTATTTAAGATTCGAGACGACAGCCAAAAGAATAGAATTTACAGAGAACAGATATTATGAACTGTCTATGCTACTTGAGCAAATCTGGCTGTCTGTTTGGACAACTGTTTTTTCTTGATCCAAGTTAGGTAATACCCAGCACCATAATTTGAGGTCCAGACTGTTTGAATATTGACTGTGGACAACAGAATGCACAAACTGGCTTAATTTTCCATTTTGGTTATCTTTGAGATCCCCAGTGTATAATTTTGACTGAATTTGAACTTGAACTTGAACTGGAATTCAAAATATGTAAGAATTCTAATTGGATAATGGGATTTATGGATAAGCGGACAATTGGATAACGAATGAATGTGGAAATTGTTACAATGACCAATTCAAATCTTCTGATACTCGGTTTCTAACATTTCAACTTTTTCTGATTACTGATTATTGATTTGAAATAGAAACCAGGAAGACCATAGCTTTTCATCTCACTCATTATTATTATTGTGATACTGTTCATGCCCTTTCTAACTTAGTTGATTAGCCTGTTGATTAGTCAGCTGATTTCTATATTTAAAAACTTATACCTGGATAGAGGTTTTTGTTGTTATTGTTATTGTCTTGTAGGTACATTGTATTGTATTTATTACCGTGGTGGTGAATACTAGATTACAGAGAATGAATAATCCGCATCTATCCCCTCTATCTAGTGAAATATCCCCTGCCCTGCCAAAATATTGCATACTACAAAGATAAAACAGACAAAACAGACTAAAATAATGGATCATATAAATCAACTTAAAGAAGGATCCAATATCAGTAGAACCTCTACTCCCACAAATAAATCTTGTAATTCTTTAGAAATGGTATCACAGCTTTCGCATATTAAATTTCCACCTGATTTATCATTAATAGAATGCACGATGGAGAAGAATATTCGTGGGCAGCAAGTAACTGAATACAGTCATTCAGTTCTAAGTAATGATAAGGAAACAAAGGCTAATAATCTTTCAAATAGTCAAGAGATGGCTGCTCTAATTAGTCCTTTTGTAACAACACCTGATTTATGGGAAAATGAACAATATTATACTAAAGAAAAAACTGTGATAGAGGAAGTCTCAAGGGATTTGCGATGTATAATCACAGGTCTGAAACAGTTTAATGAATATAATGAAACATCGGAACTGTGTAGGAAGTGTCAAAAAGCATGTGATGTGAAAACTGAAGAAGGTTTAAAGTATGATTATCAATCAAGTTACTTGACTGATAAATTAACTGATTTGCCATCACATCAACACACAGCTAATATATTGATCATAGAACAGGTTCTACTGAATAAAGAAATAATTGAATCAGTTAGAAGTGAATTTGTTCAAATTAGAGCAATTTTAACTGAGACTATGGAAGCTAAAGCTAAAGGAGCAGGGGATAAGGGAATTAATATGAGTAGCCGAAAGAGTAGACCTGATTTTGATAGTATACATATACCAGATAGCCCAATCAAGACAAACAAAACAAAGAAAGTAGAATATAAAAGGGGTAGGAAAGGTAATGAAGCTGGGAAAAAGATTAAAAGGAAAAAAAGTAGTAAAACAAAGAGAGCAGCCTTTCTAACAAACTCAGGCATGATCAATTTAACTAGGGGAGAAATGTAAGTTCTGGTTGCAGAGCAAACAAAGGTTGAACAAATTGTATAAAAGGAAAATCAAGAACTGTGCATTAAACAAGTTTTAAGCAATGTGCCAATAAATAATGAATCATCTATTTTTTTTCTAAAATGACTACTCATTTACAACAATTAGAAATGGAAATTGCACAGCTAAACTATGATTTTGGGGCAACAAATGTAATTGATGCTAATCCTGCAAATACACAGGCCAAAGAGGTTGAAAAGCCATCAACAAATGTTGAAAATAATAAGGGTAGTTCACATGAGGAGCAATATGCCAATCATGAAAGGACGTATGAACAAGCTCTTATAGCAATCTAATTCAACCTGCAGATTTAACCCCATTAGTTAGGGTCTTAGCTCCGAGTGATGGATTCAGTTAGAACCAGAACATTAAATAGGGAAAGTAGCAGAGAAACTAAACATAGAAATGGACTTGGACATCAACCCAGAAGATATTCTGGGGATAAAAAATATTTGAGTTGACTCTGCCTTGCTAATTGATATCCACTTTTGTTTGCCTCGAACAGCTAATTATGTTTGGCTAAATGCAGTTCTTCAAAAAAAAGTGATAACTTAACATTTCCTAATAGGCATCTATTCAATATCTCTGAATCACAGACAGAGAAATTAGAGCAAAAGCCTGTGGAACTTATACTTTTTGGTTGAAATGATTTATATAGGGAAACTGACAGAAAATTAACTAAAGAAGTTTGCAGTCTTCTAAGGAACTTTCTACAAGTTCGATTGGGTAGGGATGGTATTATAACAGTAGAATGAATAAGAAAGGGATCTCAAATCAACATTCTAGTAAAGAATAAGGAAATCGCAGAACAAATTTTGATGAAGTTAACAATATTGGATGGTATGGGGTTAAATGTAATTGAATCGAAAGTTTTGGATGGCCAGAATGGTAAATTAGAGATAACTCGTGTTGAAAACCAACTATCAGTCAAAGACAAATTCCAGTCCCTAGCTGAAATCTAGATTTAGTATTAGCCGTATTGGTCCTTGCAAGAACAGATCCAGAAGCAAATGATTTGATACCTTTTAATGGACCAACATAGATGTAACAACCAGAACAAAGTGCTCTAGCTTTCGGCCCAACCAGTCCTTCTTCAGAATCCCAGATCAATGTTCATTCCATCTGCTACCATATTGAGATGTAAAATAAGTTTATTCTCAAAAGCTTGTCTCTGTTGCGTGTTTTTGAAATTTCCTTTTAAGACCATTACTGACATATCCGAAATTGAGTGGTCAGGCTGGGAGAAGTGGTGCCCCACTGGTTTTTCAGTCTTTTTTGTTCTAATAGTATGTCTGCGCGAGTTCATCCTTGTGCAGAGCTGTTGGCCTTTCTCTCCAACATAACCTGTTTGTGGACATCTCTTGCACTGAATGAAATAAAGAGCATGTTGTGATGTGCATGTATAACTCCCATGCACCTTGAATTGTCAATTTTGTGATGTAACCACACAGTCCAACGTGGAAATGAGCTCACAAGTCTTACAGGTGCGTTGATTACAGGGTCGTGTGCCATTGTGTGACATGGTATTCTGTTCTGGTGAAAGCTTGCTCCTAATAATTAGGCTGTCTAAATTATTTGGTGGTTGTTTAAAGTTCTGGTTTTTGAAGTTTATGGGGCATGATATCTAGGTGGAAAGTATAGCTGGGTGATAGGTCCAGCTAAGTTTTATACATCATACAGTGTGCACTGATGTTTTTAAGACAGCTTTACTGATAACTTCTTGTCTATAATGCATACATTGAAACTTCTTGAAGTCTTAGACAATCCTAGTATGTCTTTAATCTGGGTGGGGGTTGTTTTTCTGTAATCACATTCTTATACACACTGTGACACTCATAGCTTGATTTAAGAGTCATCTGCTCCAGCAGTGTTATCCTATGTCAATTTAATTTATATGCAGTAGGATTCTTTGCATGTGTTTTGCACAAAGCACCTTTGACCCCGGGACCCTCCCAGCTGAAGGTAACAAGGTACTGTTAAACTTCTCTGACACCATCATCTGTATTTTTTAAATGAGTATTTTAAACCAATGAGGATTTTTTCTGTTTTTTCTGCATGTTCTAGCTGTTAAAAGTATTGTTTGTTCTAAATAACTGCCATTAGGCTTCTGAAGAAGACTGGTTGGTCCGAAAGCTAGAGCACTTTGTTCTGGTTGTTACATCTATGTTGGTCCATTAAAAGGTATCAAATCATTTTCTTCTGGATCAGTCCCTAGCTGGTTATTCAGATTGACAATCAGGGGCACCAGAAATAGAAATTTCTATGGAAGTTAACTCAGGATCTGACTCTATCTTAAATATCACTATTAAGGATACTCTACAAATCATTTCTTGGAATATAGCAGGTATTAGAGAAAGACAACAGGATGATGACTGGCTAAAGTACATAGTAGCTTACAGGAGACCTGGCATGGTGCAAAGGATCAAACTAACATCAGTGGCTTCCAAGCTATGCATTCACCAGGTAAAAAGACTGCTAAATGGGGAAGAAATTCTGGTGGGATAGCCATATATGTCATTTTGAATAGTTTTGTGTATAGTGAATGTATTATGTCTATTGATAATTTTATTGCTGTTTTGTTGAAGTATGAAAGTCAGAGTTTAATAGTAATAAATAGCTACGCTCCTCCAGAAAAGTCCCCATCTTACAATATGGATATATGGGATCAATTGGGTATTCTACTTATTGAAATTATGACTAAATTCTTGGAAGTAGAAATTTTAGTAATTGGGGATTTAACGTCCATATAGGTACTTTCGATGGTTTAGCAGATAACTCCTTTTTTCAATGTACGATAACCCCTTATTACCTGGAAAATGCCCTAGGGGGTTCAAACTTCTGCAAAGACTCCTTTGATATGAGAATACTTAACTTGGTGCTAGACTCTGTACTCTCATCATTGACTGATCTCCTTAACCTCTCCCTATGTCTTCAGTAGTTTCCAACCGACTGGACAATGGCCACTGTTACACCAGTTTTGAAGAATGGAGACTCCACCTCACCCAATAATTACCGGCCCATCTCCATTCTTCCACCCCTCTCAAAAGCCCTGGAAAAAATTGTTGCCACTCAACTCACTGACTACCTGTTCGTGCACAACATACTTTGTAATGAACAACACAGCTTTAGAACAGGGCATAGCACAACTGCCCTTACAGAGTTCTCTAACTCACTGCACAAAGCCCTGGATAAGAAACTCCTAGCAGGAGCAGTATTTATAGACCTGTCAAAAGCCTTTAATACTGTCTCACATGCCCTGCTCCTAAATATTCTCCGCCTCACCAGACTGTCCCCTGGACCCATCATGTGGCTTGCGAGTTACCTCTCAGATAGGTCTCAACGTGTGAAGATAAACAACACTCTCTCGGCTACCCTGCCTGTCCACTCTGGGGTTCCCCAGGGTTCCATCCTCGGCCCGTTATTATTCAGCATCTTCCTTAACACCCTACCAAAAGCCTGCCCAAGTAAACTTCTGCTTTATGCAGATGATGCAGTACTGTTTGCTGCCCACCCAGATCCTACAATCCTACAGTCCTCTCTGCAACTTGCCTTCAGCGGCGTCAAAAACTAGTTCACTGACCACAGATTGGTGGTCAATGTAAAAAAGACTAAGTCAATGTTCTTTGCCCACTGGCAAAGCATGTACAGTGATGCCCAACTAAAAATCTATTCCAAAGCCCTCCTCCCACTGGAACAGGTCTATACCTATAAATATCTGGGCCTTACATTTGATCCCGGCCTCTCATTCCATCCACACATTAATAACCTCTCCTCAGCCATTAATATTTGCACAGGACTACTGTAGTGACATAGAGATTGCCTGTCGCCAGAGGCCCTCAACCTTGCAGTCACCTCCTCTGTTCTCTCTCTAGTTGATTATGGGCTAACCATATATGCTGCTGCCAACCACACGGCACTAAATAAAATCCACTTAGCCATCAACAAAGCCTGCAGACTCCTCACTGGAGTAGGCAGGTGTACCCACAGCTGCTTCCTTTATGCCTTAACAAATATCCTCACTCTAGAAGAAAGAGTCCATTATCAAACAAGTCTCCTCACCAAAAAAATTCAATTAGGCCTAACCCCCCCTTGGAGTTGCTGCATCCCTCTGCTCTGCACATGCCACAGCTCACACCCATTCAGCAAACAAACTGATTTGGGTTGTCCCCAGGGTGATGACCTCACTAGCCCAAAGGTCCTTTTATTACAGAGCACCGATATGGTACAATGAGCTCCCTAAGGCCGTTACCTCTATCACCAAACTGAGCCCATTCAAAATAGCCCTCAAAGACCATATACTCTCCTCCCACTGATACCAGTGCTGCAGTCAGTATGGCTGTGACTTAGAACCACCAACACCCGGCTACCGGGTACTGGCCAGTGCCTGCCCAGCCCTGTCTCAGTGTTGGAGCTGTGATGTTGATGTGAGCAAATGCGCATTGACTATCTGTTTCACCTATACCTCCTAGAATAAGTCTTGGCAAAAGTGCCTCTTACCCAACTGCTGTTAATTCTCAGTACATGATGTACTGTGTAAATGACAAAATTGACTTCCTGATAGCTTCTTGTATTTACAGGACACACCCTCCTTACTTCCTGAACTGTACACTGACACTTACTTGCTCCTTAGTCGGACTTGTATAATTACCCTCAGTGTTGTATGAACTGTTCATTTCTTGTGTTCCCTCTACCACATTGTATTATTGTATACTACTTGCTAGCTTGACGCTTTTACTATGTTTAATGTATTGACCTTTGATGAGGAGCATTTGTAAATGAGTCTGTAACTCAAAGGTTGTATATCCGATTTACTCAATAAATAAATACAATTATTGGGATAAAGGAAAAACAAGAGATATGAAAATTAATAAAGCTGGCATTGAACTGATTAAGATATTAAAGGAGTGTAATTTATATCCATTGAATGGAAGGTTAAAAGGAGATCAATTGGGGGACTGTACCTATGTTTCGAGTAGAGGAGCATCATTGATAGATCTGGCATTATGGACAGGTCCTATTGAATACTGGGAAAGTTTGAATGTCAATCTAAGAACAGAAAGTGATTACTTCCCTATTGTGCTTAAAAGTAAAATTAAGAGAATTAGACAGACATCCGTACCACAGTTATTGACTAATATGGAAATCAGAACAAACAAAAAAATCATATGGAAGTTAGAATCATCCCATACCATTTTAGATATTATTAATAATTCATTCCTAAATGAGAGTATAGAGTCTTTGAGAATATGTACTGTTGAACAGTTGATTGATAAACTATATGTGACTTATTTTAGAATAAGGACTGAGTTGGAGTCTACTGTTAATATAAATATTAATAAAAGAAGGGGATGGTTTGATGAAGATTGTGTGAAATATAAAAAAGCACTAATAAAATTAAATAAACAGTATATTAGGCATAAAACAAGATCTATTGAAGGCTATCAATCAGTCTAAGAAAAAATATAGGTCTTTCTTGAAAGATAAACAGAAAAAATATTACAGTAAACAATGGGAAGAAATGAATAGAGCAATTACAAATAGAGATCAAAAAGCATTCTGGCAGTAAGTAACAAGGGGTACAGCTAACTACAAAGATGGTATGGATTCTTACATATCAGAAGTTGTTTGGATCAACTATTTTACTCAGATTTTTGTGGATCCAAATATAGTTAGCAATACACACAAAACAACGGGATTATCAAAATTGGAAATTACTTATCAAGAGGTATACTTGGCTATTAATTCATTGAAATTACAGAAAGCTCTGGGTCCAGGTAATATGACAGCAGAAGTTTATCACTGTAATTCAGGAGTATGGTGCAGAGTATTGACAACTCTGTATAATAAATGCATACAGGAAAATAAATATCCATATACATGGAAAGGAGCATACATAATTCCCATACACAAAAAGGGTAATAAAGGGACCCTGCAATGTACCGACCTATTAGTCTACTGGATAATAATTTAAAGATATTTTCTAAAATAATTCTCAATAGATTAAATGAAGCTATCAGAGTTGGGGTCAGTTCCACTAGGTCAACTCCAATTCAAGTCCCTTTCCACATCAATTCCTTCAATTCAATTCCCTCTCTAGATCAATACCTTCAATTCAGATTCAATTCCAATTCCATCCAATTCCTTTAGTTCCAATTCCAATGTCAATTCCAAATCAATCTAGTCAATTCCAATTCCATCCATGTGTATATTCAGTTCCCTTTCAATTTTGTCATTCCAAATCCAATGCTACCTCTAGTCCATGAAAGTTTATAATTTTGTATTAAAAGATAAGGGACACTCACACAACATATACTTTTTTAGTTTCATTTTTATTGCCACTTCTAACAACAATAATGATAATACATTTATTACTGTACAATGTGAATGTGCACATCCAAGAAATACAAAAGAAAATAAACCATAGACAAACAATGTTGTACTGTAGTATGTATTGCCTCAAAAAGAAAGTATCAAGTTTTGCATACAGCCATAAGATTATCATCACTTATCAATTCTGTTACACCTGATCATCATAAGCTCTTCAAATTTTGCATCACTTAGGTTGCACCACTCAGGCCTGAATACTTTGCCTGCCACACTAAAAAGTCTTTTTACAGGTGCAGATGAAGCAGGTGTGGCTAGAAGCTTGCAGGCTAGTTGGGCTAAATGGGGGAACTCCATCTGTTTTTCTTTCCAATAAGCCAGAGGATCAGAATCTTCTGGCAGACAGGGTTGGCTCAGGTAGTTCAATATTCCACAAAAGGGGTCTAAGGTGGTGATACTGCTTCAGATTTCAGTGGAGTGGTTGGTCATATATGAAAAGAGTTTGATGCATGTCTTTGGTGGAGGGGATGTAGCCATGTCAGCAACTCTTGGTAGCTGGGAGGTGACCTTATTAGTCAGCAGTTCCCTCATGCTGTGTACTTCTTCATCCTTGCACCAGTCCAATTTGAAATGAGGATCCAAATATGCAGCCATCTTGAAACACTCCATCTCCTCAAACTTTGCAAGGTGTGTCTCCAAGGTTGACTGCATGGTTACCACCATCCTGTTGTTATAGGTTTCACTGATGTGTGCTATCGCATTACATAAACCTCGGACACATGTGATGACACAGCTGGCAGTGATTATCTGGTCTCCCTGGACCTTCTCAGTGACCTCTTCAAAGGGCTCCAGTATTTCACAGAGTTCCCCAATGATTTTCAATTCATGTGGCGTGAGCTTGCATGGGGCATGAAGCTTGGATAGGACCTCTGCAGGAACTTTCAAAATTGACCTCAGGATCTTCAGCTGGCTATTCCACCTTGTGGCATTTGAAATTTGTAGTTTTTAGTGTCCCTCCAGTAACTCTGTTGCTATGGTGGATTTATAGCAATTAGATACTGTTCTGGACACCTTTGCCATCACCTGTCTTAAAGGGCCAGCCTGTTCCAGGGCATCACGAACAACCAGCTGTAGAGTGTGAGCAAAACAGGGGCTACGGTCGGCTGGAAAATAATCCAGTTTGTCTCTCACACTCACCACTTCAGTATCAATAGCCTCATCTCGGTCTTCATCACCATCTTGGACATCCAATGGTGGGAATATGGTGAATGTCTTCACCATGTTGGCAGCATTGTCAGTCACTCTACCTGAAACCTTGTCAGCCATGTTGTAGACTTCAGTAGTCTCCTCATACATTCTGTAGATGTTCTCTGCAGTATGCATGCCCCTAAAATGCCGACAAGCCAACATGACATTTTCTAGTGTGTAGTCCACGATGAAGTGGCCCGTGATGCCAATAAAGGACCTTATATCTCTACTTGACCACAGATCTGTGGTGAGGTAGATGTCCTGGGCTTGCTGCATTTGGCTCCTCAGTTGATCTTGGACACTGGAGGTGCATTCAGGAAGTAGCTTCTGGCTGAGGTGTTTCCTGCTGGGCATGGTGAAGCGTGGTTCAGCTGTGCTAAGGATGTCATGAAATGCTATGCTGTCTACAACAGACAGAGGCATGAGATCATTAGCAATGAAGCTAACAATGTTGTTGGTAAGCTTCACTTGGTGAGGATCTGTGGCCTCCCACTTCTTAGGGTCTGAGGTCTGGCCAGATTGATCAGCAAACTCCTCAAGGATGTCAGAGTGCTTTTTCTGAAAATGCACAGAGAAAAAATATCACACATTTTATGTACATAACACATTGAACAACAAATCTAGCAAAATAACTGGTATTCAGTTACCAGGTGGAGCTTAGCATTTAATCATCACCTTACAATAATGAATCCTAGATTCAAGATGGCATATCTAAGTCTCTGTATTTAATCTGGAAAGATAGGGTAGGATACAAATGATAATACTAAATCATTCAGCGAAACCTGCTTAGTACACAGGCACCATAAGGAATGATGCTTGCAAACTATGCAAATAATGTAATCAGGCAAGAGCTACCCATTGAAATACAGCTTTCCCTTTAGGAGTGGATACACTTAACCAATTTATTACAAAAACTATTAATGTATTATGGAGATTGAGCAGTTTTAGTGAACCTCTATTAGTTCATCAATTATATAACCACAAATCTTTTACACAAATTTGCACTAAATATTTTCTATCTGCATCATAAAATTCACTAATTAAGCATAAACACACCAAACATTAAATTGATAACTGTATCCATCTAAGAAATATAGACATGCAAGGTATGGATTGTCACATAGCATACTTACTTTGAGGTGCCTTATGAAGTTGGAAGTAGCTTTTGTTGAACCAGAGACAGATGTTCCGCAATGTTTACATATAGCACAATGGTTTCTCACTTTGCTACCTTCACTTGGCTTATCAAAGACTGAGGTCTTCCTTGACAATGTAGCACTTAAAGTAAAGACAACAATGTTTAATTCATCAGGCAAAGTTCGTGGCCAAAAAGCAAGCAAAATTATCTTTATTCCATTCCTCAGTTCCTCATCCAGTCCAGGGTCAATCACACGATCAGAGTTCTCCATTCCAGTCCTGGTCCAAAATCCAAGCAATCCTTCAAAACCTCTCCAACACAGCCAACTACTCCCCAAATGCTAACAATCCCAGTCGCCCTCCTTGTCTTTCCAAAAATGTACTCAACAAAGACTGAGTGTAAGGGTGGATGTTAAATAGAGCTGTAGGGCAGGTTGGCTCGTTCCAATTAATTGAAAACAGGAGTTAACATTCACATCACAACTGTCATCCTAATAGACTCATTTGTTAAGATGACAATGAGCAATTTATCAATAGAAGTGGCTACTAGTGATCTGCCTATCTCAGGCTCCTCTTCCTTGTGGAAACTTATGCTGTAATCAGTTCATCAGTTATGACACCTGTTGTTGTAATAGTGTGAATTACATACAGGTGTGTTGACTATTGAGTCAGGCTACACTGGGAATACTATTCCTCAGGTTTTTGAAAGCAATTCAGTGCAAAAGTTGTGTGCAAAAATGTGTGGTGTTCAGTGGAATTGAAATGGAATTAATAATTCCAATCACTAAAATATGTCAATTCTAATTCTATTCCAATTCCAAAGCTTTGAGATTTTTTTATCAATTCCAATTCATTACCAATTCCACACTTGATCACACTTGAATTGGAATTGACCTCTGAATTTCAATTCGATTCAGAATTGACCCCAACTCTGGAAGCTATACAAGTAACAGGTGGGCTGTCCCTTTATCAAGCTGGATTTCGCAAAGAATTATCTACATTGGATAATATTTATATACTTTTTCACCTGATAGAGAAGTATGTATGTCTTAGGAAGCAGAAATTGTATGTAATGTTTGTGGATTACTCCTCAGCATTTGATACTATATGTAGGACAAAGCTCTGGGACATATTATTGAAATGAGGCATAGATAAAGCATTATTTGACATTATACACAATCTTTATAATAATAATTAGACACAGGTAAGATTGGGTATGGGTGGACAGCTCTCTACTCCTATTGAAATTAATTGAGGAGTAAGGCAAGGATGTGTCCTAGCCCTGATTTTATTTACATTATATATTGATGGGTTATTAACATATTTAACTAATTTAATGTCAGATTCCCCTAAAATACAAAATCAACCCTGCTCAGTACTCACTTATGCAGATGACTTGGTGTTACTTTCTCTGACCCAAAAGGGGTTACAGGAAAAGATTAATTTACTAGAAGATAAACCTAGAGAATTACAACTTAAAATAAATCTAACAAAAACTAAAATACGTATGATCAGCCCAAACAATAGTAAGAAGGGTGGAGTTTGGTTTTTACAGGGTAATAAACTAGAAACAGTTAAAAATTACATATATTTAGGGGTTGAATTTAACGATAAAGGACTATGGAACCACCAGTTTCAAAGATGTTTAGATATTCTAAACAAAATAATGTTAGGATTAGTCTGTTTTAATAACAGATATGGAGGAACAAGTATTAAACCCTTGATCCAAGTAATTAAATCTAAATTTGAATCACAACTCCTATATGGTACAGAAATTTGGGAAGTGGTCCATATGGAAAAACTTATTATCCCTATGTTTAAAAAATTAAGGAATATTTTAGGAGTAGGGAGGTCCTGTCCTTCATCATATATTAGGTCAGAGCTGATGATTATTCATATTAAATCTTTATGTGACATAAGACAGGTCAACTTTTGGATATGGATAACAAGGTTCCCAATATCCAGAATTACTATACCTTTTTGTGTATGAATGAAAAACAGAAATGGTTTGATATGGGGTATACCCATGGATTTTGGTGCTCAAGGATTGTAAAATTATTAAATATAAACTAGAAACACTAGCAGGATATGTCAAGAAGAGGGTCTTATTAAGTAATAAATATAAGAAATATGTGACAAAAAAATAGGAAACTATTGGGAAAAGCAAGATTTAGAACATATAAAAAAATTCAGCTTAAATGATTTGCACATAACCTTAATTTTGGATATAAAGCCTATCTTGCTGTACTGACTAATCCTATGCTGAGAAAAGCATTTACTGTATATAAATTTGAGCAATTTGACAGTAGTGTCCTAACATATAGATATAAAAAAACTACAGATGAAAATTGCAGTTGTGCAATTGATGGATGAGAAGATTTAATCCATGTTATGTGGTGCTTTGCTTGGTACAACAAAGAACATGTGTACTGGTTAGGTCCTTTTATAAATATGGGCCCAGATATTTAAAAGAGTTGAGCCATGCGCAATAGGGTTGCACCTGCGCAAGTCCGAAGATGCGCCATTCTGCGATATTCAGCGGGAGGCAGTTGCGCCCCCCAAAGCATGCTGAGCAATAGTGCAATGATAATGAATGTATGAGCAACTGAAGGGGGAGGAACTATGTATAAATGGTGCAGTGCAATATTCAACAACATGCGCCATGCGCAATAGGGGAGCAAGCTGAAGTTGCGCCATAGTGGAAATGAGCCAAAATAAAAGGGAGCAAGGGAGAGGTGCAAGAATGCTACAGGGAAGGCTCATCAGGCCGAACTCTAGCAAGACAAACTGGGCAGCAGGGACACACAGGGCAGGCCAGGAAAGAGCACCTGGAACCAACAGGCTCAGGGGAAGGTGAGAGGAGCCACAGTGCAGAAGGGGGAAGTACTTGCCACACAGCAGTGAGGCCAGCACAGGCAGGTGTTCCCAGTGCAGGGGAAGTAGCAGCCAGGACAGTGGGGGGAATACAGTAACAGCTGCCGGGGGGGGTGAACACAAGCCAGGGACATGGCCAGTGCCACCATCCAGATGAGAGGCAGTAATGAGGGGTGAGAAGGTGGGGCAGCAGGGGGCATGGCCGTGGAAGGAGTCCGTGGCGGTATGCCCCCAACAGGCAGTACCGAGCCCGCACCAGCTTCGAGCTGTATAGTGATACTGAGATCGTGGGCCGGTACTGCCTGAATCGAGCAATTCTGAGGTGGCTCTGTGAGCTGTGCAGTGATGTGATGCAGGCACCCACACGATGGAGCCATGCCCTGTCAGTGGAGATGAAAGTGACAGCTTGCATGTGCTTGCTCGCCATGGGTACCTTCCAGAGACAAACTGGGGACACCATAGGCATAACCCAGTTGGCCACGTCATGCCATCATACCCAATTCCTCTGCACACTGCTGCCACATGCTGCAGAGTACATCCATTTCCCCAGCACACCAGCGGAGTGCACAGCAAACATACAGGAGTTCCACAGGGTAGCACGTATGCCTGGCATGCTAGGGGCAATAGACTGCACCCATGTGGCCATCCACACACCACCTGGCCCTGAGGGGGCTGCATATATAAATCGCAAGGGCTATGCCAGCATCAACTGCCAGGTGGTGTGCGATGCGAGGGGGTGCATAATCAATATCTGTGCCACGCACACTGGGGGAGCACATGATGCCTTCATCTAGCACCAGTCGGCACTGTGCCACAGATTCGAGAGTGGGGATGTCCTCACTGGCCACCTAGTGGGTGAGTATGCAAACCACATGGACAATCATAGGACCTGGGGGGGCATGTCAGAGGTGACATGGGTAGTGGCCTACATGGCCCAGGGCAGGGCGATGCTGATCACCAAACTAACCTTCAACCTCTACACACAGGTGACAGTGGATACCCACTCTGTCCCTGGCTGCTCACACCCTACCGATGGCCCACGACCCCATCGCAGCAACACAACAATGAGACACACGCCACCACACGTAATGTCATTGATGTGTTCAGGATGCTGAAGGCATGTTTCCATTGCCTGGATGCCTCCGGCGGTGCCCTAGAGTACAACCCCTCAAAGGCCTGTGGGCTATTTCTGGCCTGTTGCATCCTGCACAACATGGCCAATGAATGTGGGATAGCCGTACAAGTCAAAGAGGGGGACAGTGATGGGGATGATGAGGATGCTGGTGACAATGGTGATGGGCAGCCCTCCCTTGGGCGATGGGACCTCCGACTGCTCTGGCTGGCACAGCTGCACCAGGACACCATCACGGAGGAGCACTTCAGCCAACCCAGGTAAGTCATGGGGCCATGTGCAACCACCAGTGGCTAAGGCACAACCTACAAACATGCATGGACACACACAAGGGGTGCATGCCGTCAAGGGAAGTGGCCGGGCATGGAACCACACACACCACCAGGGATGGGTGAGGTCTAACATGCCATGTGGACACACACACACACACACACACACACACACAAAATGCACCAGACATGTACAAAGGGTAGGAGGCACACCAACCCAGAACGCCACCCCTAGCCACACACATGTCCACATACCACCACGCCCACTGCCTGTCCTTGTGCATGTGTCAGATGCTGAGCACTGTTGCACATTGGTGTACAGTGCAATGCAGGCATCATCATGCACACGCAACTGTGGACAGCCACCGGGAGGGTGTGCAGATGGACTGTGTCCGCGTGCAGGGCCGGGTACCCACCCGTGCAATGCCTGCTGAATGACACAATGCACACATGGCAGCACCAGACAGTAGCCACGTTGGGAGACAGATCAGTCACATGCCACAGTGCCCGGCTGCCACAGATGCGTGGGCGGCCCCGCCGAGACCCACCAGCACTGACAGGCAGACCACTGGCCTCATGGGGTGGCACCGATGGTCCCCCAGGGGTTCCACTGCGTGAACATGACCGTGCTCATGCAGGGGTCTGCAGCACACCAAACATGCCTGTGCCAGGCGTGCTCAGGTTGCCCACAGCTGAACCTAGTGTCAACAAGGATGGTGTCCCACAACATCGGGAATGGGGGGTGGAGAGTGCACTGCGTGGTGTCTGCGACACATGGGCAAATAACTGTGTGCCCATTGTGGCCATGACAGCAGTGAATGCCTGTGTCTGCCTGTCAATGGCAGCGGTCACATCCTCCCACAACTTTTCCATCCCTGCCAGGATCAGAGCAGTGTCTCTGCTGTGACGCTCCTCTGCCTGCTCCAGAGCCACATGCAGTGCATCCACTGACGTCGCAAGCTGCATCTGCTGGTTGACTGATGCTTGCAGTATGTGGGTGTGCTCATCCAAGAGGTCATTTGCCTCCTCGGCATCCTGTCCCTCTGGGTGTGCATGGCCCTGATGCTCAGCACCCCTTGAGGGTGGGCACTGCACACCAGGACCACGTCTGGGCATGTCCACAGGTGGTGCACTGACGCCACCCCTGACCCTGTACCCCCAAGCCCATTGGCCGACTGCTGATGCTGCCCCTCTGGCTGATGCTCCCCAGGGCTCAATGGTGCCACCACAGTGGCTGCAACAGTCTCACTGTCCTGGACACACACCAGTGCTGCCCCACTGGTGCTGACAGGCACAGGCTGGAACTGTGATGACATGCAGGCCTCCACGGCGGCACCACCCACAGCCATGTCCGTGATGTTACCTGCTGTGTGGCCATCCCATGGCACACACATGTCACTGCCCATGGTGTTAGCGACATCATCATCGTTACGGACCCAGCACCAGCCTGAGTCACAGCATGCTGGCATCCGTGGATGCTGACATGCTGGGACACAGGCAGGGCCTCCTCCGCACCTGTTCCAACAACATCAGTCTAGACAGCCAGGCAGGCCCACTGTCACACTGAGCAGTGTGTACCTGTGGAGGTGGATGGGCCCTCCTCCATCTCCATCTGACTGTCCTCAGTGGACAGGCCCACCACCACTGACCTATGCAGATGCTCAGGATCTGTAAGGGAAAACAAAGTCACATTACTGCATGTGACCTACCCTGCCCAACCCCCCAATAGACAGACCATGACCTACCATGCAGTGATGGGCTACCACCCATCTGGAAGCCACCACCCGGAACACCCTCAATGGCACAACGCTGCATGCTTTCAGCAACCCTCTCCTCCTGTGGGATCAGGTGTAGCACCTCCAGCTGTCCCCCACCTGTCACAGCTCATGCTGCCCTGATGGCAGCCACCTTCTCCTTTATCCTCCTCCTGTCTGTGCCCATCTTCTTCTTGCACTCCCTGCACGGAGTGCTGGTGGCTGCCATGCAGGTTCACTGCATGCACCATGTCCTCCCATGCAGCAGCACAGGCCTGTGGTGTTCCCTGCCGTCCGCTGAGAAGTGGCTCCTGATCCAGGTAGGCCTCAAACAGGGCATTTGTCTTGGCCTTGGTGAAATTAGGCCTCCTCCTCCTCCCACCACTGTGTTCCTTCTGTCCCACAACTCGCTCGGTCATTATTTAACCTGTGAGAATGAAAATTGTTACTTATGACTGTGTAGTCCCATGCATGTCCCAAAATCCACAGTCCACACTCCCAAACAGCAAGCAACTCACCAATAAACTGCAGTAACCGACTATGACCAGTGCAGCCCAATGTCACACTTTTATAGCGCAACCCATGCAAATGAAGCAAGGTGCAACTTTAAGTGGACGCAGATTGCAGTGCTGCACCATTGAATGGCTGATTAGCTGATTTGCATATGATGGCTGAATATCGAGCTGTTGCTCTTTGCGCAATTGTGTTGAACATGCTGAGCCAAGGACGCAGTTCTGTGACCTGCGTAGTACACACCTCACTGCGCATGCCCGGGTTTCTGACACAGGTGCCTGCTGCGCTGCTGATGTGCTGTGCATGGGAGGCAATGCAGGGCATGGCTACCATTGTGCCAGTGGTGCTGCAGCGATGTTCACCTATATGGCGCTGTGGCACTGGGGCATCATAGGTGCACTGGGGCAACAGCACGGTAGGCCGCTACTGGAGGTAGCACACAGGCACCCAATTGCGCTACATGCATTGGGTTCCAATGGCGCTATGCCTGTCTGTGCGCCAGAGACCCTTGACCCTGTGCCTGACCTTTGCCCCCTAGGCGCCATGCGTCAGGCATGGGTGCACCACTATCGCACTGTTCGGTGACAGCGTGATAGGGAATGGCAGCGCTGTACTGCGCAGCATCTGCACATGGTGGAACCGTGCTGCAGAGTGCCATTTTGAACCTACTGAGCAAGTGAGATGGTGCCGAGAAGAGCTGCCCAGTGGACCCAAATCGAACTGGCAAATCTGGTGGCCATTGTTGAGCCACTTTATGACCCACTGTTTGGGGAGGCACCCCTGGACAGGTCCAGGAGCCAGGTGTGGGAGGAGGTGGCTGATGCCCTGGAGGAGTCCACAGGAAGAGGGCGGATGGCAGAGCAGTGCCACCACAGGTATGGTGACCTGAGGAGGAGGGAACTGGACCTGCTTGCCCACCTGCGGACACATGCCAGGAGGGGCACGGTGCCACGGTCAGGTAGGTGTTAGTTCCACACACTTTTATCTTCCATATGGGTATCATAGTTGCACATGTCCGGAACATGGGGGAGGGACCGTCCGGTGTTGGCTGTGGTGGTGTTATCAGGGTGTGGGATGGGTGGGTCTGGCTGGGTGGGATTGCACACACATGGGGGCAGGGGGACTTTGCTACAGGATTGTACTGATGTTCCTCTCTCCATGTTGTCACCACAGGGCCGGAAGAGAGGTGGCTGGCCAGGGAACAGAGGCACCAGCAGGAAGACAGGGCCATTAGGAAGGGCGAAGGTCCACAGCACCAGAGGGACCGGCCTGATGATGGTGAGTGCCATACCTCCATGATTACTATTGCTCGCTGTGTAACAGGGCGGGCAGTGGGGCATGGCCACCATCCACTGACACCACTGCCATGCATGCAACTTGTTACAGTCAGCACTGTCCAGTGGCATTGCATGTCTGGGAGTGCATCAATAGTGGTCCATGCATGCACCAGCTACATGGCTGTGCCACTGCCTTCACACCACATAGCCATGTCACTAAACAGCAACGGTGGTGCTGTGCAGGACTTGGCTGGTGTGTGTGTGTGCAGCAGTCCGCATGGCTGTATGCGCCTGAGTGGGCAGGTCTTGTGGACGTGATCACTGTGGGTGGTCACACACCATCACAGAGGCATGTCCCATGGTTGTATGCCATGCACAGTGTGTGGGCTGTATGGGGCTGTGCATTCACACCTATTGACTGTGCTCCCTTGTCCTAGGTGTCCGCCAGCTGCAGGATATCCGGGAGGCACTGCAGGAGATTCTAAACGTGGCGAGGGCATCATTGGACATCCTGCAAAGGATTGAGTGGCTGGGGGTCTGGAGGAGACATGGGAGGCGGAGCAGCCAGAGTGGGGAGCGGGGCTCCCATTGAACATCCATATGCCCCTGATTTCCCCTACCCCCTGGACCCACCCTCACACCCCTCCTTTCCTGTCCCATTTGTTCACCCTTGCCCCTTACCCACTCCCACCTTGTTTGTAGCCCTCCCCCCACACATTTGTACATAGTTATAAATAGTTTTTTTTATATTTTTTATTACAAATCTTTGGATATGAATACTGTGGTGGTCTCTGATTTGCAGCGGGCTATAGGTGCTCAGCTGCAGTGGTGTGCATGGCGTCAGGGGTGGTGCAGTCATGGGTATGTGTGTGTGTCCATGGGGAGGTGATTATGGTGTGGGAGTAGCTATCAGTCAGTGTCTGTGGTGTGTTTTGTTCCCTGTGCATTGGATGACTGTGTGCAGTGGTCCATGGTGCATGCTCTGTGTCCATGGTGCACCTGTCAGCCCATCCATGGCCTGTGCAGCTGATACCCTTGCATGTCTGTGACCTGTATGGCCTGCTGGCATGTCAGTGGTGGCTGTCCATGCAGGGCAGCCACTGTATCTGTCACAATGCTGGGTTGCCTCCTGTCACTGGTGTGGTGCATGTCTGCCACGGGTGACACTGTGGCCTCCGTGGTTGTTGTCCCACCTCCATGCTGTGGCTTGTGAGTGTTGCAGGGGATGTGCACCATTGTCTGTGACTTGTGCTCCGGGCAAATGATGGTGGCGTACAGATACACAGTGCCTGCGCAGGGTGGCTGGCACTCCTGTGTCATGGAAGACTGCTGGCCATGTGTACACTGTTTCCATAGGCCCACGCTGGGGGCTTGGTTGCCCCGCTACTGCATCCCTGTGTTGGTGTGCCCTTGGGTATGGGTGGGTGTTTCTCCATGCACTGTGTTGCATCCGGTGTGGTGCATGCTTCCACGCACCACTGTGGGTGGTTGCACTGGCTGTTGTAGCCAGTGCTGGGTCAGGGTGTGTCCTTGGGAGGGTGTGCAAGGTGCTGTACCACTGGTGGTGGGGTCCAGGGCATGCCCTGTCATGTGTGGGGTACCCCGTGTGCTGACGCATGGTCAGTCTCTCAGCTGTACCTCGGGGGAGCTGTGCATGGTGGCACTGTGTATGCCGTTGTTGCATCACTGTGTGCTGCAACCCACTAATGGGTGCTCGTGGTAGGGCTGCCTTGCATGGTTCTGTGGTGCACAGGGTTGCATTGTCACAGTGGGGGTGGTAGTATGCATGGAGTATCCTGCAGTGGTGGACGTTGCTCCTGGGCAGGGTGTCTGGGGGTCATGGTGCAGGGTGTGCTCTGCATTTGGGGGATGGTGTGGCAGAGGGTGGTCAGCCCTCCTTGTGTGCCAGTCACAGCATGCCAGGGGGTGTGATGGGGCACCATGGCCCAGCTGTGGGTTGGTTGCTTGTCTCCATGGGCCAGTGGTTATTCCAGCCCTCCCCAGTTGTGCAGTGCATGGGGTGTGGGGGGACGATGTCTGTTCTGCTGTGTGTTCCTCTGCCCATCTGTGGCATGGGTGGTGGCCCCCTACAACCCTGGTTGTGCAGTTGCATTACTGCCCTGCTGCTGGGGGGCATCCCTGGTTGTGCTATGGCACCTCTGGACTGCTCAGTTGAACATCCCTTGTTGCGCTATGGAGCATCAGATATGCTCAGCTTCCCCTCCCTAGTTGTGCTATGGTGCAGGTGGTGCGATATTCAGTCGTCGGCTGTAGGTGCATCTTGGCCTGTTCAGTTTTTGAATATCGCGCCTCTTGCGCATGGGTGCAATGGACTTGCACTTGCTCCTGCTATTGCGCATTTTTTTGGGCGCAGTTTGAATATCTAGGCCACTATGTATAATGTTGATCATGTAACTCTGACTTTCATACTAATCCACACACAGGATGAATATTCTGTTGAAAGGATGGCTAAATTCTTCCTGGCAGCTAGCAAAATGAAGAAAATTAGCAGTGCAATCACGATGGTGGGATTTTAATCTCATAATTGATATAGTTAAAAGTTACTATGTGTATATTTATATGTGTCTTTTTTATATATTTGTTTATGTCTATGTTTTTATATTTTATATTAATTGTATGTGTACTTGTTGAAGAATCTCTGAGTCAAACAATAAACTTGATTGATTGATTAATTCTTGGTAGTCCCTATGTTAGTTAATCTGTAGCACAAAAGAAAAAGTAAGAAAGGAAAAACACTAACAAAATACTTCTCTGTTATGGCAGCTATATGTGCATGTCAGATGACATAGTCCTTATTTCTAGCTTACTGTATAGTACTTTGGTAACTTAGTGCAGTTTAGGAGACATTTTCTCCCGCCCATCCTCCCCCTCCCCCGGCACTCTTTAAATACACTTTTAACCTGCCTCTTAACCCCACCTCCTCTGCCAATTGGCTATGCCATCCTACTACCCCTCTCCTACATCTCTGCTACCTCTTTCCACCAGAGTGCATATATCTTCTGTCATTTCCCAGCCATCTCTCCCTCTTAGCACTCCCCCCCCCCACATTAACCCCACTACTTTGGGTACACTGACCCATTTCAATCTATCTCACCATGAAGTCCCTATTCATTCCTATATTTGCAGCCTGTCTGACAGGCTTGCTCCTGTTAGTGGATTTCTCCACCGCAATAATGTCCACTGACCAACTCAATCTTCACCATTTCGCAGAGGACTACCCCTCTCCATGTCCCCCCCCCAAACTAGGTGGGAGTTCTCCCCCCTTGGCACCCTCACACATGCCTTCCTCACCAACCTCAAGCACCATCAATTAGCCTCTTATTTGCTCTCACACTCCTTTCCCGGCCCCCTCCCTCACCAGCTGTGCACCTACTTCCTCCTGTTCTCCTTGCTACTACTGGCAGGAGATATTGAATCCAATCCTGGTCCATTGCAGGCCACACTCACCTCCTCTGACTACACCTAGGCCAGCCAACATGGATTTAAAGTTGCCCACATGAATGTTTGTAGTCTCCCTACCAAATACCCTGACATGGAAGCCTGGGTCTCCCTCTATAATCCCCAGGTACTACATCTCACTGAAACCTGGTTGAAACCACAGCATCCTGACCCCTTATACCAACTAGCAGGATACTCCCTTCTGCACAGAGACTGATTTGGTAAAACAAAGGGTGATGGTGCTGCCATATTCATTCATGAATCACTCACTGCTAAGCTCACTCTATGTTCCGACAACTCCTCCCCCAGTGATTGGTTTATCGTGGAACTTACCCTCGGCTCTACAAAAAAAGCTATTCTTAGGTTGCTGTTATAAGCCTCCTAATGGGGACATAGAGGGCCTTCAAAACCTTGTTGCTGGCTACAGATCTCTCACCCCCACCAGGGACTCCCTTCTTTTTTGTGATTTCAACCTAAACTGGCTTAGCACACATGAGCCTGACTATGCCAGCCTTCTAAAACAATATAATCTGGTGCAAGTTGTCAACCTCCTGACACATTTCAATCATTGCACCTCCACTAGTACTCTCCTTGACTGGGTAATCATGAATAGTAGCGATACGATCACCCAAGCTGGTATGCTCTCAGACTCTTTGAGTGACCATTCCCTTACTTACGCCATATGGTCCTCAAAGGCCTCCCACCCTCCCCAAAGTACATATCCATACGCAATTTCAATCTCCCAGACATCTCCCATCTCTTTGAGGATATCAGGGCCTTACACTGGGAAGACCTATATGCTTTCTCTGATGTGTCACAAGCTACCACTCACCTTACCAATGCCCTTCTTGCCATCCAGGACCAACACTTTCCTATCAGCACCCGGCAAGTCAGAGGTGGGTGCAAACATTGGTTAACCAAAGAACTCCTTTCCCTCATGAAATTGAGGGACAACAAATGGGCTGAATACAAATGGGCCCCTCCCCATCCTGTGGAATGAGTATAGACACCTGCATAACAATTGCAAACATGCTACAAGATCCTTGAAATTGGACTACTCCCTTAGACTCCAAGGAGGAACTCTAGGTAACCCTAGAAAATTCTGGGATACCACTGGCTCAATCCTAAATCCTCGGACACAGAGTTCTAACCTACACCTGAGTTCTCCTTCCAGTCTATTGACAGATCCCTTAGAGGTCACCAAAGCTCTAAACACCAAATTCTCTGACCTCTCAGCCCTCCTCAGCAACCTCCCTCTTAGCCTTCCCAAACTGCAGGACTCCTGAACTACCCCCCCACCTCCCCCCCGCTGCCACCCCTTCCTCTCATACTAGGGCATCCTCAACCCCAAGAACTTCTGTGCCCTCCTCATCCTCCAACTCCCACTCCCCTGTCTCTCCCCCTTACCCCCCTTTTTATTTTTAAGGCCATATCCCCTAATGACACTGACAAACCCCTAAAGAGATTACCTAACTGGGGCAGCCCAGGCTCCAACAGCCTCTCACTGATATTCTTAAAACTTATCTCCCCATTAATAACCAAGCCACTCTCTTTTGTCTTTAACCTTGCCTTGACTACTTCTACCATGCCCAGTCCATGGAAATCAGCTAGAGTGGTTCCCATCTTTAAATCTGGAGACACCCACTCCTTCGACAACTACCGGACCATATCCATTCTCCCTCACCTAAGTAAACTCCTGGAAAGGGTAATTCACAGCCAATTAACAGAGTACCTTTCCAAACACAACCTCCTATGCAGTCAGCAGCACAGTTTCCATAAGTCTCATAGCACTTTTACAGCCCTTGCCCTGTTCACTGACCACATCCACTCCAACATGGACTGTGGGCGTGCCACAGGTGCCGTTTTCATAGACCTATTAAAAGCCTGCGATATGGCCAATCACTCCCTCCTTGTCTCCAAACCATCATCGCTGGACTGCTCCTCCAAGTCCACCAACTGGTTCCGTAGCTACTTCTCTATACACTTCCAGTCTGTGCATACTGGTACCACCACACCCCCTCCTTTATCTGTCACCATGGGTGTCCCTCAGGGCTCCATCCTGGGCCCCTTGCTTTTCTCTATATTTGTGAACTCCCTCCCTGCAGACAGTCTGACCTGCAACTCATTACTCTACACAGACAACCTTGTCATCTTCCACAGTGACAAATCCCTCCCTCACCTATCCTCCATCCCATCCGAAAACTGGTTCTCATCTAACCTTCTGTTGGTCAACACTATGAAAATAAGGCCATGTTTGGTTCCAAACCATATCTGGCCAAGACCCATCATGCCAATGATGCCCTCCTTATTTAACCACCAGATGGCCCTGCCCTAGAAAATGACTCCTCCTTCAAGTACCTGGGTGTGCTGCTTGACCCCTCTCTGACTTTCAATGACCACATAAACCACATAGTCTGTAAGGTAAATCAAAAACTGGGTGTTGCCTATTGCCTAAAACCCTACCTCACCAAGGAAACTCACCTTGCTATAGTCACAGGTAATCTTCTCCCCATATTCAACTATTGCTGCCCTATCTACTCTAGGACCTCCACCTCATTTCTGACATGGCTCTCAGCAGCCTTCAACAATGCCTGCTGCTTTGCTCTGTCTGCCTCCTACTGTACACACCACTGTAACCTCTACTGGTCCCTTCGCTGGCTCTCTTGCAAGGGCACTTTGACTATAACCTGGGTTGCCTCATGGATATTGTTCTTTGAAGCAGTAATGCATCTCCTCTCTCCACCCTTTTCAGTTTCAAAACCCCTACCAGGAACCTTTGCTCCTCCACTGTACCCTTCCACCAAGTACCTAGATCCACCACAAACTTGGGTGGGAAAGCTCTCTCTATTGTGGCCCTCATCATGTGGAATGGACTACCCTCCTCTCTCCATTTCACTGAGTCTCATCTTACCTTCAAGCACAACTTTAAGTCCTGGCTTTTTGACATACATAAATGTAGCTGTAATGCCCACTAGTGTATACTGTTCAACTAGCATACTCCTGTAATTTCTCCCTTCTTCTCTACCTCTTCTTGGCCTTCCTTCCCCAGGGCAAATCTTTAGAATCTAGTACCTGTCTATACCCTTCTCAGTATTCAATTGTTCATGCTCTGTATTGTATTTCCTAAGCAAGTCTATACACTGCTTATCTGTAAAATCTAGTATGATTGTTTTTATACAACTATTTCCTTTTGCAACTGTAATCCTACCTGTGGTGTATTGTGTTTGTGCCACGTGTTGGCCTGGATCGTTCCTGAAAATGGTCCCCTGGATAAGTGCACTTACCCGGTTACCAAGAAACTAAATAAATAAATTAATAAATATTAATCATAAGTCCTTCAGGCTGGACTCAGAGCAAGACTATCTAACCAGGTAGATCCTTTATATCTATTTTATTTCTTTTCTTCAGATAACTTTTGATATGTGACAGACATGTTACACCTTGGTTTTAATAGGGCCAATTTACAATACTTTTCATGGTTGTTTAATGGCAAGCTACTTAGCGGCAAGGCACACAGGTTAGAGGAGTCTGATACTTCTGCATAATACTCAAATGGTTCCTTTTTCTGACACTGTACAATTATTTCTTATGGTACTTCGTTATTGTCTTCACCATGGAAACCCTTCCCTCTGGATCCAATGGAAATACACCAGACAACAATATTTCCAACTTACAAACAAACTCTTCTTTCTCCTAATTAAGAAGCTTAAATGGATTACCAGTGTCTAAGTAGACTACTTCAGTAATCACCCGCTGGAGGGCTCCTCATTATGTACATTGCTGAATTATATTATTGTATTTTTTTATTATTATTTATTGATATCTCGGATTACAATACCTTTGAGCAAAAACAGCTCATTTACAAAGGCTCCACGTCAGATGGGGAAGGTGACAATACAAAGATAAAACAGTTACATGGTTTCAACAATAAAATAGGTTTAAAAATACAAGGATTCAAATTTACAAAGGAAACAGTTGAAACAGCATTAGGACTAAGCCTGTACAAAGTGCTAAGGTAAGCCACATTAAGTAGCTTAATGGAAAGTGCATTGGTAGAATGAGATGGCAAGAAGTAGACCCGATTGAGGAGGCAGCCTAGTAGGCCTTGTCATAATAGAGAGAGATCTGATGGGTGATCAGTTGGGTAGTACAGTGTGGAAGAAGGGATGGTGCAGGGCAAGAGAGAGAGGGGAGTGGGGAGGGGTAGCAGAGGTGGGGGGAGCAGAGGAGTAAATGGGAAAAGCCAGGTGGGGCAGATACTGGCTCACTAATGGGATAACTAAGAGCACTAGAAGGCACAAGAGAGCGACAAAGTGGGGGTGGTACAGAGAATTTACAATCTATAACCCTATATCATAAGGTGTCATCCGAAATACAAATCAATAAAAAAATAAAATAAGTAAAATATATCGAATTACACCTTAGAGCCGTTTCCCCCTTCTTTAGCTATTCTTTTTTTATTGTTATTTTTATTATGCTCCTTTTCATAGTGGGTTCTAACTAGTGTCTTTACCCCTGTTAAGCTTGAGTTATTTAATTAATTTATTTTGCCTCTCTCTCATTTACAAGTAGTATGAATGTTATTTTTCTGAATATCATTATTCAACACTAGAGGGCGGCATCTATTTACTGAAACAATTTTACCTGACTGGTAGAACATAAGAAGTAACCAGCAGATGGGAACCGTGTGATCCATCTAGTCTGCCCAAATATTTCTACCCCCTCCCTGTTTTATTACCCCTTCAGGTGCCCACATTGTCTGTCCCATGCTAGTTTGAATTCCTGTACTGTCTTCGATACTACCACCTCTGACTGAGGGCAGGCTGTTCCATAGTTCTATAACCCTCTCTGTGTGAAAAGTATTTTCTTGTATTGGTACTAACTCTGCCCCCCACTAGGCACAGATTGTGCCCCTTGTACACGTTGTTTTGTTTTTCTGGAATAGGTTTCCTGTCTGGGCTGTGTTGATTCCCTTTATATATTTGAATGTTTCTATCATGGCCCCCCCCCCCCATTTCTTTCTTTCCTCTAGAGGAGTACAAGTTTAATTCACTGAGTCTTGTTTCATACTGTTCTTGATGCAGACCCTGCACCATCTTAGTGACCCTTCTCTGAACCCTTTCTAAGTGGTCAATATTCTCTTTTAGGTGGGGTTTCCAGAACTGCACACAGTATTCCAGATGCAGCCTGACCAAGGACCTGTACAGTAGGATGATTACCTTGCGCTTCCTGCTTGTAATCCCTCTACCTATGCAACCGAGGATGCTGCTGGCTTTCTGTGCTGCTTTTTCACATTGTTTCCCCACTTTTAGATCATCGATAACAATTACTCTGAATTCCCCTTCCATCTTTGATTCTTCTAATTGATACCCACTCAGTGTGTACATCTTTCTCGGGTTACGTTTACCCATGTGCATCACAATACATTTCTTGGTGTTAAATTTTAACTGCCATATTCTTGACCACTCGTCTAATTTCTTGAGATCGGCTTCCATCCCAGAGGTGCTTTCATCTTTGTCTACCCTGTTGCAGATTTTGTATCATCTGTGAACAGGCAGACCTTCCCCTCAAGTCCATCAGCAATGCCAATGATGAATATGTTGAAGAGGAGTGGGCTAAGTACTGACCCCTGTGGAATACCACTGATTACTCTGCCCTCCTCTGATAATGCCCCACTGACCAGGACTCTCTGTGATCTATCCTGAAGCCAGTTCTTAATCCAGCTGACTATCTTATGGCCTATGCCTGTGTGCTGTAGTTTGAATGGCTAATCTTTTGTGGGGAACAGTGTCAAAAGCTTTGCTAAAATCTAAGTAAATCATGTCCACCACGCCACCCTGGCCCACTGTTCTGGTTACCCAATTGAAGAAGCCCACCATATTCATTAGACATGAGCGCCCAGCCATGAACCCGTGCTGCTCTGGGTTGGGTCTTCTGTTTTCCCTTAGGTAGTCTACTATTTTCTCCTTAAGCAATGCTTCCATAATTTTACTCACCACTGAGGTTAGGCTGACAGGGCAGTAGTTCCCTAGTTCTTCCCTGCTTCCACTCTTGTGCAAGGGCACCACTGTTGCCCTTTTTCAGTCATCTGTTACTGTACCACTTTCTAGTGACTTATTGAATAATTCAGCCAGTGGTGTGGCAATCTCTGCCCTGAGTTCTTTCAGGACCTTCAGGTGGATACCATCTGGACCCATTGTCTTATCCACTTTCAACTTACCCAGCTCCTCTAGGATTCTTTCTTTTGTGAAGGGGCTCATGTTGGACACATTATCATTTTGTTCAGTGCCACTTATCAAAGGTCCTTTGCTGTTGTCAAACATAGAGACCATTAGTCAGAGTATAAGGATGCTACTTGGGCAAAATAGCTTAATGGATCTTGTATAGTCCTGTAGTGAGAGGAGAGGGAAGAGGAGGTCACCTGCAGTTGGGGATTTTTTTACAGGGTGTTTTGTATGCACACACTATTTATACCCTTTAGCCTGGATATACAGTACTAGGTGAATATAACACAGACAGAACCGCACAAAGAATACCATGCTGTAAGAAGCACATATTGTTTTACAGCAACAGGGGTTGTAGAAGCGTGCAGCAAAAACCACTACCCCTGTCACTTTAGGGTGATATTGGTGCTGCTGAAGGATGCCGCCGGGGTGGTGCCTGGTCAAGCCGCTCCCTTGTTGGAGTGGCTAGAGCACCTGCCTCTGGTAGCACAGGGACCTGGGGCTGCAGTGTGATCTCCCCAGGTCCCACTATGTTGCAGTTTTTTTGGGGGGGGACAAAAAAATTACTGCTCTGATTTTTTTTGTTTCCCTGAAGTCCACGACCCCCCAGAGTTGATTATATTTAGTCCATGGGGTGTGGGGGGTGAAGCCCCCATGTCAAGGATGCAGGAGGCAGAGCCCCCTGCAAAAACAGAGTTTCTACTCTGGTGTGCACCATATTTTTTGTTGTTGGTGTGTTGTGTCAACATTCTGCCGCATGCTGCTTTGCATATGGCATTGTTGATGTGCGCAGTTTTGACCATGACATTATAACCCCGTGCAAGGTATACTCATGTAAGGGAGCTGGACTTTGTTCCAGTAGTCACCACTACCAAGTGAAGCTGCTGGAAACGAGCTGGCATGAAAAATTCTATATTCATGGTGCAAAGTACACATCTTGATGTGTTTCGGGAATAATCCCTTTATCAAAAGACATGTACCATATATTAAAAGAACACACTTCCTTATATGCTGCTAGGTGACGTTATCAACCTGCATCCAGCAGACTGTGACATTATCACCAGTGAAATAAACATGAATGTAAACAAACCCTTTAAAAACACAACATCATTAGCAAACTAGGTACACAGTGCAAATGTATTTTATATACATAATTATCAATTCAAAGTAAAAAATAATTTTTACATTTAAAAACCTTTTTAATTTGGAATGTTAAAAAAATGAATCCAAGTGCCGCTTTCAAGGCTTCCCAGGCAGTCCAACTGAATTCATTTATGTGCAGAAATGTTCACCTAAAAGACAAAAATATCAAAGAGGGTTAGCACCAATATGTTTACAATAAGTAAGAAAATATATAAATATTTGCCATCTATTGTTATAGTCTCATTCTATTAGATAAAGTATCTACTGTACAGATAAGTGTAAAAAAGCTACAAAATTATTTTTGTTACACTTTACATTGGTTTACATCAGTGGTCCACTTATTAATTCTAATATAGTTTAAAACATAATATTCAGAGCCTATATACTTGGTAGCTGTAGAAACAGTAATCAAACAAGTAATGTTTGTTTAATTTCAAATCACTGTATATTTGCAGGATTATCACTTGTTTTTCAAATAGGGCACCAGCTCAAATCTGTCATTAAGCCCTGGTTGTGTACATGCTTTAAGTGCATAAATCCAAAAGCCCTCCCTTTGGAGGATGAAATTATCAACGTCCCCACTGCTTGGTTTGAGACACACTTTTTCTATGGCTCTGAATGTAAACTTGCGTTGAGTCTCCATTGGTAGTATGCATGACATGTTGTGCAGTGGCATAGGCAATGTAGTGTTGATTGCCCTATAATGCCCACCCACTCTAGTTTTAAATTACCCTTTGGATTTACCTATGTAAAAGGCTCCACATGTACATAAGGCCATATAAATTACACCAGTTGTGTCACATGTCACAAATTGTCTTATCTGAAAGTCTCTATTCACATGTGGGCTAGAAAATTCTTCACCTACTGATACTGCATAGCAATATGTGCAATTCTGACTCTTTAAACAACCTGAGTGATGTCTGTCTGATTTGTCTGCTATGGACCAACTGGTCCCTGAGAGTGATGGCTCTTCTATATGACATCCTGGGGAAAGTGCTGTGATATTCTTACAGACCCTGACCACCTTTCAGTATGTTCCAATCAGCGTTGAGAATCTTTGAAATTTTGTTACCATGCACAGACTAGGTGGTAACAAAATTGAGTCTCTCAGGGTTGGTTTCCCTCTGATGTCTGTTACTGAATGTCAGATTCCGGTCTGTGTTCCTGACCTCTTGCCATGTTTGATGTAGCAAATCAACATTGTATCCCCTTTCTATGAACCTGTCTATAAGATCAAGCACTGATTTGTCAAAATCCTCTAGACTTGTGCAATTTCTAAGCAGTCATAGGAATTGTCCTTTTGGTATATTTTTCACAATGTGTCTAGGGTGACAACTGGAGGACAGAAGTAAAGTATTCCTCTCACAGGGTTTCCTATATATGTTGGTTTGTATGTTACCTGTGTAATTCTTCCTAATACATAAGTCTAGGAACTCAATCTGCTCCCTGTTGGCAGTATATGTAAAGTGCAAATTAGGGTTGGAGTTCTGTAAATATGCTACAAAATTATCAAAATCATCAAGTCTGCCTGTCCAGATGAGATAAATGTCATCAATAAAGCACCTATACATGTCAATGTATTGAAAAAAAGGATTTGTGTCAGCATCCCTAATATACTCATTCTCCCATCTTCCTATATATGACTTTGCAAGGCTGGGGGAAAAGTAGCCCCCATTGCTGTTCCTTTCTGTTGTAGATAGTATTTTCCTAAAAAAGCCAAAACATTGGATTTCTAAACAAATTCAGGTAACTGGATTAGGAATTCTGTGTGTGGTTCTACCTGTTCCTCACGTGAATTCAAGAAATGGTCTAGACTTTCCAGGGCATCACCATGTGAAATATTTGTACAGAGGGAATCCATGTCCATTGTTATAAGATAGGAGTCTCTCTGAATTTCTACCTCATTTAGTGTCTGTAAAATGTCCCCTGTGTCCCTGATATAAGACCCTAATTTCTCCACAAATGGTCTGAGGTAGGAATCTACAAACTGAGATAATGGTTCAGTAAGTGAGCCATGCCACTCACTATGGGCCTGCTTGGGGGGGGGGTCAAATTCTTTATGGACCTTAGGTAGAGTATATATGGTAGTTCTGATTGGATAATGAACAGTCAAAAGGTTTTTCATGTCTGAGTCACTCCATCCCTTCTTAAAAGAGATTTGAACAGGGAAGTGGGGTCCTGATCTAATTTCTTGTAGAAATCACTATTTGACAACTGTCTGGTCACTTTCTTTATTTAGAAAATGGCTCAGAGAATCCTAGCTTTCTGATTGGCTAGGATACCAAAATCAGCGGGTGGGTATTTTTCAATAGATGCCCGCTGGAAAACAAGTTCCTATTTGGGGTGCCGCATTACTTGGGATATTTTTGGGCACCCCAAATCTTCAAGCTTGCCAACTGCTATTTTTTATCACTCAGTAAATGGACAACTGAATGAGGCTGCAGTGTCCCTCACCCCCCCTGCACACACACACACCCCTCAACAGAAGCACAGTACTCATGATAAAAAAATGTAAAAATGATTACATGTACCAGCAAACAGCTAAAACAAAATGTTGTGTCCTATGGTCTCCCAAAGACCAGGTAATCCATTACCTGGCCAAAGCCAGCAGCACGTCTCCATTCACAGGCACTGCAAGTCAGGAAAGTTCTGTGACTGGCCCCTGGCCTGATTCACCAGATCCAAAAACAAATGCCACAAGTCCCACTGCAACATTTCCTAACCGCGCTTCTCTTCCAAACTACTGGCAGACACACAGTAGCATAAAAAAAGTCTCTTCACCGAGTGGTCACCCAGTATCCTGATCACATATTCAGAGCCCTCCCATGCCTGCCAGCTTCTGTCACAAACTGCATGCCAGCAAGGTCCCCGCCCCCTCCCACACTATGGGGTCCCCAATAGTACAACAATCGAAACTGCCAGAGGGATTACTCTATCACAAAATGTATTTTATGCTGATTTTGTATTTTATATATATTTTTTTTAAAAACTTTTTTTTCCCTTTTTTATCCTTGACAGTGCCCATTTTCTAAGCACAATAATACCCTTCAGGGTGGGCGGTATAGGTAAATACCGGACCTTCCAGGGGCTATAAGGCCCTCCTCCTGTGACGTCGGGCCTCATTATGCCCCTGGGCGGTCCGATATTTCCCAATACTGCCCACCAAGTCAGGTATTATTGCTTACATAGTCTTCTGCATTTTGTATGACCACAGCACCACCCTTATCAGCGGGCTTTATCACAATGGATTTATCATTCTTAAGACTTTCTAGTGCCAGTTTCTCCTCATTTGTCATAATATTATTATTTTATTTATTGAATAGAATCAGAATAACAATCCTTTGAGTCATAGACTCATTTGCAAAGGCTCCACGTCCAATAAAAGTAAAAATGCAGATTAAAAGGAAAGATACAGAGTAAAGAAAAAATGTCTGTATAGGTATCACAACTATACAATTGCATTATATTAATACAAGGTCCGATAGACTTGGACTTAGCTAATATTGGGGATTACATCAACTGGGAGCATATAGAAAGTTTGTGCCAGTCCTAAGACAAGATACAGTAATGTAGGGTCATGAAGGACCCTGAGTCGTAAATATCTAGACAGGGGGACATAGGAGGGGGGTGGTATAATACTAACTATATGCTATAGGATAGTGCTGTGTAGCATATGTCTCTGAAGTGATGGTGGGGGGTAGGAATAGTATGTATGAGGGACTAAATACAGTTACAGGTTGCTGAGTCAAGGAGCAGGGTTTTGAGGCTAGATTTAAATAGGCTGAGACTATGGGTCGAGGAGATGCCGGATGGTAGGCTGTTCAGTCATAGGGGAACCTAGTAGCAGAAGGATCTTTGTCCAAGTGAGGTTCTACAGTGAGGAACTAATAGAGTAGAATTAGCTGTGTGTCTTTGGGTCCGCCTATGAGGGGCTGTTTGGATAAGTGGGTGTAAGCCGATGGGGGCTTGCTTTAGTTGTATCTGTTTGGCGAGAAGGCAGGTAAAGTATTTAAGTCTGCTTTGGAAATTTAGCTAGCCAGTCTGATTATAAAGCTCACATGTGTGTGCTAACCTGTCACATCCCAAGACTAGTCGGCAAGCTTTGTTAAGGGGTGAGGTTGATGCTGCATAGGGCAGTTTGATCCACTGATCCACATACGATTATTCCATAGTCTACCAAGGATAGGACAGATGAGGTCACTGCGAGATGCATGGCCTGGGGGGTAGGCAGTGTTTATGCCTGTAAAGGATCCCTAGTCTAGTGTTAACAGAGGAGGAGACCTGTTGTATGTGAGTGTGGTAGGAGAGGGGGGTGTCTAAGGTGACTCCAAGATATTTGAAACATGGAACCTGCTCTAGAGTGGAGTCATGGGTGTTTTTACAACTAGAGGTGCGTGACAGTGGGGGCTTTGGTGGTGAGCAAAGATCATGGTCTTTGTTTTCTTGTAATTGATTATAAGATGGTGTTCAGAGAATCAGGTTTCTATCTCCCTAAAGTGGCCCTGTAGAGCTGATTGAAGGGAGTTGGGATGCGGATGTTTCCAAAAAACTACCACATCGTCAGCATATAGCATCATGTGACCACTTCAGGATTTAGGGAGAGAGTTGAGGAAGAGGGTGAAGAGTAGGGGGCCAAGTATAGACTCCTGTGGGACACCAGTGTGAACTGGTTTGCAAGTGGAGATAGAAGTATTTATTTTGACTTGTGTCTGATTAGAGAGGTAAGCTTTGAACCAGGCAGTGACTTCCGGAGCAAAGTTAAGGGATGAAAGGGTGTGGAGTAGGAGATCATGACTGATGGTATCAAATGCTTTGGTCAAGTCAACGTAGATAGCCCCTGCCATGGAGCCTTACTCTAGGGCCTCATGAATAAAGGTAGTGAGTTCAATGAGAGCTGTGGAGGTGCTGTGGCCCCATGTTGTCCATGGCAGAGCAGGTTGTAATTGGATAGGTAGGTAGTTAGTTAGTTGATCCGATACTATTTTTTCAAGGGCCTTAGAGAGGGGAGGCAGGATAAATATAGGCCTATAATTGCTAGAGTCAGTGGGGTCGCCACTCTTCAGGATGGGCGTAATTACTGCTCTCTTCCAAACTGAGGGGAATTGGCTGAGGCATAAGGACAGGTTGAGGATTTTTGTGAGATGAGGTAGTGTCACATCCAGAGAAAGCCGAATGAGTTTGAGGTCCAGTGAATCACTGCTGTAACGAGTGCTCACTAGAGCTTTGGTGAGATAGCGTTTTGCCTCATTACAAGAGATGACTCTTAGCCTGAAGGGGGTAGGGATGTAGGTGGTCGATGAGACATAGGGGGAGTGGGAGTTAGGATCAGAGAAGTAAGGTGGGAGAATATGAGAGAGGTCAGAGAAGGAGGTGTTGAGGGCATTATAGCTTAACCTAGGTAAGCTGTCGAACAGTTGTTCCAATTCTCTCTCTCCCACAACTCCTGAAAAGTTAAAATGGCAGCAGAGGGAGGGGTTAAAAAGTAGATTTACCTCTAAAGTGTCTCTGAGCATTCTCAACAGTACTACTATCACTATCAGAGCCATCATGACTACAAGGACCTAAGTCCATATCGGTATTACACCACATATTTAGTTTATTAAAAAAGATTTCAAACTTAAATTACAGCAAAACTTTTGTAGGCCCAGAAAAGTCTCATATTTATTGACACTGGAAGTGGGAGCAAAAGACAGTCCCGTATTTAATAAGGCAGTCTCTGCATCAGACAGGGGGTCTATCTGATAAATGTATTACCTTTGTTGGTATACCTGATGTTGTCTGGGAGGAGAGTATTGTTCTTGTGGGTACTGTTGCATTTGTTGCTGGAACTGCCGCTGCTGTTGTTGTGGTTGTGGATTCTGGTGGTAGCGCTGTTGTTGGTTCAGTGGGGGAAGGGGTTGTGCATGCTGTGGAAAATCCTGCTGTGCCTGCTGGTCTCTCCAGTCGCCTCCTCTTCCTCTTCCTTCTCCTTGTCTTCCTCCTCTGCCACCTCTTCTGCCCCTGCCCCTGTTGCCTTGGTTGTCGGTCTGGAAGCCCTGGTACCTGTTGGTATATTCGTTCGTCCTCAGAACTGGGTTCTCCAGTGTAGACTGAGTATGTTCTAAAAAAACATATGATGATCTCCCAGATTCTGACCCACTGAAATCTGTACTCAGATTGAAAGATTCTCCTTTCACTCCTCAGAGTACTCTTGGGCCGATTGTTCTTTTTCCAGTTATAGAATCATCTAGACCGATAATCTCCCACATCTCTATTAAAGTTAACTAGCTTTTGTGACTTGAGGTCAAAATCTAATTTAGCAATGGTTTCTTTAAGTCTATTGTTACAGATATCAAAGTCTACATGATCTTTAAACCTTAAGATCACTTTCTCCTGTTCCTTTATTTCTTGTTTCAAATTCTCACCGACTTCTTTGCCATAACCAATAATGAGCTGGATCAATTTCTTGGATGCCTCATTAAGAATCTCCCTACATTTGTTCATAAAGGTATGTACCTCTAGCCCCAATGAAGGGTCCTTTAAGATTCTCAAACTCCATGGGACACAATTAACTTGTAGGTAAGCATTGAGATTTGTAATATTCTAATACATTTTTCTCACTTTAGTAACAGTTTTTTCTAAGTCTTTAAATGCTTGATTTAATGAACTTACCACAGTGTAACTAGTGTCAGTTGGTGCTGCTGAGTCGGCCAGAAAGGGGTAAGCTCTTACAGCATCAGTGAGCAAGCCATTGACAGATGAAAGTTGGTCTGTTTCAGTTTCAGTTGCTGTGTTTGTTGTAGGAATTATTAGCTCTGGTGTTTGTTCCAGTGACATTGTGAAAGAAGTAGAGGTTCTTATCTGCAGTATATGGTAAACATGTACTCAGAGAAATTCTCAGTCCTAGTACAGCAACCTAAAGTCAGAGAATCAGATTCCAATCCTGGGTAAACCACCCAATGTCTGTAGGTCGATGTTAGCAAAAGGAAATTAATTTGAAAGGTTGCGTTCTTACAGAATTGTTATCACCAATGAAGCAGCACTGCTAGCTATAAGAATTTTACACAGCATATATCACAGCCGTAACCAGTGCAACAGCTCAAAAGCAGTCAGTCTCAATCAAAACAGAGTGTGTACTTGGTTGGGGTGCTGGGACAAATCCAGGAATATCAGTTCAAAGACAATCCTGCACTCACCACCACCAAATAAAACTATTGGAAACATGTGCTGGCATGCAAAATTCTTTATTCGAAGTGCAAAGTACACATCTTGACATGTTTCGGGAATAATCCCTTTATCAAAAGACACATATCTTAAAAGAACACAGTTCCTTATATACTGGATTCAGTTGTACTGCTTGGAAAGCTTGGAAAGCAGCACTTGGATTCATTGTTTTTAACATTCCAAATTAAAAAGATTTTTAAATACAAAAATTATTTTTTTACTTTGTATTAAGATAATTATATATATCATACATTTGCACAGTGTATCTAGTTTGTCTGGAAGAAACAGTTATGGCACAGCTCACTCATGCAAACTGAAATGAAAGACTTAACACAAGTAACTTAACCATTTAAAAAGTCATTTATTTTACCAGAAAGTGCATTTCATGGCCCACATCGGCCCATGCCAGGAGGAACAGACAGTTACAAACACTTTGCATTAAGATAATTATGTATATAATACACATTTGCACTGTGTATCTAGTTTGTTAATGATGTGTTTTTAAAGGGTTTGTTCACATTCATGTTTGTTGCACTGGTGATGACCTCACAGCCTGCTGGATGCAGGTTGATGACGTAATCCAGTAGTATATAAGGAAGTGTGTTCTTTTAATTTACATGTCTTTTGATAAAGGGATTATTCCCTAAACACATCAAGATGTGTATTTTGCACCTTGAATAAATAATTTTACATGCCAGCACATGTTTCCAGCAGCTTTACTTGGTGGTAGTGAGTGTGGGATTGTTTTTGAACTGATATTCCTGTATTTGTCCTGGTACCCCAACCAGGTGCATGCTCTGTTCTGATTGAGACTTTGTGCCAGCACTTGAACCAGTAAGGTTCAAATAGGTGAAAGTGATCATTCTTGTTTACTCCTTGTTTATAGTTACAGTGTCCAGGTTGTCACTCCCACCTGAAAGTTCAAGATGTTATCCCCCTTGTTGAGGATTGCTGTAATAGTTATAAAAAAATGCACTGCTGTCTCCTCACAGTTAAATGTCAGAATGTTATCAGATCATTGTTTCCACAGGCTAGATGTACTCAAATGGTGTGGCACTTCCCATACATGCTAATCAGGAAACATCATGGCACATGGTCCCCTCAGTAATGTCCATAGTGTGTCTTACAAGGATAAAGGTCTCAACTCCAAGGCAAAAAAGGTTAAAATCTGGCACGAATGCGAGTGAAAATGTGTTTTAGACTGGAATTTCATCTGTCACAAAAAGAACACAAGTTATTTTATTTATTTATTTGAAAATATTTCACCAGGAAAGACAACATGAGCTGTAAATAGCTCATTTCCAGAAGCGTCCTGGGGGGAGATTACATAATGGGGAGAATAAAAAGATACATACAGTGTAAAATTCAAATATATAAGGTGAAGGTGAGTGGTCACTGGACATGCTAGCCTTCACCCCCCCCAGCCGTCCCTCCAACACCCAAGTCTGTTCCCAAACCCTGGTCAGTGGTGTCACAGGCAGAAATCCAATTCAGGCAGTTAAATGATAGGATAAAACAAAGATGGTCTACCTTAGTGGTGGTGATTCAGATTAATTCACATCTGAGTTTTAACAAGCAAAGAGACCAAGTAATTTGTAACTTCTGCATGTGGGGGTGTGGGTGTTGAAGAATGGGGATCATAGTGCTGTCACTACTGCCATCACCCCTGAGGGATGTGTACAGCACTGTTGCTACTGCCATCACACCTGAGGGAAGGGGGCCATAGTGCTTCTGCCATCACCACTGGTGGATGGGAATATAGTTTGCTGATACTGCCATCACACCTGAGGGATAGGGAATGCAGTACTGCTGCCATCACACCTGAGGGATTGGGGCCATAGTGCTGATACTGCCATCAAACCTGAGGAATGGGGAACATAGTACTGCTGCCATCACACCTGAGGGATAGGGGCCGCAGTGCTGCTGCTTCTGTCACACCAGAGGGATGGGGACCTCAGTGCTGTTGGTGCTGCCATCGCACCTGAGAGATGGGGTCCGTAGTACTGCTTTGATTAGGGATGGGGGCTGTAGTGCAGCTGCTGCTATCACATCTTGTATCTAAAATAACTTTAAATTGGTACAAGGATGGAAGGATGTACAATAGTGGAGGTCAAAATTGTTAAAATACATGTTAGCAGAGTTAAAAATTGTTAAATAAAGTACACAAAACCAAAGACTGGTAAAACCGGATTTTCGCTTAGCAGACATCGGTGACAATACCATTTTTTATAATGTGCAAAATGGAATTTGCCCTTTTAACAATCCCGGCAAACCAGTGTCCCTGAATCTTTTGAATGATATCTCTCCTGGCTTGCTGTGGGAGGCAGCTGCAGTGTCTGTACAGACTACTGAGTCCAGGGAGTAATTTATTGTGGATGGCATCACTGTGTACCCTGAAGTCAAGATTCTTGTCTAGCCATACTCCAAGGTACTTAAATGAGGCTACATCATCCAGTGTTGAGCCAGAGAGGGTGTAGAAGGTGGGGGTGGAGTCCAACCTGGCCAGTTTTTGTCTGGAGCCGAAGGTCATAGATACTGTGTTTTAACATTCATGGAGAGTTGGTTTGCATTAAACCAGTGTTGGATGTTGTTAAAATCCAATTGAAGGCTGGTGGCCACCTAAATAGGGGTTCCCGGAGGAGAATAACACAGTATCGTCTGCATACATGTGTATACATGAAGATGTGCAGGTGTTGGGTAGATCATTCAGGAGTATAGAAAATAATAAAGGGCCAAGTACTGAGCCTTGGGAGACACCATTGTTGATTGGGAGAAGAGGGGAGAGGGAGTTGCCTACTCTGACAGATTGAGATCGGCCTATGAGGTAGGATCGGAACTAGCTGGTGGCTGAGTCAGAGAGGCCGGCTGCAGATAGCTTGCTGAGGGAAAGTTGGCCATAGGATGGGTAGGTCAGGTATTATTGGCAGCACACCAGCATTGCAAGAGCAGGAGTTACCATTCTCATTCATAAAAATCTACCATTTTAATGCATCTCACACACACAGAAGATCAGGAAGATAGATTAATTAAAATTCTGGGCTCTGTATCTGGAAACAATTATGTTTGCTAAATATTTATGGCCCCAGTCAAGACAACCTTAATTTTGCACATACTGTAAGATCTTAAATGAGATCCCAGATGACCCCCCACATCATTACCATATTAGGGGGTGATCTGAATCGTATCCTCCAATCCAATCATGACCATTCGTTGGCACATTGTCAAACAGATTTCCAAATGTCTTGTGCCCTCAACCTTCATTCCTCTGCACACGGCTTCTCAGACATCAGGAGATTTTATAAAGGAACAGAAAGAGATTATGGGCTGGATTTTCGAAACACCTTTGCCAAAACCACACCTGATTTTAGTAGGTCGGGCGCAGTTGTGACAGTTTACCCATTTTATGGCAGCTTGCACCAAATGTTTGACGCAAGCCCTGTAAAAAGGGTACCAGGATTGACGCAAGCTAGATCAGCAAAAAGCTGGTCTAACTCATGGCAATCGGTGCATGGGATAGAAAATCCTGATTGCTGGCTGGAAGAGTGCCACAAGCTCCATTATATGATCAGTGCACTTGGGGCTTGCAGCATTCATAAACATCTGAAAATCCAGCCCTATATCTTCTATTCACATCTCCACAAAGTATACTCCCACATTGGTATGCTATTTTCACAAATACAACACCTGCACCTTTTTCCATCCCCAGAAATTATTCTTCTTGTCCCCAGAAATTATTCTTATCCTTCATTTGAATCATGCTCTGGTCTAGGTTTAACTACACTAACATCCTCACATGTACGTTCTCATGGAGAATCAACACCTCCCTACTCACAGATACAATTTTTAAGGAACAAATGCAAGAGGAGGTGGAACAATATTTTCATATCCATGCCCAATCAGACAGCCCATTAAAATATATCTGGGATGGATTCAAATCTGTCATCCATGGTGATATTATTTCATATGCCACACTAACAGTAACAAAACAAAGGGAGGAACATTGAACCATCTAGTAGAACAATTAACCCATCTGGAAGCATGGCACAAAATCTCTCCAGATTATGACAATTCTTGAACAATTACAAGTAGTCCAACAGGTAGTCCTCAACCTTAGTCAAAAGCAGGTGGAGAAAAACATTAAGATTCTGTGACCAGAGACATCATGAGGAAGGCAACAGAGCTAGTAGGATTTTGGCAATTTGCCTTCATAAACATGCAGCAGATAGCCGGATTGTTAAAATAAGACCTTCTGCATGTTCCCCAGATTTTCATGCTAGCCACCCCCCCCCCCCACACCGAAATAACAAAAACTATTGAAAAATATTATACTAAATTGTACACTTCGGGTCCCAATCTCCACTCTCTCACACCGATGTCACAATTCTTGTCTGGCATAAACCTCCCTACCCTTTCTGATTAAGATCAACAGATCTTGGAAGCAGAAGATTCCTTAACAGAATTAGAAGAAATTGTTACCAAAATTAAGACTGGGACAGCCCCAGACCCAGATGGTTTGTTGGTGAATTTTTAAAACATTTAAAGCTTAGCTTCTCCCCCATTATTGACCACATTCTCAACCACTGTCTCTCTGAAAAGGGCTCTCCCTGACTTCTGTGCTGAAGCCACCATTGTGGTTTTTCCAAAGCCAGACCCCTGTGTGAAGCATATAGGCCAATATTCCTGCTAAATGTAGATTCTAAAATATTTACATAGAAACATAGAAATATAGACTTTGACGGCAGATAAGGACCGCTAGGCCCATTTAGTCTGCCCATTTCCCTACCTACAGGATAGGCCACAGATCCTAGTTAACCAACAGCCTATTTCTTCCTACCCCCCACAAGAATTGCCTTATGTCTGTCCCATGCATTCTTGAATTCTCCCACAGTTTTAGACCCCACAACCTCCTCAGGAAGGCTGTTCCATGCATCCACTACCATCTCTGTGAAATAATACTTCCTCACATTGCCCTGAACTGCCCTCCTTCTATCTTTAAATTGTGTCCCCTTGTTCTTGCAAGTCTCTTTTTCTGAAAGATGCTACCCTCTTGGACTTTGTTGATTCCACTGAGGTACTTAAAAGTTTCTATCATGTCCCCCCCTCCCTTCTTTCCTCAAGGGTATACATATTAAGCTCCTTTAGTCTCTACTCATACGGCTTCTCTTGCAGACCCTGCACCATTTTAGTTGCCCTCCTCTGGACTGCCTCTATCCTGTCTATGTCCTTGCGGAGATGGGGTCTCCAGAACTGGACACAGTACTCCAGATGGGGTCTCACCAACTGTCTGTACAGAGGGATAACAACTTCCTGTTTTCTGCTGATGATGCCTCTCCCTATACATCCCAGTATACCCCCAGCCCTCCCTACTGCCTTCTCACATTGCTTGCTAACCTTAAGGTCATCTGATACGACTATCCCCAGGTCCCTTTCCTTTTTTGTTGTTGTTACTACCTCCCCACCCATTGTGTATTCTTCCCCTGGGTTCTTGTTTCTCAGGTGCATTATTTTGCACTCTTGCATTGAATCTTAGCTGCCATACTCTGACCATTCCTCCAACCTTGCCAAGTCCCTTTCATCCTTTCCATGCCTCCTTGTGTATCAACCCTGTTGCAGATCTTTGTGTCATCTGCAAAAAGCATACTTTTCCTTCCAGTCCTCTGCAATGTCACTGATGAAGACATTAAAAGGACTGGACCTAATACTGAACCTCGCGGTACCCCACTAGTAACCCCCTTCTTCAGAGTGGACTCCATTTACAATTACCTTCTGTGTCCTGTTGTCCAGCCAATGTTTTACCTAGGCTACCACCCTGGGTCCCACTCCCAGGCTGGTTAATTTGACTATTAATCTTTGTGTGGGACTGTGTCAAATGCCTTGCTAAAGTCTAGGTAGGCCATGTCCACAGCCCTCCTGGTCTACTACTTTAGTCACCCAGTCAAAGAAATCTATTAGATTCTCTGACATGACCTTCCGCTGTGAACCCATGCTGCCTTGGGTCCTGTGCTCCACTGGCCTCTAGGTACTTGACTATTCTTTCCTTCAAGTGACTCCATCACTTTCCCTACCACAGAGGTCAGACTGACAGGTCTGTAGTTTCCTGCCTCTGTCTTGGACCCACTTTTGTGAAGGGAATCACATCTGCCTTCCTCCAGTCTCTGGTACCACACCATCCTCCCATGATTTATTAAAAGAGTAGCCAGTGGATTCACTAGTTCCTCCCTTAATTCTTTTAGAATTCTGGGGTGAATTCCATCAGGACCCATTGCTTTGTCCACCTTTAGTTTTAGGAGTTCTTGCAGAACCCTTTCTTCTGTGAAAGGACTGGGATCAACCTCCCTATCAAGACTGCTTCTGTTAATTGGATTAGGCACTTCCCCCTCCTCTTTTGTGAATACTGAGCAGAAATATTCATTCAGTATTCCTGCTTTTTCACTGTCCCCATCTGCCCACCCACCGTTCATTCTATTCAGTCTCACTATCCCTCCCTTTGTCTTTCTACGCTCGCTGATGTACCTATAAAAGGTTTTATCCCCCTTCTTAACTGAGTTGGCTATCTTTTCCTCAGTTTGGGCCTTTGCTATTCTGACTTCCCTCCTGCTTCCTTCTGCCTTAACTGGTACAGCTCTCTGTCCTGCTCCTTCTGTGTTTCCTTATACTTCCAGAATGCTATCTTTTCTTCCTGACTTTCACAGCCACCTCTTTTGAGAACCATAGTGGCTTTTTCTTTCATTTTGATTTGTTTATTTGCTTCACACAAAGGCTTGTTGCCTCTGTGATGGCAGTTTGATAATTCCCATTGTTGCTCCACACTTCCTTCTAGCCTGTTTGCTAGTGCTTTTCTGAGGCACTCCCATCTTGCAAAGTCAGCCCTCCTAAAGTCCAGTACCCTTACTTTTGTATGGCTTGACTCTGTAGCTGAGTTTAACGTGAACCACACTGTTTGATGGTCACTTGTCCCCAGATGGCAACCCACTTCTAGATCTGAGATCCTCTCACTGCCCCCGTTTGAGAGTACGAGGTCTAAGATTGCTCCCTCACGAGTGGGTTTCGAAACTAGCTGTCTAATGCCTGCCACCTGTAGGGCATCAAGAATGGCCCTGCTCTTGGATGTGGCTGCAGCAAATGTGCTCCAGTTAACATCTGGCATATTCAGGTCTCCCATCAACAGTATCTCCCCTTTCTCTGCCATTCTAAGAATGCCTTCTATCATATCCTTGTCCATTCCTTCCCCCTGACATAGGGGTCTGTACACAATCCCTGTGCGGATTGTGGTGCCCTTTCCAGTCTCCAAGGTGACCCACAGTGCCTCCTCTCCTCCCTGTTTACTCTTTTGTTCAGTTGCTTTTATCCCTTCCTTTACATAGAGAGCTACTCCTCCCCCTCTTCTCCCCTGCCTGTCTCTCCTGTAGGTTATGTACCTTGGTATATTAACATCCCAGTCATGGTTCTCTGTGTACCATGTTTCTGTGACTGCTACAATATCCAGGCATCCCTCTTCCATTAAGGCCATCAGCTCAGGGAGCTTGTTGCCCAGGCTACGGGCATTGGTACTCATTACCCTCCATTTCCTAATGGCCTTACTCCCTTTTGCCCCATCCCTGTCCTTCTTGCCTTTGTCACTTTCTCCATTTACCCCTGCCCTTCTCCCTATCGACATCATTATGTTGGTGTTTGCTGCACTTACTACCGTGATTATTTGGGGGGGGGCTAGGATTTTCCTGCTCCTTTCCAGTGCTTCCCCCCTTGGCTAGTTTAACAGCTTGCCAATGAAGCATTTAAACCTATCACCTAGGATCCTGGTTCCCCTCCCGGACAGATGCAGCCCATCATGCCAGTATAGGTTTGCATCACTCCAGGTGGACCCCCAGTCCCCAATGAAGCCAAATCCCTGAGCTCCACACCAGTTTTTCAACCACTGATTGAATCCCATGGTGCAGAACACCCTAGCCTCTCCTATGCCATAGATGGGTAGCACCTCCGAGAAGGTTACCGTGCGTGCTAGTTGACTAAGACCCCTCCCCAATTCCACAAACTCTTCCTGCACTTCTCTAATCCCTTTCTTAGCCAGGTCATTTGTCCCTAGGTGGACAATGACATCCAGCTCCCTCCCCTGTGCAGCTGCTCTGGCAATTCTGAGGATTTGCTCCCTGTCCCTCCAAGCCATAGCGCCAGGCAGGCACCTTACCTCCCTCTCCCCTTCCTCCCCCAGTTCTACCTTCCTAACAATGAGTCCCCACCAGGAGTTGTTTCCTTCCCCTGTGGGTCCCATGCCACCCTCCTGTGGGTCTCCTTTGTGAGGTTCCCAGCATCCTCCTTGGTCTCCACTGTGGGTGCCTCCATAGAGGAACCACACTTTGCCAGAATGGCATAGGAATTGTGGAGAGGTACAACTGGAGGGATGCGCCTCTGTTCCACCACCCTCACCCTCCCTGAGCCCACTGTAGTCCAACCACTCCTCTTTCTTGGCAACCTCTGAGGCAACGGCAGTGGCACTGGTGGTCCCTGGATGGAAGAGGAGGTCCCACAATTCCTGGCCAACTCAGCCTGGAGATGAGCAACCTCCTCCCTCAGCCCAGAGGTGCCTGCAGATGGGACAACACCGCATCCTCCAGAACATCTCCCGGAAGACTGCTGCCCACAGCCACTGCACTGCACCACTCCAATCATGTCTTATTTCTGGCCCCTTAACTGTTTGCAATCCTTACTCTTTCCTCTGTTTTTCCTCTCTCTTACTTTCTGCCTGTGTGCCCTTTAAGCTCCTGATTGTCCTGTTCTGAGACAAGAATATCCTATATTTCACAGTAGACCACTTACTTGCTCAGAGGCAGACCTCCAGCAGCTAGAGGGACCGGAGGCTACTCTTGCCCTTCTAGGATGGTGGGTCCTTGGTTGTTCTGTGATCACTCACTTCCTGCCCCTAAACAGGAAGTTCCTGTTGTCAGTCAAATCCTGTGCCTATAAAAATAGAACTAGTTTTGGGTGGGGGGTGGAGGGGAGGGAAGGAGGGCAATATAGTCCCAGCAGAGAAGTTCAGTCACACAGCAGTCCTTTCTCCTGGTGTCTTCTGCCAAGCTATTAGCAGAAACTTTCTAAGGCAGTCTTTAAATGTAGCTTCCTTCTAGCTAAGCCACTCCCCCTACTTACCAGATCTTTCTACAAGTAATTTAAACCTCACAGCAGTTAAGTCCTTTCAGTCACCTGAGATTTACACCTAGATAACTCTTCAGATACCCATTCAGTTCAGTTAACCCAAACACACACTTTTTTTTGTATGTTAGTTTTTTACCCTAAATTAAAGGTCAAATACAAAAGTTCTTCTACTTTAGTCCCAGCAGAGAAGTTCAGTCACACAGCAGTCCTTTCTCCTGATGTCTTCTGCCAAGTTTTGGCCAACAGGCTTAATGGAATCATTGAAAAACTAGTACACCCTGATCAAATTTGCTTTATCTGGTGTAGGCTACTTAAAAATTTGGTTCGCATTTCCTTAATATTACTTCAACATTTCAATCCTCTCAGCATTCTAACTTGGCCATCTCAGTCGATGCTGAGAAGGCTTGTGATCACCTGCATTGTCCGTTCCTTTTTTCAACATTAAAAACTTCTTACTTCAGCTCTGCTCTACACTTACTTTATTCCAGTGTAAAAGCTCAAGTCCGTATGAATGGTTTCACATCTTCATGGTTTCCTATACAGCAGGGCACCCCACAGGGGTGACCTTTATCCCAATTTCTATTTGCTCTTTCTATTGAGACTTTGACCTCCCTGATATGTAGCTCCCCAGATGTTGAGGCTATTCTAATCAATGGGACAGAGTCATGAGTCACTCTTTACGCAGATGACTCTCTTATCTTTATTCACAATCTAAGAAAGTGATTTCCAGCACTCCAAAATCTTCTTGCAGTTTATAGTAATTACTCTGGTTTCAAGATCAATGAGTGTAAGATGATAGTCCTGCATCTTAGTGGCCCAGATTCACCTATAGAAAGGACACTCCTATCATATCACTGGCTATCAGGAACAATATGATAACTAGAGATCAGAATACGTAGACAAATATCAATGCCGTACCATAATAATTATGTTCCCTTGCTGCACAGTTTACAGGCAGACACTGTTCGCTGGGCATGATTACCCTTAGAAAGCAAGCAAGCAAACTTTATTTATATAGCGTCTTTCATAGTGAAGGCACTGTGTACAATATAAATTACAATAAAAGAAGTAATATACTAAAATTTTAAAATCAGTCAATTAAATAAACACTTAATTAGGGAAAGCCAAAGAAAATAAATATGTTTTCAGCATTGATTTAAAGCTACTGATGGTCAGGCATTCTCTTAACTGACAAGGTAGAGAATTTCACAGGGCTGGTGCTGCAAATGAAAAAGCATGAGCTCCAGATGTTCTAAGACAAACCCTGGGAATCTCTAGCAATCTCTCATCGGTGCATCGGAAAGGGCGATTGGGGGAGTAGGGAGTCAGGAGATCTTTCAGGTAGTCGGGTCCCAGTTCATGTAGGGCTTTAAAGGTAAGCAAGCCTACCTTGTAGGTGATCTGCCACTGAACTGGCAGCCAGTGCAGTTCATGCAGCACAGGTGTAATGTGACTGGTCCTGGAAGTACCAGTCAACAGCCTGGCTGCAGCATTCTGCACTAGCTGCAGGTGGCGGATGTCAACCCCAAACAGCCCTAGGTAGAGGGCATTGCAGTAGTCAAGACGGGTGGTAATGAAGGCATGGATCAATGTTGGAAGGTCACCCGGAGGAATCACGTGTTTCACCCAAACGATATTCCTCAGATGGTAAAATGAGGATTTGACCACCGCTGACACCTGAGACTTCAGGGTCAAGCCATCATCAAAAATAACACCCAGGCTACTCACCTGATCTGACGTAGTGAGCTGGACACCATCAAGCCATAGGCCCGACATGAGCCCAGCTCCAAGACCTGCCCCTGGGTGACCCAGATCCACCACCACCAACACCTCAGTCTTATCCAGATTTAATCTCAACCAACTCGAGCTCATCCAGTCTTTGATCTCAGAGAGGCAGCTGTTTAGCACAGGAATTGCATCATCCTGTCCGGGCACAAAGGGCATATACAGCTGAGTATCATCTGCATAGCAGTGAAAACTCAAGCCGTATCACCTGATGATATCTCCTAATGGCAGCATATACACTGCGAACAACATGGGCTCCAATATGGAACCCTGTGGCACCCCGCAGGACAGGGGGAGGGAGTCAGAGGAATAAATTCCAGTGACCACCCTCTGAGAACTGCCTACGAGGAGAGATCAAAACCATTTGAGGACTATGCCCGACAGTCCACAGAGAAACCGTAGGGTTTCCAAAAGCACCACATGGTTCACAGTGTCAAAAGCTGTGGAGAGATCAAGAAGGACCAAAATGGTATGAGCCTTTCAATCTCTGGCCATTAGGAGGTCATTTAATACCCAAACAAGGGCAGTCTCTGTGCTATGCCTCTTCCTGAAACCAGACTGGAGAGCTTCAAAGACATTGTGAGTTACCAAGTGATCATCCAGTTGCAGCAAAACCACCTTCTCAATAACCTTCACCACAAAGGGAAAGTTAGAGACAGGTCAGTAATTAGCTGGATCAACGGGATCCAAGGTTTTTTTTTTAAGGAGTGGTCGAATGACCGCCGACTTTAGGGGATCTGGAAAGATTCCTCTCTCCAAGGATCTCCATACAATTTCAGCTAGGATCAGGCAGATGATATCTGCACCACCCACTAAAAGGGAGGGAGGGCCCAGATCCAAACTACAACATGTTGGGTGCAGGGTCTGGACAATCTTCACAGTGTCCATGAATTCCAGTCGGCTGAAATCTGTCCAGACAGACCAGGAGTTCACCACCTCCCATCAACCTCTGCAACCCCTCATAGAGAGAGTCAGGCCGATTCCGGACCTGATGCTGGCAACCTTATCTGTGAAAAACCGAGCTAGCCCATCACACTCAATTTGAGAAAAAACTCTTCCAGACTGGAGACAGATTGGATTGCACAATCAGTCAACAGTTCGAAAAAGTTGAGCCGGTTGGTTCTACGCAGCAGAAATCTCCCTGGACAGGAACTCTGCCTTCTTACGGGTGATTTCTGATTGATGGCCCTTATAATGTTCCATCAATCTAAGCCTGGCAGCATCCAGGCCGTACTTCTGCCATGCTCTCGCCAACCTTCAACCAAGCTGCCTCAGCTCCTTCAAGGACCCATCATACCAAGGGGACCTTGGGCGAAGAGTGAGTGGTCGAACATGAACAGGAGCAATCAAGTCCAAGACCCCTCTCTCACTGCCTTATTATAGGCTAGTATGAGGTCCCCTGGACTTGTGCTATCACTCAGTAATCTTGATAGGTCCAGCAACGCCGATAGACCATCTGGGGTAACTCCCCTTAAAGGGCGGTACCAGACCATCTCCAAAGGGGTAGGTCCATTTAGGGGGCCCCGAAACTGAACCCTATGGTGTGATGGTCAGACCAACTGACTGGTTCCACCCCCACGTCAGTGATCTCTATTCCCAGGAGGAACAGCAGATCCAATGAGTGACCTCTTATATGGGTAGAGGAGCTAACTACCTGTGTAAAGCCCAGCATTGGCATTAGCTGGAGGAGATTTTGACCAAACTATGAGAGTTTGTCATTGACCCAAGCACTGAAGTCCCCCAGAATTATCCATCTTAGCACTTGTAGGCCATATAGAATGCATCCATATGAACATCTCACCGGTTCTCCTCTTTCTCTTCAATTCTTCATTATATTGCCCTTAGCATTCTGGACCAATATCAAAAAAATCACAGTCTTTTATCTGGAACAATGACAAGCCACATCTCAAATGGTCGGTTCTATCTGCGCCTAAGCAAAATAGAGGTATGGGCTTCCCCGACTTTAAAAGCTATTACTATGCAACACGTATGACATAAAAACTGGACACACTTACCAACAAAGTTGATAATGGTTGGTATGCTCTAAAGGCAAACTCACCCTCTTTGATTTCTTTTCCTTCTTTCCCGATCAATTGACTGAATCCTGGTGTTCTCAGAGAAATTACTAACTCTTGGACAGAAATCACTATCCAATCTTAGTACCAAATAATTAAAGACAAAATATGTACCTAATTCCATCTTCTTCCTCATTCTGATAGTGAACTGTTCTGTTGTTTTTTTTCTCCCGGTTAAGGAAGATACAGCATTCAAACAATGGAGGGATAGAGGCCTTATCAGACTAGGCCAGCTCTACTGAGAGGAAAGATTTTGCACATTTACAGACCTTCAAGCTGAATTCCACTTTTGGAGGTCCCATTTCTCTTAGTATCTCCAAATAAGAACATTCCTTATTACACTACCAGCCAAATTTTGGATGATGGTAACACCACTGGACTTTCTGAAATGTAATGCATCAGGCACACTTTCCCAATCCTGCAGAGGCCTTATACCCCCAGCATATAATATTTTGCAGAATAATACAGATCATGGGGATATAACAAAAATTGGTAGATGAACCTAAATTTCACAGAGCAGGGTGGTCGCACATATACAGTGAGACACACAAAACCACAGCTGCTGCCATGTGGAAAGAATTTCAATGGAGAATAATCTCTCAGTATTTCTGTAACGTAGCCCATGCATCTCTATCATTTTCATCCCACTTATACAAACTTATGCTGGAGAAATTGCTACCAAATCAGAAATCACACTCATATCTTCTGGTCATGTCCCAAGTTTAGTGGATTTTGGTGACACATTACAGACATTCTCAAATACATATTCTCCATGATTATACAATATGTGTATTGAGACAGCATGTGAATGCATCACACTTAAGTGGCTTACCCCACCACCCTCCAACTAAGGAAAACTGGTTAAAGAGGTGCAGAATCTGGACTCACTACATCTTGATTACATTTACAAACATAAATATAAGATTGTCTGGTTGCTATTCATGAATTTCTTGGAACGAGAAGAAGGGACATCAGTACTAGATCAGCTTGCTAGAACAGAATCTTGATAAATGTGAGATTCATGTTTCCACACCAGGGAGAAGGATACAAATTACACTCAGAAGGAAGGCCTTTAATGTTCACTCAGCCTGTTCAAAAGTGGGCACTAGGTTGTTCACCCCACAGCAGCCTCATGCGAGTTCTGACAATATAAACTGGACAGAGTAATCATTTAATATAAGATGCATGTCACCCAGATCAATTGACTGTTTAAACCCTCACTATGCTGGAAGAGGGTAGGGTGACAGAAACACATACAGTATAGTGATATTCCTTATCTACAGTATACTCTATGTGGCTCTGATCTGGGTATGTATCAACATCATATTGGGATGTTACAAGAATGTATTACTGCATGGTTACCATGCTGTAGTTTTCCATCCTTATTTAATGTACTGTATGTAAAAATACAATCTGTATTATGGGCATTTTCAAACCCTCACTGGGGCTCCAATAAAATGAAAGTAAAAAAAAAAAAGTTTCATATTCATGTGACTCACAGAACTTATCTTGCTCCATCAAGACTTAATAAATTTGATTTTAATATTACAGACAGATGTAAAAGATGCATATTGCATAATGGCACTTGTTTTCACATGTTCGTTGATTGGCCTCAAATCAAAACCTTCTGGAACAAAGTATTTGGTGCCGTCTCTAAAATGACAGGTAAGGAAATTCCTTTCGATCCTGGAATTGCTATATTACAACTGTCTAGTAATTGCACTTCTGTACTTGTTATGAAAACAGAATTTTCATAAATATAAGTCTTTTAGTGAGGAAAAATCATACTTCAACACTGGTAAGATACTGTTTCACCAAATATTGTGGAATGACTGGCATTAATGGTAGATGCACTCAAAGTAGGCAAGGCATTTTATAAGATGAAGGGCAAAAAGCAATTTGTTTAAGAGTATATGAGACCCATTTTTGAAGTACATTTCAAAATAAACAAGTCTTTTCCTATTGCACATTGGAAGATGAAGCTTTGCTGCATTCTTTTCCTTTTGGTTCTTGTTGATGGGGTTGCGTAGGGCTCCTAAATCATGATTATACATACCCACACCATACACAGGCAAGGTTAAGTCAGGATAGCAGTTAGAGGTAATGATGAATGCTTTAAGCTGATGATCAGAAATATTTATTTATTTCAGGTTGGGATTAATAACTTTGAGTCAGGGACTTGTTTACAAAGGTTCCAGGTCATACAGATACATAAGACAATCAAACAACACATAGGTTACATAAGGTTACACAGATTCAATAGTAAGTTGCATTACAAGTTACAAAAGGGTCCACATGAGTACACTGGTTGCAAAGAAACTTGGTGAACCTGGTAGCCCCGGACACAACATAACAAGATTTGAGTTCAGCGTGAAACAGAGAGAGCTGTTTACATTTCAGATGCAGATTGTAGCGTAAAGCTATGCCAGGATGAGTGCAGAGTATAGCAAGAGGACTAGAATCCAAAACTTGCTCGAATTAGTGAAGCAGCCAGAGAAGGCTTTGTCAGCACCTGGGGTAGGAGAAGGAGTGTGGTGGGGAGAACAGAAGGGAAAAGGAGTAAGTAGGAAGGGGATACCAGGGGTGAACCAGGGAGTGGGGAGGGGTGGCAAGGGGGGAACTGATAGGAAGAAGGGGGTAGCATGGGGAGAGATCAAGGGGAGGGGGAGAGATGCGTGGTGGGGACAACAGTGACTGGGGAGAGAGGGGATCATTTTAACAGTTTAAACTAGTGTCCAAAAGGGTGGTATGAAAGGAGCCCAGGGATCTCTGCTTTGGCAAGGGCTAGCTGTTATTAGGGTTTGTGTAAACATTTGCAGACATTCTCTTGAGCTAAGTGGGCTCAGAGGCCCAATTTCAATTGACTAACCTTACTACACTCAATCAGGTTATTGGGGAGTTCATTGAGCCACTTGGGACCATGGAAGAAGAGGGATCTCAGGGCTTGTACTGTTCACTTGAACGGCACCACAAGCACTCCCTCAACTGCATTTTGGGTCCTAATAGTTGGTTGGCCAGTTTGGAATAGGCAGGAAGTTGATCGAGGGGTAAACCCCAGCAAGGACTTCTTAGCAACTAGGCATGTTTGGTATATAATTCTATAGTGAAGAGGGAGCCATCGTGTCTCTTGATAGAGAGCACAAGAATGTATCCAGTGATCCACCCCCAGAGCCAGGTGACAAGCTTTGCTAAGTAGGGTTTTTACCCTTTTGAGGGCAGTGTCAGTGCCAGCACCATAGATAACAAGGCCATAGTCTATGGTGGATAAGACTGAGCAACTTGTGACCTGTTTCAGGGTCATAGAATGCCGGTGGTGATGGAGGAAACCAGGCTTTCCATTAGCAGTCAACAACATGGTCAATATCAGTACCAAATGTTAGGCTGTCATCTAAATGAACCCCGAGATATTTGAAGGTGCTAACTTGTTCCAGTGTGTCACCTTTGAGACACTGGATCTGTAGATGCCCAAATTTCTTCCTGTTCTGTTGAACGGAGAAGAGCATGCTCTTAGTTTTTTTCATAACTGAGCAAAAGTTTGTTACTGAAGAACCATTTTTCAATTCTGTGGAAACTGTATTGCAGTTCAGTGGAAATCATGGCCAAATTTTTTCCTTTAACAGAGATAACCACATCATCACCATAAAGCACAATGTGTGCTGGGTATTCTGAGGGTAAGGGGTTAATAAAGAGACTGAAGATGAGTGGCTCTAGTATTGAACCTTGGGGGACACCCAGGCTCACTCCCCTTGGCTCTGAGAGATTACCTTTGATTTTAACTCATTGAGTCCTGCAAGAGAGGTAGCTGTTGAACCATGCCACCATGTCCCTGGACAGGCCTATTTAGAGGAAGTTTTGGAGAAGGAGTTGATGGTTGACGGCGTCAAATGCCTTTGCAAGGTCTATAAAGACAGACCCCACTACCAATCCATCATCAAAGGCATTATATATTTGGGAGGTCTAATCAACCAGGGTGGAGAGTGTGGCGTGATCTCTCCTAAACCCGTGTAGCTGGGCACAGAGTAGGTTGTGCTTGGATAGGTACACTGTGAGCTGGTCTGATACCACGTGTTCTAGGACTTTAGATAGTGGGGGGAGGATAGAGATGGGTCTGTAATTGGACAGGTTGGTAGTATCCCCAGTTTTGAAGACAGGGGTAACCAATGCCTCCTTCTATTTGTCTAGGAAGACACCTGACCTTAAAGAGGCATTGAACACTTTAGTGAGAAGTTCAGCTACCTCACTTAGTACCAGAGCTATCAACTTCATATCAATGAGGTCACTATCCATCTGTGTCTTCCCTAGTGCCCATTTAACATATTTTAAGGTATCATGACTATTAAGCTGGCTAAAGTAGAAAGGGGGGATGCTTCTGATTGGTGGGGAGTGTAACATTATTTTTGAGGGCAGATTTGGAGAAGAGGGGGATAAATAGTCCCTGGGTAGTACCATACTGGGATCAGTGAAAGCCTAGTTAAAAGCATTTGCAATGTCACAAGCCTTCTCGAGTGTCTCTGTTGTAGTGACAATTAAAAACAGGATGGACACTGGGATCCTGCGAGGGTCCCGGCCCAGAGGTCGTGAGGGGTGCCGTACCTGCCCTCCCCCACCCCCCAGAACAAAGCTGTGAGGAAGGACACCTGGATCCTGCGAGGGTCCCAATCCGGAGGTCACGAGGGCTGCCATACCTCTCCTCCCCAACCCCCAGAACAAAGCTGCGAGGAAGGACACCTGGATTCTGCAAGGGTCCCGACCCGGAGGTCGCGAGGGCTGCCATACTGTCCCCCCCACCCCCCAGAACAAAGCTGTGAGGAAGGACACCTGGATCCTGCAAGAGTCCTGACCCAGAGGTCACAAGGGCTGCCGTACCTGCCCTCCCCCACTCCCCAGAACAAACCTGTGAGGTAAAACGCCGAATGAGCCTGCGCCAGCCTGTGGTGCTCTGCGCTCCGTATTGCCAGCCGATTTGTGTACTGTACTGTAAGCTGGATTTTAAAAAGAAAAAAAAATCTGTTTTACCCTGTAAAGCGTAGCTTGAAAGCGGCATTCTACGGACCTCTGGAAAACTTCTGGCCTGTTCCGCTGCCTAGGAGCTGTGGGCTGTATCATTTGAACTTGGCTTGGCACTTTTAAAGGTTCTGCCGGCATAGAACTGTAGATAGTTTTTTTATTTCTGCAAACTACTCTTCACCTGCAATTTTCACTGGAATTAGTTGTGCCTTAAGAGTCTGTATTGCATTATAGAGGTATTCAAGTTATCTCTCTCTAACAATGATTTACCTGCATTTTCACTGCACTGTGAGGGTACCTTAAGGGGAAGGCAGTCATTCTTTTCACTCGGTTAACTGGGGGATTGTTACTTGACTGAGAGCCATACTATCAGTGAAATAGTCATTTAAACTTTTATACTCGGGTGAAAGCTGATTTTTGGTGTCTGGGGTTTCAGTTGTTAAAGCCATTGCTATCAGTGTAAAGTGGTATTAGGAATCTGCATGAACTCAGCTCCTCTCTTACTCTTCTCTGTCTGCTCAGGCCCTCTCCTCCAATCTCACTCCTTTCCTATCTCCTCCCTCTTTGCCACGATATAAAAGTCTTACCTCAGCTCTCTATTCTCCACAGGAAGGACACCTGGATCCTGTGAGGGTCCCGACCCAGAGGTCGTGAGGGCTACTGTACCTGCCCTCCTCCACCCCCCAGAACAAAGCTGCGAGGTAAAATGCCGAACAAGCCTGTGCCAGCCTGTGGTGCTCTGCGCTCCGTATTGCCAGCTGATTTGTGTACTGTACTCCAAGCCAGATTTTAAAAAGAAAGAAATCTATTTTACCCTGTAAAGCGTAACTTGAAAGCGCCATTCTCCGGACCGCTGGCGAACTTCTGGCCTTGCAAACTGCCACACGGGGTGCTCTGCTGCCTAGAAGCTGTGTGATGTATTGGTCCCGCTGGCTGCCCCACCACCCCCACCACCACCCATGGTCGTCACTGAGTTATATACCTCGCATCATGTGTTGTGCAAAAAACAATCAGCCCACTTTGCCATTTGCAGGCTATACTTATTCACCACTAGAGGCCTGCTCTATATTAACTGCCTTTAGAGCACAATCCTGTCAGCCTAAATCGATTGAATGAGCTACCCTTGGGTTCCTATCGAAGCCTTCGCGCTGCTGAATTACTGCTCTCCCCCCACCCTCCAAACTGCTTTCCCAGATCTCTCCTAACAGCGCTGTTACGCATAACCAAAATCTAGCCCTATCCCCTGGTCACTGCTACTCCTGACCACCAATATCCAGGGTACTCGCCGGGAGGTCCTAATTACTCTACCCCTTACCTGACGCTTAGGTTGGGGCCCCTAAATTGCTCCTTAAAGCTAATAGAGTTGTCCTCCTGCTAGCCAACACCTGACCAAAAGTGACCACACTGAGCCAACACCTGCTGACCTTGGCCGTGTTGACTTTTCACTTGGGATCCTTCCTCCTCCGGGTACCTCTCACACTCCCACTGCCTCAAATGGCTGGGGCCATGGCTCCACTTGCGCAGGCTGTGAACTTAGCCAGCTGTCAAGATCCCCCGACAACCCCATACTCCTTCAAGCCCCCCTCAGCCTGGCTATCCGCCAAAGGCCTAAAAATAGCGCACCACAATATCTGCAGCATCCTCCAAAACCTAGCCAAACTAACAGCCTGGGTGGCCCACTACAAGCCTGACATCATGGGCATCACAGAAACTTGGCTGAAGCCTCGCATCCCTGTCACCGCGTGTGCCCTCCCAGGATATAGCCTCATCCGGAGTGACAGGGCAGGCAGTAAGCAAGGGGGAGGCGTGCTCCTATACTATAGGGTGCACCTTAATGTGTCTACTGTGTCTCATTCACCTCCTGAACCCCCAGCCTGCGAGTTTCTTCACTCCCTCCTCCTGCTTGAGAACACTAAAAAGGTGCATCTTGTCTGTGCCTATAACCCTCCGAAGGGTGGTGTTTAGGGACTCTCCTCACTACTTGACCACCTCAAAGAAAAGGTTGGCTCAATTGAGCTGCTGATCCTGGGGGACCTCGACCTCAATTGCCTGGGACCAAATACCAAGCAATATGAGCCTCTTCTCTCAGGCCTTGCTGTCAGCCAGATCATCATGGGACCCACAAAGATCTCTGCTCGGGGGGGACAAAGGGTCACTTATCGACTGGGTACTGAGCAACAGACTGGACAAAATTGTCCACTCAGGAATTCTCCCAGGCGTCATCTCTGATCACTCTCTAACCTACTGCATTTGGGGCACCTCCTCGACCAAGGTCCCGAGCAGAGTGATCCTGATGAGGGACCATTCCAAACTCATCCTCAGTGACTACCTTGAGGATCTACGATGTGTCAGCTGGTCTAGGGTCACTGCTACAAATGACCCTGTTGCAGCCCTTGATCATTTCCTTGCCGTATTCATCCTCTTGTAAAACAGGCATGCACCCCTTACAAAAAGGAGGGTGAGTGGTACAGTCACAAAGTGGTTCCATGGTGGCCTGTTCTCCCTTATGAAGCAGAGAGACAAATGCTGGGTGAAACACTAAATCTCCCGCAACAATAACGACCTCCTCGAATATCGGCAGCTCAGAAACTCCTGCAAGAGAGCCATACACACCGCTAAGAGTGAGTACTGCAAATCTGCCCTGCTAGCCTCGGCCAATAACCCTTGGCGCTTTTGGCAAAATGTAAAAAACTTGGCAGAAGGGTCTGCCAAGGAAATGATCACCGACATGAATATCGGAGGGACCAGCTGCAATAACCCCCATACTATTGCCTCTGCTGTTAATTGCATGTTTTCAGACCTGTTGGCTCTTCCTTCGTCTCAACTCTCTGCCCCTAAACCCCTGGATGGGCACTCCCCTCAACTGCCATTCTACCTCAAACGTATCTCAGTTGGAGAGACCCAGGTACTTCTAGCCGGTCTCTCCCACCACACGGGGGCAGGTCACGACAGCCTCGAACCAAAGCTGCTTAGCTTGGGGGCTCCCCTCCTCGCCCGGCCGGTCACTCATATATTTAATTCCTCTCTTATCTCAGGGATTATACCTGACTATGGAAGGTGGCAAAGGTTGCCCCTGTTTATAAACAAGGTGACCCCAAAGATATGAAAAATGATCGCCCCATCACCATACTCTCGGCTACCTGTAAGCTCCTTGAAAAGGCAGTTGCCTCACAACTCTCCCACTACCTTTAGGGTCATGCAGTTCTCTCCCCTGCTCAGCATGGCTTCAGAAAAAGGCACAGTACATTGACTGCACTTGCCGTGGTTACTTCTCAGATCAGGTCCACGACTGACCAAGACAAATGGACCGGAGCCATTTTCGTCGATTTCTCTAAGGCCTTCGATCAGGTTGACCATTCCCTCCTCCACTCCACTCTTCATTCCCTCGGATTCTCCCACCGAGCCCTTGCCTGGTTCTCCAACTACCTTGGGGGAAGGCAGCAATACACCTGCTTCAACTACGCCCTCTCTGCCCTCTCTCTTCTGTCTCTCCTGTTATCAGTGTCAGTGGCTCAGTAGGTAGCACACTCGCCTTTGAGGCTGGGAGATCAGAGGGCTGTGGGTTTAGTTCCCACATCTGGCACTTGGGTTAATATCCCAGTACTGACACTAGTGCAGCATGAGGGGGGTGCTGCACTTCTGAGGTGCCGTCTTTCGGATGAGATGTTAAACCGAGGTCCCATCTGCCTGGATTGGTGGTAGTTCAGATGGATGTTAAAGATCCCACGGCACTTATCAAAAAGTAGGAAATTTCCCGGTGTCCTGCCAAATTTCCCTCATTCACTAAAAATACCACCAACAGCTTAATCTGGTTCAAGGTCAGTTGGCATTCGTCTGTATCCCCTTCCCCGGGTTGTGCGTGAAAATAGGCAGGATTTGTCTAGTGCACTTACCCGGTCAACAAAAACTAAATAAATAAAATAAATTAATAAAAATAAATAAACTGCGGGGTCCCCAAGGGATCCATCCTTGGACCTATTCTGTTTTACCTTTTCATAAATGAACTGCCCTCTGTTGCAACCTACGGGCACCCAAGTCTATAGACAGATGACCTTGTCGTACTCTACAGCTCTCAGGATATTACTATCATCAACTCCCGACTTAACTCAGACTTTGATTTTATCCAGAACTGGCTTGAGAGACACAATCTCACCATCAACCTGGAAAAGACCCTGGCAATGCTCATTGGTTCTGTGGCCAAAACTGCTTCCCGCCCTGCTCCTATCTAGGAGTTACCCTTGATCCACAACTGGATCTCACCGCGCATCTTCAGAATATCTGTAAAGCCATGAACGGCAAGCTTGGACTTGCCTACAGAGCCAAAGATTGCCTCACCCCAGCTGCTCGGCTCACCATAGCTAGGGGGATACTCCTTCCTACGCTTTGCTATGGGCTCATAGCCTTTGTCCCAGTCCTGAACTCTAGCCTAGCAAAATGGGATACTGCTTATAACAACATATGCCACTTTGCACTCTCTGCACCTCGCCTTACACATCGCTGTGACCTCTACTTTCAGCTGGAATGGCTCCCCCCTGAAAAGCACCACGCCTTTGTTCTCGGTAACTTCGTAGATAACATAGTTAGAACGGCCACTCCTTCTGCACTTGCCCTTCCCCTCAAATATGGAACCCCTGCCTACCACTTAAGATCTAGTGCTGCTCAGGTCCGCCTAGTTCCTAAGACTCGCACCCTCACAGGTGACCGGGCCTTCTCCATTCAAGCGCCTAGACTGTGGAACTCCCTTCCCGCCCTAGTTCGTGCTGCTCCCTCCCATCCCTGCTTCAAAACATCCCTGTAGAACTTACTCAGAACCACCTCTGCCTGTCTATGTACTATATAGACCAAGAGTAGTCTCTCCCTCACCCCAGATTCTCTATGGGAGTCCGTGAGCTGACACACCGGCTGCTGCTAATTCTCTGCTGATAACCAGCATAAGGCACTTTCTGCCCTTTTGTTGGAGAGGTGCTCATGTCGTATCAGTACCCGCTTCTAGCTGTACTATTTTGATGCGCATTCTCTCTCATGATAGGCGCTCATGTCATGCAAATACATGTCAGTCCTTTCATATAGTTTTGCTGTACTCTCTGTCATGATGTTACCTGTTGTTATTCTACCTCTCAATACTGTTATGTATCTTGTTGACACACTGCCAACTTTACCATTTAAAGCTGGTTGTACCATTTGCTGCTCCACCCACTTGTTCATGGGCATGCATGTTACCTTGACTCTGTATTATATTTCTTGTGTACTCTGTAACCTCCCGGGTCACACCTGAAAATGGGCACTTGTTGTCTAGTGTGCTTACCTGGTTAACAAAAGCAAATAAATAAATAAATAAAATTCAGGAGGAGCTCTGGAGGCTTTTCCAGTAAGTGACTTTATAGAGTCCCAAAACTCTCTTCCGCGCCCTAGCTCTTCTTCAGGAGGTCATTGTAATAGGAGGCCTTAGCCAGTCAAGTGAGCTTGGTGCATTTGTTCCTGGCTATTTTGTAGGCAATGATGTCAGGATGTTTACCTGTAGCTTTGGCCTTGTGCCATAGATTGTCCCTGTGCTGCATGAGCTCAGTGAGAGAGCCAGAGAGCCATGGGTTGGTAGCCCCTCTTACTTTTTTACTTTTGTAGGGGGCAAATATGTCACATGCCTTTTTAAACACTGTGAGGAAGTAGTTAAGGGCTATGCTGCTATCCTGCACCCAGTCCAATGGTGACCAGTCCACCAGTTTGAGATATTGCCTAAAGACATTCAGCTGACCATTTCTCAGTGATCTATTTCTTGTGACCTGGGGAGCACTTCTAGAGAACTTAATATAAATATGACTAAATATGAAACTAAATAAGACTGAATCAGCCATGCAACTGAATCTGAAAACAAATGATTCATGAATGATTACATCTTTAGTAAGATAGTACAGTACCACTGATAACTGGTCTTGTTCAGACATATCAGGAATTGTTTCAAGGCAAACTGCAAAATTTCTGCATTACCAACATCCCTGCCAACACACATGATTAGGTTATTTTGACTTTGAACTGATAAGTAACTTGAGTAGCCATTTGGATTTTTCTCAGCTAGCTGTAAGTGTTTTTTAAATAATGGGCCATAGTGTGCAGGTAAAGCTACAGTTTCTCTAGACATCCATGTTCTTTGAATCCTTACTTTTTTTCATGGTCTCTAAATGATAGTATTAAGTGAGCCAGTGTAGCAGTAATGTCAACAAGACTTGTGGTGGCATTTTACCTATTCTCTCTCTCTCTCTCTCTCTCTCTCTCTTCATATTTTAGCTGTGTTTATCTCTCTGCTCTGATAAATGTTTATCTAGTGTAGTAATCAAATGGAACTGCCATTTTTCAACATTTTTAAGATGTTGGCTATTATGTTTAGAAGGAGGATGACAACAGCAAAGCAGACATACTGAACAGATACTTCTGCTCAGTCTTTACAGACGAGGGGGTAGGTAACAGACCAGAAGGGAGTAGAAAGGGTAGGAAGGGCATGGAAATAGATACAAGTCCTTTTCCACAGGAAAGGATCCTAAATGAACTGGAAGAAATAAGAGTCAATAAAGCTATGGGGCCAGATGGGGTACACCCCAGGGAGCTGCTGGAGCCAAGAGAGGTAGTGGCTGAACTTCTGGCAACCCTGTTCAGCGGGTCACTGGAAACAGGAGACGTACCCAAAGACTGGAGGACAGCGGATGTAGTCAACCTATACAAAAGCATGAAAAAGAGAGGAAGTGGGAAACTACAGATCAGTCAGCCTGACCTCAGTAGTGGGGAAGATCATAGAAACACTACTGAAGGAAAGAATAGTGGAACACATGGTTACCAAGGGTCTACAGGACCCAAGGCAACATGGTTTTACTGGAGGGAGGTTGTGGCAGACTAATCTCATTGAATTCTTCAACTGAGTAACGAGGGAGGTGGATTGGGGGGGAGCAGTGGATGTGGCCTATCTGGACTTCAGTAAGGCCTTTGACACTGTGCCACATAGAAGGCTATTAAACAAGCCAGGGAACATGGGAGTGAGTAGGATGGCAATGAGGTGGCTGGGTGGGGAGCTGGCTGGATAGCAGGACACAGACGGTGGTGGTAAATGGCTGTCACTCCACAGAGAGAAAGGCAAATAGTGGGGTGCCACAGGGATCAGTGCTGGGTTCAGTCCTCTTCGACATTTTTATCAGTGACATTACAGATGACCTAGAAGGGAGAATTTGCCTGTTTGCTGATGACACAAAGCTCTGCAAAAGGAATAGACATGCCAGAGGGTGTGGATAGAATGAGGAGAAATCTGCAGAAGCTTGAGGTCTTATCAAGGGAGTGTCAGTTGAGATTTAACACAAAGAAATGCAAAATAATGCACATTGGGCACAAAAACCTAACAGCAGCATATCAGCTGGGGGATATAGAATGCTCCAAGTAGGAAAAGGACCTAGGGTTATCATCTCTGATGACCTCAAGGTAGGGAGTCAGTGCGACAAGGCAGCAAGAAAAGCAAACAAGATGCTGGGATACATAGAATCACTCCCTGGAGGTGGAAAATCCTGATGCTGGGGTCGGGATAAAACGGTTGGGCTGATGCATTTCAGCTGACCATAGTATATCCTCTCCACCTGTGTTGCAATACCTGCTTCTGTTAATAAGGTAAAAATAGATTTAACTTTTGTCAGGGACCATCCCATTTCATGACTGACTAATACTAAACTGCAATATTGTAATTATTAACATGGGCTTTTCCCTCACTCCAGCCACAAGATCTGCAATTTTGAGCAACAGGAGCAACTCATGGAAGGACTGAGGAATTATCCTCCAATCAGCATGTGCAGCACTCATCAGAAAGCGAGACTTGGCCACTGAGTCTCTTGATCACTCCGTGGTCCTGTGTGACCGGTCTCAGCATGAGTGGCACAGTAGGAGTTGAGTCACCAGAGGGAGACACCATGTGACTCTGCCCAACTTCCTCCCTGCAGCCTGTAAGTCTTTTACTGATTTGCCATATTACTGTGTTGTGTGCCTCACAGATGTGGTAGGAGGGGTCTAGCCTTCTGCTATGTTTAGCCTCACTGGTGTTGTAGAATAATTAAGGATTGTTACTGCTTACCTTCATGTAACTGTCAGTGCTTCTCGTGTAAAACATCAGTATATAATGGGCTTAATTTTATTATTGGTATTAGTTTTGTGGATTGCTTATTATTGTACTGTAATAACTTGGAAGTGTTTTCTCCCATTGAGAAACCGGGTTATAATTCACCGTTATAACCCGCGAGTTATAATGGCGAACACACGCTCGGTTTCTCACATACTGTGCACGCCTACACTCTTTTTCCTCGCTCACCGATCCCAGAACTACCGCTTCATGAACTACGACTGCAGCGCACAACACAGCAAAATCAGCATGGATTAAACAGTTCAATTTGTAGCAAATTCCCCAGTCATACACTAATGTTTGCCATCAGCAGTGAATTTCAAAGATAGCTGCCTTCCCCAGTCATCTTCAAAAAATGAGCGATGATCATCGCGACAGCACAGACATGGCCCTCTTATTCTCGATCCCTCACATCAGGTAGCAAACCGTGAAAGCTGTTTATTTTTTTTTTTTTTGGTGAAAGTAAAAAAATAAATAAAATGTATCTAACCCCTGGGGCTCAAAACAGCAAACTAATTTTTTTTAAACAGCAGCTGCACACAAGTCACACTCCTATTACTTTTAACAAAGTGATGCTGGGAAAACACTCCCCAGCAATTACATAAAACAGTGCATGGAGGTGAGTGAATAAATGAGAAATTATGTGCACCCTCGGTGTGGGATGCTCATATAAACCCCTCGGGCTTCGCCCTCAGGGTTTATGTAGCATCCCACACCGAGGGTGCATGAACTTTCTCATTATACACTCACCCTCATACATTAATGTATATATAATAACTGGTTATAGATTTTTCCCATAGGGAAACTGAGTTGTAATTCCAGTGTTATAACAAGCTGGTTATAATGACATTCACACACCCAGTTTCCCTACTTCTGCACATGCACCTACCGCAAACCTCCCCTTTTCTGCGCCGTCCGTCGCGAGGCCTCAGTGCTGCAGTACTACCGGACAGAAGTTGTCGGCGGTAAGTTTTTTATTTTAAATAAAAAAAGATTTCTCATCATAGCAAACCGTCATCTGAGTTAAAACAAAAACAAAACTAAACATTGCTACCATTTACTGACAACTATCTACTGCGGGTTTCCAACAGTCCGTAGCTCAGCTCGGTAAACAGATACATTTGTTTTGTGTAAATGCTGTGGCAAAAAAAATGATCCCAGCAATTATACAAAATAAAAGATGGGTAGCTAGTTAAAACTCGGATTTTATACACGCCCTCAAGGTAAGATGCCTTCCATAAATCACTCGAGCTTCGCTCTCTGGGTTTATGTGGCATCCCACCCCTCGAGGATGTATAAAATCCTCATTGTAATTAGCTACCCATCCATTATTCTCTGTATAACTACTGGTGACCCAATTTATCACACGGTTTACTGCATCTGTAAAATGCTATAATAACCTTCTTTGTCTCGGCAGCCTGAAAGAGTTTCAGAATTGTAAATATGGCAGCTCTGTCGGTCACTTAGCGATGAGCCACCAGTATGAGACTTTCACGTCACAAATTTTTTTTTTAATATTTATCCAGTGGATCCTACTATTAAAAGTGTAAAACTTTTATCTGGTCGATCCTCCAGTTCATCAACTTCAGGAGAGCAGAGGGACTCTGTAAGAGGCAGCAGGGATTGCAGAAGTTGCAGTCCCTGCACCAGTAATTATAAAAAATAAAAGATAGACAACTGTGTTTTTATGGTTTATGGGTCACTACACACCTCGGGTGTGTAAATAAAATCCATAACACACAGTTGCCTATCCATTATTGTCCATATAATACCACCCTTTGCTAGGTTCCCCTATTGTGTGTATGCCTCCAACTGTGCCCAGTTTCATTTAATCCCCTTGCCTCCCTGTCTGGATCTGGCCTATGCTTCCCCTAGCCTCCCTATCTGGGCCAGGCCTATGCTCCCCTTGGTTCACCCACTTTAGGGTGAAAACAAAGGGCACTCAATAAAAAAGGGTGCAAGCAAATGGGTGACAGCAAGATGCGCTATAAACAATCATGTTGCCCCCACCCACCCAGATTGCATACCGCATGTTGCAATCACATCTTGCTATTCTCGTCATTTTCTGAGCGGGCTATGCCCCCTGGATCCCCCTGTAAATATACATAAATACCCCCCGGTACACTATTTTCAAGAAGACAAGTAATACACTTACAGCCCCATCCTCAGGACGTTTACAATAGGAGACGGTCACAAATCCCGAACACCCACATCACAGACGTTCTCATCATGATGCCTACATTCTGAAGCCCTACTCATGGCACCCTACTGATAGTATACCACTCCCCTTAGCCTCCCTATCTGTGTCATACCAATGCTTCTCATAGCCCCCCTGGTGGTGTTACTTTTGTTAGGGTCACCCACTATGTTGCTCCCTAGCCTAACTCTCCTCTGCCTCCTCTTTTTCCTCTCCTCTCCTCTCCTCTTCTCTCTAGCCCCATCCACTGCCTCATCCTTCCCAACTCCTACATCATCCGCCCTCCACCCCATCTTCCTTCTCTCTCCCCTTCCTTCCCTATTTCCCCTGGCATCCTGGGTGCTGTCTCCTACCTGCTGCTTGGTTCCACCTTGAAGCCTTTTAGCTCTTCCTGCCCCCTCTTTCCATTCTCCTCTCACCAAAAAGCTCCTTGTATCCTTGTTACTTATAGTAACAGGTGACATCAAACTTAATCTTGGCCCTGCCCCCTACACTAAAACAGGTTTCTAAAGGACTGTGAGTTGTTCAGCTTAACATCCACAGCCTCCTCCTGAAACTGGATCAGTTGAAGCCCCTCATGGGCAACTTCCAGCCAGATGTCCTTGTCATCTCAGAATCCTGACTCTCCCACAGTGTCCAAGATTCTGCAGTGTCCATTTCTTGCTACTCCATAGCCAAGCAGGATCACCCCAAGAGTGGCGGTGGTGTTACAATCCACCTCTCCTTCAGCATCCAGTTTGCACCTGTGCTATCAGTCTTTTCCCCCTCTGCTTATGAGCTGCTCCTCCTCAAACTCTCTCCCCCCCCCCCTTCTCAGAACCTATTTACATTGCAGGAGTGTACTGCTGCCCTGGCCTGTCCCCTCCTTTGCTCCCCAAACTCCTCTCCTCCATCTGCTCCCATTCTGCCTCTGCTGATTTGTTTATCCTTAGTGAATTCAACATTAATTGGCTCTCCTCTTCGGCTCACACTCCACTCATCTTAATCTCAAATCCCTAAACCCTTCCCTTCTGGAGTGGGTACTCTCTCCTCTCACCCCCACCATATTGTGGATGCAGGTATCCTCTCTCATGCCTTCAGTAACCATCATATGGTCTACTGTGTGCTCAAGGTCCACTGCTCTAAACCTCCCCTAAAATCCTCCTCCTTCAGTCCTTCAGGTCATTAGGCTTGTCCCTCCACACCAACCTGTCGCTCCACTGACTGGTGCTGAATCTCAACTGCCACCAATATCAGTTTTGCTCTCCAGTCCTTCCAGTTCAAATGTATGACTGTCTAGGACCATATGGGTATAAAACTGTATGGGTACAATTGCAGAACAGTAAAGGCAGGAGAGTTAGACTGGGGGTAGTGTACTGACCAACCTCACAGTCTGAGGACATTGACAGAGAATTGGCAGATCAGGTACGGAAGCACTGCAGTAGGGGTGGTACTGTGGTGGTAGGTGATTTCAATCTGCCTGGGGTGATTTGGAAAACCATGTCTACCACAAGCACCAGGGAACAGGTCATTCTGGAAGCATTCCGGGATACATTCCTATCACAAAAGTTGGAGAAGCCAACAAGGGTGGGGAACATTTTGGATCTTGTGCTGGAAGACAGTGACCTGTTATGGGAAGTAGGAGTTGAGGACCTCCTGGAAGGTAGTGACCACAATACAGTGTGGTTTTCCCTGGACCTGGGTAGGGAGGGGACATTTACAAAAAACAGGATAGTGGACTTCAGAAGGGCTGACTTCAGCAGGATGGCTGACATCCTACTGGGGCACTTAGCTACCATCAGCCCAAACATGGATACTATCCAGAAATGGACCATCTTAAAATCAGGACTGATGGAGGCCACAAACTCCTGCCCAAAGAGCCGCAGTAAGAAAGCAAGGACCAAAAAAACAAGTTAGTGGTCTAACGAAGTGCAGAATGGTGTGAGGGAGAAAAAGTTGGCATTCAAAAGATGGAAAAGGTCCAACAGGGAAGAGGACAGGGAGGAGTACACAACGAAATCCAGGGAGGTGAGCAGCATCATTAAGAGTAGCCAAGGCTACAAAGGAGCTAAGGTTTGCACTGCAGATAAAGGAAGGTGAAAAAGACTTCTTTAAGTGCATCAGAGAGAGGAGGAGCTGCAAGGAACAAATTACCAGAATCAAGAAAGATGGAGGGTGAGCAAAGAAGGGGACTGAGCAGGCAGAGACACTCAATGAGTACTTCCGCTCAGTATTTGCCAGGGAAAAGGATGGACCCATCCCACAGAGGAGAGGCAAAGGGGGGAGAGGAGGATAATGGATGAGGAGATCCCAGTGAACAGGGTGCTGGAAGGACTGAGGGCCTTGAAGATTGACAAGGTGCCTGGACCAGATGGGTTACTTCCTAAAGTCCTGAGGGAGATAGCTGAAGTCCTGGCAGCACCTCTAGCAGACTTGTTCAATACCTCCATGCAGACTGGATATGTGCCTCAGGACTGGGGGATGGTGCATGTGGTACCCTTCCACAAGAGTGGCCCCAAGAATGAACCAGGAAATTACAGGCTGGCCTGCCTAATGTCCATTGTGGGTAAGCTAATTGAGACTATCCTTAAAGAAAGATTGGTGACCTTCCTGGAGGTAAATGGTCTCCTGGATGATAGGCAGCATGGGTTCATCTCCAGAAGATCATGTCAAAAAACCTGATTGACTTTTTTGACTGGTTGACAAGAGCACTCAATGGTGGTCGGGCAGTTGATGTATCTGGAGTTCAACAAGGCCTTTGACATGGTACCCCATGGGAGATTGACTAGTAAACTGTTGAACCTGGGAGCCAGGCAGAAATTGGTTAAGTGGGTTGGAAACTGGTTAAGGGGCAGACATCAGAAGATGGTTGTAGGGGGGAGCTCTCAACTAACAGAACGGTCACCAGTGGGGTCCCACAAGGCTCGGTGCTGGGGTCGGTGCCCTTTAACATCTTCATAGCAGATATAGCGGAAGGGGTTAAGAGTAAGCTCAACCCATTCATTAACAACACCGAGATAAATGTGGTGGTGGATGGTGTGGAGGGTGGGAGAGGACTCCAGGAAGATTTGTTAATACTAGAGCAATGGTCAGCCACTTGGCAGCTGGGTTTCAATGCTGGGAAGTGCAAAGTTATGTATGCACTTTGGAGCCAGGAATCTAGGGCACAGATACCATTTTGGAGGGGTGCAGTTGTCCGTCTCTGTGGAGGAAAAGGATCTGGAGGTGATGGTCACAGGGAATATGAATCACTCATTTCAATGTAGGAAAGCGGCGGCCAAGGCCAATAGAATGCTGGGGTGCATTACCAGAAGAATTACCTCTAGGAGGGAGGAAGTCATTCTGCCATTGTACAGATCACTGGTTAGGCCCCATTTGGAGTACTGTGTGCAGTTCTGGAGCCCCTATTTAAGGAAGGACATCAAGCTTTTGAAGGGGGTCCAGCAGAGGGCAACAAAGATGCTCAGGGGAATGGGGAAGAAACCTTATGAGGATAGGTTGAGGAAGCTCAACATGTACTCCTTGGAGAAGAGAAGGGAGAGGGGTGATATGATAGAGAGATCTTCAAGTGCTTAAAGGGCATGAACAAGGTTGCTACTGAGGGCATGTTTCATTTAAAGGGGAAGGGGACCACTAGGGGACACAGTCTGAGGTTGGAGGGGGTAGGTTCAAGAGGGAAATGAGGAGACATTACTTCACGGACAGAGTGGTTGCAAGCTGGAATGCGCTGCCTGAAGAAATGATATCTCTGAAATCAGTGGAGAGCTTTAAGGGGAGGTGGGATAGGGTCAGGTGCAAGATATTAGCAGGGAGGAAGTTGAGCAGAGGGAAGCAGCAAGGGGAAATGATGATGAGGGTTGGTTATGGGGTGAGCAGCAGCAGTAGTCTAAGCTGTGAGCTGCACAATCGAGCATATTTGATAGACTGCTTGGCCTGTATCTACTGGCATTGTTGTATGTTCATATGTTTGCATATGCCCCCCTCAGAGAAAGCTGGGTCTGGGTTTTCTACCTTTCCTACATCTCTGCCGAGCTGCTGGATTACCTTCAAACCAGAGAACTAGCCTTGCAAGCCTACATGATCACCAACTCCCCAGCTCCCCTGTTAAATTACTGGACTCTTCACAATGCTTACACTAAAGCCTTCAGGCTTGTGAAATCCAAATACTTTGCATCCACATTTCAGAACAACTTTAATCACCTCTACAAGGTCTGAAAAATAATCCACTCCCTTTTATCACCCCCCATCCTCAAGGCTAGTAACTCCCACATCACTGACCCTGCTACCATAGCTTCTTTCTTTTTTTTCCAACTTCAAATTGTATTCAGAAATAAAGACACAGTTATAAAGATATTTCATATCTCAACTGGAAAAATTACAAATCAATATCATTCCTGGACTCACAGAGCTGCTGGTAATGTCTCTCATTTGTGAACTAATATTTCTTCTCTCTCTTTAGGCTTCCATCATGCAAGGAACTTCTTTGTTGTATAGAAATAAAGAGATTCTGTCCAACTATTGCAGCTATCCCATGTATCTCAAAGTACAGTTTTTGATTTCAAATATAATTCTTGTGTCCCATAACTTCATTATCATATTAACATAAATAACAATAGTGCATCATTATTAAATAACAATAAAAGGAAAATAAAACTTACAATTGCAATAAACGTATGACATAGCTGGAACTCTAAATTGTGTGTGCGAGTTACTTAATTTATATGTAAACTGGTATATGTAGTTCATACTACCTCTGATGTGGTTTTACAGGTCATGGGTTAGTAGGAAAAGGCCTGCTGAGATAGGAGGGATATGCCCTCTATTTCTTCAATAAAATGCATGAAGGGCAACCATACACATTAAATTTACCCCCCCTTAGTCGGAGTTCGGTTGTTATCCTTTCCACCCTTGCCATATCCAGTGTTGCGTAAGTTACTTTTTCTATTACTGTCTATTACTTTGGGAAACTTGTTTCAGGAAGCTCTGTGCAGTCACTAGCAAGGATGGAGAAGTACTAGAAAAAGTAATACACCTTACAGTTAGTTATTTTTTTCTTTTTTTTTACAAAAACAATAAAAAAGTAATAAGTAACTATAACAGATTATATTTAATTGAAAGTAATAGGTTAGTTACTAATTACTTTCAAATAAATGTAATCAGTTACAGTTACATATTACTTTTGTAGAAAAAGAAAGAAGTAAATGTAACTGTAAGGTGTATTACATTTTCTAGTACTTCTCCATCCTTGCTAGTAACTGCACAGAGCTTCCTGGAACAAGTTTTCAAAAGTAAAAAGTAACTTACCCAACACTGGCCATATCTTTTATTATCTCTACCCATTCACCTAAAGTGGGTGGGACTAGACTGAGCCATCGTCTAGTGATTGGTTTGTTGGCTGCTGCCAATAAAAGCCCCACAAATGATTTCTGTCCATTTGTTCTTCTTCCTTTAGGGAGTAAACCCAATATCATTAATTCAAACATAGAAGGTCCTTGGGCACCAATCATTTGTTGGAATCTTGCTCACACATCCCTCCAAAAGGGCTGCAAAGCTTGGCATTCCCAAAAAAATATGGTAATGGTTTCCCATTTTCCCACAATTCCTCCAACATTTATCAGATTTATTACTATTATAATGGTTAGTTCTTGTTGGGGTATTAAAGAACCTTGTTATTATCTTCCATCGAAATTCCTTCTAATTGTTAGAAGCTGAAGGGCGGAATACTCCCTCCCATAATGCAAGGTACTCCACCTGGGGGCCAGAAACCCGGGCCAAGTGTACACCCTGGGGGGGGGAAATGCTACAAGTCTCGATGGCTGAGAGGGACCTGGGGGTGGTGGTGGATGTCAAGATGAACAACTCTGAGACTTGTAGGAGGGCAGCAGCCAAGGCCAACAGGATGCTGGGATGCATCGCTAGGGGGATCACCTCCAGAAGGAGGGAAGTGATACTCCTTCTGTATAACTGCTTGGTGAGGCCGCACCTTGAGTACTGCGTGCAGTTTTGGAGGCCACACTTAAAGAGGGACATTAACCTCCTGGAGAGGGTCCAGAGGAGGGCAACCAAAATGATTTGGGGCTTGGGGGACAGGACCTGTGAGGAGAGGCTTGAAGAGCTAAATATGTACACATTGGAAGAGAGAAGGGACCGGGGGGACATGATAGAGGTCTTCAGGTACATGAAGAGGGTAAATAGGGGAGGAACAGTCAGGTTGCTTCAAAGGAGAAGGAGGGGCCACTAGAGGCATGGGTGGAAGCTGGAGGGGAAGATTCAGGGAGAAGGAGGAGGTGCTACTTCACTGAGAGGGTGGTGGAGCCATGGAATGTGCTGCCTAGGAGGCTGGTGGAGGCAGAGACAGTGGAGGGGTTCAAGAGGGGGTGGGACAGGTACAGGGGAAGGGTTCTGGTAGCAAAATCCAATGCAGCAAGAATATCCGGAACTGGGAAGGGAGAAGCCAGAGTAGGCGAGGGGGGCAGCAAGGTCAGCAACCAGGGTGGGGGCTGACCAAACGAGCAGACACGAAAGACCATTAGGTCTATTCTGCTGGCATTTTAGTATGTTAGTATATTTGGTGCCAGCATGGTAAGTCCCATTGTAAACCTGTTTCTCTTTTCCAGTCTATTTGGCATTTCTGAGAGGATTGATCTACTGCAGTCATGTAACTTTCCACCAACCAAGAAATTAGATGGGATTCACCAGAACCTGCTGCTGTATCTAGAATTATGAGTTCTAGGGAATAGGGTTCCTTTTGTATGTCTGCCAGGTTAGTCCTAGACCTCAGAAATGAAACCACCTGGAGATATCTAAAAAAATGAGAAGTTGGAATTTTGAATTATTTCTGTAGTTCCCTAAAAGTCTAGAATTGTCCCTGTCAGACAAACTGTGTAAAAAATATTAAACCTCGTCTTCTCCAACCCCGAAATGCAAGGTCTAATTTTGGTGGGGTGAAGGGATGGCATTCTACAATTTCTGTTAGAAAGGGAAAATCCTAAACCCAAATCTTTTTTTACTTCCCCCCATATTTTATACATCTGTTTTACCCAGGGACTGGTTATATTTCTTTTACAAAGATAATCAGGGGAGCTTGCAAAGTTCTCCACTAGGTCCACTTCTGGACAACGTCCCGATTCCTGTGATACCCAAGTATTATTGGGGTTTTTTCTAAGATGAGCTGTCCATGGAGTAACTTAGGCCATCTTGTAATAATACGCTTTAAGGTTAGGTAATCCCAGGCCTCCTCTAAGTTTTGCTTTTTGTAAGGTATCCCAGGCTATTCTTGCCCTCTTATTTCCCCACACAAGCATGTGAAGGGCCTTAGTGATTTTTTTCCACTCCAAGTTGGGGTGGAGAGGGGCAGAGAACCAAATAGAAACAAGAAACATGGCAGAACATTCATTCTGATGGAGTCTATCCAGTTCATCAGGGACAAAGGCAAAAGCTCCCATCTCTTAAGGTCCATAAATACTTCTTTGATTAATTTCCCATAATTTACCTGCTATAACAATGTCACATCCATTGGTACTGTATGTGTATACCCAAGTATTGAATGCTGGAAGTCACCTATTTGAATGGTATTTGCCTCATTAACTTTTGGGTACCTGATCCACTTATTAAAATCACTTCTGTTTTGTCATTATTTATTTTTAACCCTGATACGTGTCCATATGATTTAAGAAGGTGGTGTAAAGTTGGAAAAGTGTTGCTGGGATCCCTTAAATATAACATCGTATTGTCCACATAAAGTGAAATTCTATTTTCTCTCTACCTCCCCCCCCCCACCTAATGCCTTCTATCCCAGGATGCGTTCTAATTAGCTCAGCCAAGGGCTCCATGCTTAGAGCAAACAGGACAGGTGACAAGGGGCATCCTTGCCACGTTCCTCTTCCTATATCTATCCTGTCTGAAATCGTCCCATTTACTCTAATCCTTGCTTGGGATTTATGATAAACTGACTTAATCCATGTATAAAATTGGTCTCCAAATCAAAATTTGTCAAGAACTTCCATAAGGAAGTCCCACTCTAAGCAATCAAATGCTTTTTCCGTGTCAATCGCTATCGCCATCTGTTGTTCCATGGCTTTTCTCCCCTGATGTATGATGTTAAGACATCTCCTTGTGTTGTCCTTTAAATATCTATTTGGCACAAACCCCACCTGGTCTGGATGGACCAGGCTAGGTAAGATTGAATTTACTCTAAGTAGCTAGCATTTTGGTAAAAATGTTCGATTTGACATTAAGGAGGGAAATCGGTCTATGTGACGCACATAATTCTGGAGATTTGCCCCATAATAAAGGTGTCTTTCCATGAGTAAGGTAAATGTCCTTCTTCTTCACAAGCGTCAAAGACTTTAACCAGTAGTGGGCTTAATTGTTTACTAAATGTCTGATAAAACTCAACATTAAATCCATTATGACCAGGAGATTTTCATGTTTTTCATAGTCTGTATAACCTCTACAGAGGTAATTGAAGTTTCTAGTTGCAATTTAATTTCTTCCATTAGTGTGGGGAAGAGTGGTTTTAGGTAAGAAGTCATGTATCCCTCTTAACCTCTCTGTGCCATTTGGATCTGCAGTGTAGAGGGTTGAGTAATATTATCTAAAGGCATTAGCTGTTTTCTTAGGAGTGCAGTGGGTAAGATTTCCTTTCCTCCTGTTGTTTTTATTTTTTCTATATACCTGTCCACCTGTGATCTCCGAAGCCGGAAGGTCAAAAGGTGACTGGCCTTATTGCCCCATTCATAATATTTCTGATTAGTATACATGAGCATTCCCTCAATTTGTTGATCCAAAATATTTTGTAATTTATTTATTTGTTTTTATTTATTTATTTATTTGAACATCAGTTTACAACCTTTGAGCCAGAGGTTCATTTCCAAAGGTACCTCGTCACATTGAGGATACACAGAGACAATATTTAGGATAACAGCATAAAAACAATTGATTTTAGAGTTACACATAAATAGTTTCATACATAATCAATTTATACAGAGTGGGTATATACATTCAACAATTTTGTAACAGTACAGCGTAACTGCATAGCACATGCCGGAAAGACTGAGGCAGAGTGCAGACAGGGGAAAAAAAGGGGGGGGGGATGAGGTGGAGTGCCACTCAATGGGCATTGTCAGGAGTGGCCAGATCAAGGCCTCATTTAGTGACAGGAGCAGTTGCGTGTGTTGAACAGTTGGTTCCGAAGGGTGATTTTGAAGTTGGAGATTGTCGGGGCATTTGAGATTGGGGCTGGGAGAGAGTTAAACTAGGATGGGGCTCTGTAGTGGAAGAACCTCTGACCATGGGTGGTCCTGGATCTGGGGACCAGTAGAGTGGTCTTGTTGGTGGTTCGGGTTGCGATAGTGGGTTGGGTGTGTCGTATGGAGGCTGTCACCCCAAGAGGGGATAGCCTGAGTAGAATTTTTTTGTGAGGATGCAGGTTTGATAGCATAGCCGTTCATCAAGGTTAAGCAGTTTTGCATTGTCATAGAGTTGATAGGTGTGTGTGAGCCTGGGGGCACCAGTAATCAGCCTGCAGGCCTTATTTAGAGTGAGGTGAATTTTGTCAAGGGCTGTCGTGTCAGCAGCGCCATAGACTGGTAAGCTATAGTCAACAAGGGACAGTACTGAGGACGTGACCACAAGTCAGAGTGCATCATGGGAGAGGCAGTTTTTGTGGCAGTAGAGGATACCAAGCTGTATATTAGTGGCAGATGCAAGGGCATGAATGTGGGGGTGGTAGGTTAGGACTGAGTCAAAAATGACCCCAAGATATTTGTATGTGCAGACTTGTTCAAGCGGTTGTTTGGTACTGGGAAGGATAGGGAGTGGGGAGTTACACGCTTTGTTTTGGGGTGAGCAAAAAGCATAGTTTTGTTTTTTTTGAGATTGATGACGAGTCTACGCTCTTTAAATCAGGCTTTGGCGTCATTGTAAGATTGTTGCAGGGAGTCCTGGAGGGAGGTGGGATTACGGTGTGTGGCAAAAATGACAGCATCATCTGCATACATAAGTATTTTACCAGAGCATGCACTGGGCAGGGAGTTTAAATAGAGTGATAAGAGTAGAGGGCCCAGGATGGAGCCCTGGGGTACCCCTGAGCGGATGGAACGAGTTTCGGAGAGTGTCTCATTGATTCTTACACATTGGGAGCGAGCAGATAGATAGCTTCTGCACCAGGTGAGAGGGCCAGTAGAGAAACCAGTGTGGCAGAGGGTATCCAGAAGGAGAGGGTGGGAGACAGTGTTGAAGGCCTTTGAGAGGTCAACGAACACTGCACCAGCAAGGGACCTGGCATCCAGGGAGGAGTGTAGAAAGCTGGAGAATTCAGCTAGTGCAGTGCCGGTGCTGTGACCAGCGCGGAAGCCATGCTGCTCTGGGCATAAGATGTTATGCTTAGTCAGATATTCAGTGATTTGAAAGGCCACCTTTTTTCTAGGGCTTTGGGGGGGGGGGATGGAGATTGGTCGGTAGTTCCCGGTGTAGGACCTGTCGCCCCCTTTATGAATGGGTGTGACTATGAATTCCTCCTTTTTGGAAAGGCAGGATTTTCAGGATAACATACAGAATGTAATTAAAGAATATCAAAAGCATAATAAAATGGAAGGACTGGGGTCAAAAGGTATATTCCCTTCATCATGTGATTAATCTCTTGCCACACATCTGAAAGAGCCAAAATTCTTTTCTAGTTTTATTCAAGTCTTCTCCAATTTTCTTATCCCGCCACTGTTTATGTTCATCCTCCAGCTGCTTTAATTTTAATTTCAGTGCAACCTGTTTCCCTTACATTGTTTTTTTTAACCTAAATGCGTATGAAATTATTTCCCTTCGTACCGTTGCTTTAGGCTCGTCCCAAAAACATTTTGACCCCGGTCCTTCCATTTTATTATGCTTTTGATATTCTTTAATTGCATTCTGTATGCTATCCTGAAAATCATGCCTTTCCAAAAAGGAGGAATTCATCCTCCAGAAGGTGCACCTGCTCCAGTCTCCTAACTGCAAACTTAGGGACACTGCTGAGTGGTCCAAAACCAGTTTGGGATGAATAGTGCAGTCTTTTACCTTATGAAGGTCTGGACTACTGCATAGGAAATAATTTGTTCTTGAATATGAATCATTAGGACTAGAATAAAAGGTATATTCCCTTCATCATGTGATTAATCTCTCTCCACACATCTGAAAGAGCCAACTCCTGCATACCACCCTGAACTGCTCTACCCATTATTTATTAGTAGAGCTAATTTGCGAGGACTGATCCATTCCAAGATTTAATATGCAGCTGAAACCTCCTCCCATCAATATGAGTCCCCCCCAAACTAGAAATGTTTCTAAATATGGTATTATAGAAAGAAGGTTCATCATTATTAGGGGCATATACATTGACCAGGTGCACCCTCTGGGAAAACAACTCCCCCAAGACCACAACTCCTCCCCCCTCCAGCTTTTCCTCCTTTAAAATTTCAAAGGGAATGTCTCTGTGGAACAATATTACTGTATCTGCCTTTTTCACTGGTGTGATGGCCCCACTACTGTGCCCACCCATGCCCTCCTGAGCTTTAAGTGCTCTGTTGCTGACAGTTTTGTATCTTGCAAAAAACAGATATCCACTTTCAATTGCTTAAGATAGTGTAGGAATTTTGTTCTTTTAATTGGGGAGTTAAATCTCTGAACATTCAGAGATACGATTTTTAAAGTTTCTATTTGTTTTGTGGATAAGAGTTTAAAATATCTTTTTAATTCCTATAAAGTTCCAAACCCCAGATCCCCAGCACTTTCTTCTCTCCCCAGTCCCATCTTGCATCTCCTCTGATGTACTTCCCTTTCCCCTTCCTAACCACAATGCCATGCCATGATATATCAACTCTTTGCACAACTGGTGCTAACTTAAAAACACAGGTGATTTTCACAGCCATTATAAAAATTAATAAAATTTACCATAAAACACTGATATAAACTCTATGCTTCCTAGGTATAGAAAGGATGCTACCCTGTTCTCCAACGGGAAATAGTAGCCCTTGCTACTGTGCCCGCGAAATACAAAGGCCTGACCAACAGAGATTCAGTAATTTAAAGTATCACTGAAAATGAGGCTCTTGAGAAACAAAATATGCCTCCATGGCTTCCCGCCCATGTGTGGGGCCCTATGGCCGCCCCCAACTGATCATTATAACATTTACCAACCAAACCACATTTCTTTTTACTAGAGAAGATATTTACTAAACTGTGTACCTTAATAAAAGAAAGAGAAAAAAAATGGAAATGCTTTTTGGAAACACATTCCCCTAAGTTTCCATTGAATCATACAGGTTTGTTGCCAACCAAGATTTGAGTTTCTCCCCCACTTTACCAGCCATAAGAACCATTATTTTAAACTAATGTGAGTCTGGTCATACATCGACCCAAGGCCCTTTTAAAGTTACACTTTGTCTGGAGAATACCAACAGCCTTCTTAAGTCCCTTTGTGGCAAGGGGGTGTGCTTAAATAAAAAAGTAACCAAAAAGGTCTAACTTTTCAGTGGGCTCCAGCTAGGTTTAAAACAAAGTCTCGTACCAAGTACTATAATAATATTTTATGGCAAGATGTACTTTACCCAGACCACATGATATTTTATTTATTTACTTATTTTTTGTTGACCGGGTAAGTGCACTAGACAAATCCTGCCTATTTTCAGGCATGACCCAGGGGAGGGGGATACAGATGAATGCCAACTGACCTTGAACCAGATTAAGCTGTTGGTGGTATTTTTAGTGAATGAAGGAAATTTAGCCAGGACACCGGGGAAATTCCCCTACTCTGTGGTGGGGGCGCTATTGGACCATGGATTCATCCATGGGACCCAGTCATTCTGCTGGTGTACCTGCAGGAGAGCAGAGCTCCGCTCCTGCAGGTCCAGCTTTGGAGCCTACTTTGTTGCAAGTGTCTTGGAGGTGTAAATGCCATGTCTGTGGCTCCCAACGTACCTGTATTGTCTTCGGCTGCTTCATCTGAATTTCTGCCTGCTGACGAACTCTGGTTGAAATTACTCCTTGCTTCCCATCGGAATCAGGTACTGGCTGTGATTGATGCCATTAGTCCTGTTGAGTCTTCCTTTCCTGGGTCACGGACTCCAGAGCCTGTATTGGATAATGTAGCGGCACATCCCAAATTGTCTCCAGCCATGGTACCTTCCAGCTCATCGGTGTTGTAGAGTCAGCGGACATCTCCTGTTGCACCTGACATGCTAGCATTGCAACGTGCTGTGTCGAAGTTTGCAACTCCTCCTGCTCTGGATTTGGCTGCAGCTTCTCCGCTGTTTACTTCGGTGGCTGTTTCACCTCTCTTCACTGTCAGTACTGTGCTTTCTAGTCCTTCTGTGTCTCCTACTAATGCACCACTTGTTTTGCCTACCACGCCTACTCCTGCTATAATTCCCCGTACTAGTCCCCTACCTAGCTCTTTGGAGGCCTCCCAGTGCAATGCGGGCTGGAAACCGGGTGATTCTGGGCATTGGATACCTGACTCTGCCCATAGCCCGATACCTAGCAGTGATGGGCAACAGTCTCCTGTAGTGGATTTACCTATATTTACCTCTGATGACTTGGATTTGGATTTACATACTGAGGATGTGCAACATCCTGTCATGGATACTACATTACTTGCTAAAATCCCTTCAATGCCTCCCTCCTCTTCAGCTAATGAAGGCCCTAGCACTCGGGGACCTGCTTGGGGTGATCAAATGGACATGGATGTCCCACTCCCTGACCCTTCTCCTGACCCTGGGGAAAAGGCTAAATCGACTTGGGAGGAATTTCGGAAACAAGATGCATTTCAGAATCCTCCCCCTCCACTTCAACATTGGAATGCGGTCCGGCTTTAGTATGTTGGGGGTCTGGACATTGTTCCCGACCATCTCTATGTGGGAAAGAATCTTCTAAAAGGCTCGTTAGGCTTCTTCACAAATGAGATTTTTGCACTGATTCATGTATCTGGTTCTTCCTTATATGATATCAGTTTTAAGACCCCCCCAGGGGTTAGAACGTTTTTGGACAAAGTATGATGCACTCAAATACTCTGCCTTGTGGCTTCCATTTTGAGCTATCCCACTTACCAGACCATCTATTAAAAATGTTACAATTTTGTTTCACAATGAGAATGTGGCAGCATGTGATATCACATACTGGCTGAAACAACGCTGTGACGTTGTGGGGTTACCTCAGCCTATCTTTGACTCCGAGCATTTGTGGACTGGTGGTTGGTGATATAAAGTGAGACTTAGGCATACTAATGTTGGTCCGATACACTTGCCAAATAGTTTGTTTTTGGGGTGGGAATGAACTCATTGCTTCAATGTGGGGCAACCTTGTACCTGCTTTAAATGGGGCTCCCCTTCCCATCTCAGTACAGCCTGTGATAGACTAAGATGTTCCCTTTGTCTATCTTTTGGTCATGCTAGTACAGATTGTACTTCTGAGCTCAAGTGTAACCTGTGTGAGGAATTGGGTCATGGTTTTAGATCCTGTCCCTGGGCTTCCCACAATTGTGAGGAATGCCCAGACCAGGATTTGATCCTTCTCAATGTCCAGAAGAAGGATATCGCTGCTACAAAATCCCCTATATCTCCAGTAATGGTGGCTTCCAGTCCCCCTTTGTTTATGGATGTTACTGTCCCTGCTCCCCAGGATGTTTCTTTATTGTCTAGGTCTTCCCTTGAGCCTCCTTTACAGGACATGCCTCAGCCTGTTGTCCAGGACCCTACCCCTGCATCCCCCCCCCTCCCATTGCAGTCCAGGTCCCTGCAGAACCTATGCTTGTCCCTGACATGGATCTTGATAATATTATAATGCCTCCTCCTGAGTCTAGTGTTCAGGCGAAAAAGCGGGCACAAAACCAAACTAAAAGTAGAGCCAAGTTGGCTAAGGCATCTTCTCCTGGTGGCTCTGTTCCCTTAAGTAATAAATTTGAAGTGCTATCCCGACACACTCAGTCTTCAGATATGGAAGCTGATTCTGATGCCTCCTCACAACCTGTAGTGTCATCTGATTCTGAAAGTGATAAATCAGAGGAGTTGCCCCAAGATAGTAGACTCTTATGGCTAGGGGTTCGACTCCGCAGGAGTGCTAGATCAGGAAGGGTTACCTGATTGTTGTTTTTCTTTTTCTTTTTTCTAGTCCTCTTTAATGGCCACGGCATTTCACCTCACTGTTGCCACCCTCAATGTTGACAGTGTTAAAAATGCTTGTAGGAGCCTTCTTACTTTTCAATTTTTGCATGATTTGACATGTGATATTTGCCTTATTCAAGATACCCATCTCAGTACCCTTTCTTTGGTTACTATGGCCAAGAAGATTTGGCGTTGGGGTCCCTCCTTTTTTGCTTTAGGGTTGGAAACCTGTAGTGGTGTTGGGGTGTTGTTTCGGGGTGATGGCTTTCATGTCACAAAACGAGGTGAGCTAGTTAGGGGAAGAACTTTGTTATTGGATTTTATCTATTTAAATACAAATTGGAGGTTGATTGTGATTTATACACCAGTTACTAAGAAGGGTCGAGTGGAACTCTTTCATGCGGTGTGGCCCTTTTTGTTCACATCTCGCTTTCTCATCTGGGGTGGTGATTTTAATTGTGTAATGCATAAGTCAGACAGGGGGGCAATGACTGACAAAGATTTTTGTGATACTTACTGTCTCAATCACACTATTGCTTAGGGTCATCTTCAGGATGTTTATAAAATTTGTCATCCTACTGATGGGTGTACCTTTTTTAAAGGCTCTGTATCCACTAGGATTGATTTTCTTTTTGCCACTACAGCACTACGGGTGATTGCAGCTCAAACTGTTCCGGTGGAGACTTTGGACCACGTCGTGTTAACTGCCATATTAGGGGTAGGCCCTCATACTAAAATGGGATGGGAATATTGGAAACTTAATTATTTATTACTACATGATACCAGGTTTACGGCCCAAGTACAAGATTTGCTGAAAGGTCACACGTCACTGTCTGGACTTTCAGATGACTTAAGTTGGTGGCTAACCACTAAGTCTGAAATCTCTTCCCTAGCTAAACAGGTGTCTAAATATGCTGCAGTGACTAAATATAAGAGATATCTGTCTTTAAGAATGCAGTTGGAAACTTTATATTCTGCTATACACTCACAAGATTTACATTTGACGGCATAGGTGCAGAATGTTAAAAAAGAAATGGCGGCTTTACAATATACAAGGGCTACCTCCCTTTTGCATGAACATAGGGTCTGTTCTGCTAACAAATCTGGCTTAGGGGATGTGTTGGATTGCAGTCACAAGCGATCTGCAGATTGCCTAATAACGGAGGTAGTGAGCACTGATGGTAAATGTTATACTGCTTTCCAGGATATTTTGCAGGCGGTCTCCTCACATTTTTTGGATTTATATTCAGCATCATTGGTTTATAGATCTGGTGTAGGGAATTTTCTTTCCTGTCTACATGTTGACCCTTGTTCAGATGTGCTGTTACAAGCTTTAACTGCTCCAATCAGTACAGATGAAGTTAAAAGAGATTTTTTTTTGTTTATGAAATAACACGGCACCTGGTATTAATGGTTTACCTACGGAATTTTATAAATCCTATTGTCCTTTGATTCGTGAAATTCTCACAGTTGTGTTTAATTGGGCATTGCAACAACAAACCCTGGATTTTCATTTCTGTACTTCAATCCAGATTTTGCTGTATAAAAAAGGCAGTAGGAATGTACTTTCAAATTGAAGACCTCTAAGTCTCCTTAATACGGATTTTAAAATATTAATGAAGATATTGAATACCAGATTAATGTCTATAGCTCCTGCCTTGATTTCCCTGCACCAGTCCTGTTTAGTTCCGGGTAGATCAATATATACTAACCTCCTATTGCTTAGGGAATTAGTTGAACTTGGTAAAACTGATGTTATAGAGGGATTTCTTATTTCCTTAGATCAGGAAAGGGTTTTTGACCGAGTACCGCATTGTTATTTGTTCAGGTTTTACGTACCTATGGTGTTCCTGATCGCTTTATAACCTGGATCACTTTTGCTTTATAGCCATGCTTATGCCTTGCCCTTGGTGAATGGTTACTTGGGTTCATATATCCCTATCCATAGGGGGGTGAGTCAGGGCTGCCCTCTGAGCCCTTTACTCTATGTTTTTAGTTTAGATCCGCTTCTACATAGTATTGCCCAAAATGTTCAGATTTTTGGTGTTATTCCCCTCATGGTACCCTTGAGGCTAAGATTTCAGCTTATGCAGATGATGTCTGTGTTTTTGTTGCTGACATGCCCTCTGGTGATAAGGTATTGCATCATTTTTCAAATTTTTCAGTTGTAACGGGTTCTTCTCTTAATAAAGTAAAGAGTTTTTTATATCCACTGCATAATAGAATTCCTAAGGTCATGGATTTACAAGGTATTCCTATTTTACTGGGCCCAGTTTGGGTCTTAGGCATTGATTCTGGTAAAAAGCGATAATGCGTTTAATAATTGGTCTGCTAAGATTGCTGCAGTGAAGTCTAGAGTTGCATTATGGAAATCATGGCAACTGACTAAAAAGAAAAAAGTTATTCAAGTCAAAACTTTGCTTCTCCTTCATTTTTTATATCTCAGTGCGGTATACCCCATTCCTTCTGTTCTGGAAGCCACTTTATTAGGTCTTTTTTTTTCAAATTATATGGGGGAGTTGTCTGAATCCCATTGAAAGAGATATGTTGTAATTTCCACTTGCACAGGGTGGTTTGAATTGTGTAAATCCTATCACTTTTTATTACAGTATTTTTTTCATTGGAATTTGATTGACCTTAGCCGTCCCCAAAATGTACTATTGGTGATTTATGCACATAATTGGTCACCTCATTTATTTTCAGATTGGCCAAGACTGAACCTGAAAAATATACATACTTCTGCCTAGCCTGTTTATATCAGACCTGCGATAATGAAGCTTACTAGATGGAAGATACTCCCGGCTCAAGTGTTGTGCAAACCTAGTAAATATATTTACGGTGTCCTGCAGACTACGGCACATTTCACTGTCCCTGTTTTTAAAGATGTTCCTGATTGTTATCTTGATAGTATCCTTAAAAACTTGGTTGATAAATTGATTCCACCTAGATTGTGGGATGTCTTATGGCTTAGTAGTCATGGATGGCTCAATGTTAGAGGGGAATTTAAAGCATGAAATGGTTACTGAAAGGAATTGTCTGAGGGATACTTGTATAGATCAAGAGGAATCAATGTCCCATTTTTTTATTTCCTGTCCCTTTGTGCAAGAATTCTGGTCAATCCGTTCTGCTCATTGGAACCAGCCTTTTTGGTGGGCTGTTACATATGTAAAAGATGTGGGGGGGGGGGGGGGTTACTTCATTGTACTTTTCTGGATGCTAGTGTCTTACGGATTTTGTTTGCCATGTTTAAATTTAATTTATGGCAAGTAAGATGTCACCTTACTTTGAGACAGTTATATCACTCTCCACTTGATGTTCTTCAACATATTGAACATGACTTGTTGTTACAATGTTATTCTGAATGCAAATATTTGCCTAACAATGTATGGATTATGAGGTGGAAAGCTGTTCCTTTTCTGAAAGACAAGATAGGATGCTTTACTTTCTCTATGTTGGGTAGTTGACTATTATTGTTATTTCCTTTGCTATGTTTTATTAGCTGTACCTTTAGTCCTGTGTTGTATTGCTGTTGGCTGTTTTACTTTTCTGTTTATTAATAAAAACCTTCCCCTTACTCTTTTTTGAGAAGTGCCATGGGATCTTTAACATCCACCTGAACTACCAGCAGTCCAGGCAGATGGAACCTCGGTTTAACGTCTCATCCAAAAGACGGCATCTCAGAAGTGCAGCACCCCTCCCATGCTGCATTACAGTGTCAGTACTGGGATATTAACCCAAGTGCCAGATGTGGGAACTGAACCCACAGCCCTCTGATCTCCTGGCCTCAGAGGCGAGTGTGCTACCAACTAAGCCACTGGCACTGGCAAAGTTAGGTAGATTAGATAGGAAAGTTCTTTCCTACTGATAGTAAAGAGGAAACATGGATGTAGCCTCATAATAATTTTCAGGTGAGGGCTTCCCCTGAGACTCCCTCCCAGGCATCGTCGTCCTGCTGAAATCCCTTTGTTTCCCTTGTTAGGAGCACTTTAGGTCCATACTCAAGTGAGAAGGCCACGCTACAGTTGTAGACTGTGCCCTTTTAGGTTTGCCTGCTCTCCTCCATGCAGCCCTTGCGATCTCATGCTCCAGGTTTTTGGTGAGAAGATCGGGGCAGTAAATTCCCAGTCATCGCAGGGTAGCAGCTGCCTCTCTGTGTTTCAAACATGGCTGGCCCCTGCTCAGTACGAATCCACTATCTGGCTGGATAGTATAGTTGAATTTTAATATTGTTCTCCTTTGCTTTTTTAATAACTTCTCTGACCTGGCGTCGTTTATCATTAAGTTGATCTGAGAAGTCCTGATCAAAGAATATTCTTTGGCCATCAATCTGTAGAGTCCGCTGTTTCCACCAAGTTTGGAGTACAAGCTGTCGCTCATGGTAGTTTAACATTCTCGCTTTGATGGAGCGCGGCCTGGCAGACTGATCTTTTGGCTTTGGGGATAATGAGTGATGAACTCTTTCAGCTGAGAAGGGAACAGATTCAGGGATCTTAAGTACAGTCCTGAGGATGTGCAGCACAAATTCCTCTACTGACAAGTGGGATTTCTCTATATCCTCAGGAACCAAGTACAGCCAAAAATTGTTACAGCGTGTGTGGTTTTCCTGATCATCCAACTTGGTCTGCAGCTCTCTTTCCCTCACCAGCAAATAAAGGATTGCCCGATCATGTTTTTATTTATTTATTTAGTTTTTGTTGACCGGGTAACTGCACTAGACAAATCCTGCCTATTTTCAGGCATGACCCGGGGGAGGGGGATACAGATGAATGCCAACTAATCTTGAACCAGATTAAGCTGTTGGTGGTATTTTTTTAGTGAATGAGGGAAATTTGGCCAGCACACCGGGGAAATTCCCCTACTCTTTTTGATAAGTGCCATGGGATCTTTAACATCCACCTGAACTACCACCAATCCAGGCAGATGGGACCTCGGTTTAACGTCTCATCTGAAAGACGGCACCTCAGAAGTGCAGCACCCCTCTCATGCTGCACTACAGTGTCAGTGCTGGGATATTAACCCAAGTGCCAGATGTGGGAACTGAACCCACAGCCCTCTGATCTCCCGGCCTCAGAGGCAAGTGTGCTACCTACTGAGCCACTGACACTGCTGATGTTGGCTGGTTGAGTCAGCTAATGTTCCGATTGCTTGTTCTGCAGCTTCAGTACATTTACCTACTTTCTTTAGATCTGCTCACAAATTGGCAACTGAGGACTCCACTCTATGTAAGGTTTTTATTATGCCATCCAGTTTGGTAAGGATAGTATGTTGCTCCCCTAGCTCCATATTGTCCTCTGAGTCTGCCAAGTTAGCTACTGGTGATACCAGGAGGGAGTCGGAAGGTAGGCCATCTTGTTTATTGATCTCTATCAGGCCTTAATTTTCACTGCCTCTGAATGTTTCCCCTTATTTTTGTGGCTGCCATCCTTCATTCTCAGCAGAGCTTAATTTATATTGGATTGTTGTCTGTTAGTTGGTATTTTTGTTGTGAATTATATGCGTGGCCCTTGGAGCTCTCCAGCTAAGTGGCCATTAGTTCAGTGACATCACTGGAAGTCCATAGCTTCTTTTTCAACTCCATTTTCACCACTTGTGCCTTCTCTCCTCCCCCCTCCCCATCATCCCATATCTGCTCCCTCATGCTTTTTCACCTTCTCTCCTACCATTCTTTTTTCATCTCTCAAACTCTTCTAGCTCTTAACCCCCCAAGGGTATCTGTCCTAACGGACTGGATCCCAAACTTTTGCATCTCTCTGTTCCTGCCATCACCATCCCCATCACCCACTTCCTCAACCTATATCCCAGATGCCTAGAAACAGGCTACTGTCATCCCCTTCTCTAAAGGGGGTGCACCTTCCTCTCCTGGTAACTATCATCCTATCTGTATCCTCCCAACCCTGGTCAAGCTTCAGGAACACCTTGTCATCTCACAACTCTCCCCTTTCCTTGACTCCTCCTCCTTTTTACATCTTTCCAGTCTGGTTCCAGGAAGCCCCACTCCACATCCACCTCCCTCTCTGACTCACAGACTCCATCCCCTCTGGTACGGATGAGGGCTGGTTCACTTTCATTGTCTTTGTTGACCTGGCCAAAGCTTTCAGTAATGTGTCCCACCCCCTTCTCCTGGACAAGCTTATGGCAGCAGGGCTATCTGCCTTCTCAATCAGCTGGTTCTACTCTGTCACGAGGACAGGTCACAAGCTGCTTGTATCAGGGACATCTTGTCTCCCACCCCCCCACTCCCTATCTGCTCAGGCATTCCCCAAGGATCCATCCTATGCCCCATATTCTGTTTACCATATTTCTGAATGACCTCCCTATGGCCTGTTTCTCTGCATCCATTCACATAGATGCAGATCATACTATAGTGTTTGCCTCTGGCTCCGCTGTTGCTAACCTTGCTATCCAGCGCTGGTTCAGATCCAGCCAACTGTCCCTCAATGATAGGAAAATTATCTCAGTGACTTTTGGCTCCCAGTAGAGGCTTGCCAGGCTCCCCCCCACAATACCCTCAAGGGTACTGTGATTGAGGATGTCTTAAGCATCTCAGGGTCTGGCTGGACTGTCACCTTAACTTCTTGGTGCACATAGATGCCATCCACCACAAACTCTATGTGAAACCAAGTGTGCTCTACAGGAACAAAGCAAGTAAACTACTTCCATCTGCCGAGAGCTAGTTTTGAAGATGATCCTCCCCACGTTCAACTATTATTACACTGTCTACAGTGTAGCTCCCAGGAACACCCTTGCCAGACTGCACCCCCTCTTTTGCTCATTCTACAGTTTTACTTTGGACTGCCCTTCCCGTACCCACCAGTACTCTCATTACTCCTCCCTCTCCCTCCCTTCCATTGAAGTCAGGCACCTTGCTCACTGTGCCTCCTTCACCTCTAAATTCTGGCTTGGCTCTCTTCCCCCCTGCCTTTCTGCCCTCCTGTCTAATTGTTCAAAACATTGTTCAAAACCCTGTTTTACCACCATATGTTTTCTGCTCCTGAGCTGCCCCAACCATACTCCTTCTGAAGGACCTACCTCTCAAGTGCTATGCATTTTGCACTCAAATTTATCCTTGCTTCACAAAGATTTACTAATGTTCCTCATAACATTAGAGCTATTTCTGGATGCACAAACTATTAAAAAAATGTAACTAACTTGACAGAGACATTCGTTAGTACTAAATATATGTGTCCCACTATTCTTTCAATTATTAGTCTTTAAAATAAAGAAGTGCAACCTGTTGTGCCCATTTGGTCTTCATTTAATGCTGAGAAGTTGACAGGCATGCTGACTCCCCTTCCTGCCCCATCACCTACCTTTCCTGGGACTTATCCTACCACTTGCCCAGAATCACCATGTGGTGGGCAGGTGTCATTGATGGCAGTAGGGAACCTGCGAGGATGCCATCATCATCCTGCTGGCTGAAGGGCTTTTCCTTCATTTTTTCCCTCCCCAAGGTCTGCTCCCATTCAGTGACACATGCACACGTGTTTGTGCATGGCATGTTACTGACATCTGCACCGTGGCCCTCTAGTGTATGATGTCTGCTGCTTCCACACCCAGCCTCTGCACTGTCCCCTTGCCCCATAGGAGCTCTATCCATGGATGCTCAATGCTCAGCCCTCGGCCTGCCCCTGAGGGATCTGAGTCTGTTTCTGAACCTGGGTCACTGACGTAGCAAACAGAACCACTAGTGTCATTTGTCTGGGCTGGCTAAATCCTGTTATTTTTAATAACATGCACTGTCATACATAAATATGCATCAGCATATGAGAAGTTCACTGTTTTAATCTATTGAGGCACCCACAATGGAGACCACGGAGGATGCTGGGAACCTCCACAAGGGAGACCCACAGGAGGGTGGCATGGGACCCCACAGGGGAAGGAAATAACTCCTGGTGGGGGACTCCATTGTTAGAAAGGTAGAACTGGGGGAGGAAGGGGAGAGGGAGGTAAGGTGCCCGCCTGGTGCCATGGCTTGGAGGGACAGGGAGCAAATCCTCAGGATCGCTGGAGCAGCTGCATAGGGGAGGGAGCTGGATGTCATTGTCCACCTAGGGACAAATGACCTGACTAAGAAAGGGATCAGAGCAGTGCAGGAAGAGTTTGTGGCATTAGGGAGGGGCCTTAGACAAGTAGTACGCATGGTAACCTTCTTGGAGGTGCTGCCTGTCTATGGCATAGGAGAGGCTAGGGTGCTTCACACCATGGGATTCAATCAGTGGTTGAAAAACTGGAGCAGAGCTCAGGTATTTGGCTTCATTGGGGACTGGGAGTCCACCTGGAGTGATGCAGGCCTATACTGGCATGATGGGCTGCATTTGTCCAGGAGGGGAACCAGGATCCTAGGTGATAGGTTTAAATGCTTCATTGGCAAGCATTTAAACTAGCCAAGGGGGGAGGCACTGGAAAAGAACAGAGAAATCCTAGCCCCCCCAAAAAGTCAGGGTAGTAAGTGAGGTAAACACCAAGCTAGAGATGTCAACAGGAAGAAGGGCACGGGTAAATGGAGAAAGTGACAAAATCAAGAAGGACAGGGATGGGGCAAAAAGGCTTAAGGCCATCAGAAAATGGAGGGTAATGAGTACCAATGCCCATAGTCTGGGCAACAAGCTCCCTGAACTGGTGGCCTTGATGGAAGAGGGATGCCTGGATATTGTAGCAGTCACAGAAACATGGTACACAAAGAACCATGAGTGGGATGTTAACATACCAGGGTACATAACCTATTGTAGAGACAGGGAGGGGAGAAGATGGGAGGAGTAGCTCTCTATGTAAAGGAAGGAATAAAAGCAACTGAACAAAAGAGTGAACAGGGAGGAGAGGAGGCACTGTGGGTCACCTTAGAGACTGGAAATGGCACCACAATCTGCACAGGGGTTGTATACAGACCTCCATGTCAGGGGGAGGGAATGGACAAGGATATGATAGAAGGCATTCTTAGGATGGCAGAGAAAGGGGAGATACTGTTAATGGGAGACCTGAATATGCCAGATGTTAACTGGAGCACATTTGCTATAGCCACATCCAAGAGCATGGCCATTCTCGATGCCCTACAGGTGGCATGCCTCAGACAGCTAGTTTCGGAAACCCACTCATGAGGGAGCAATCTTAGACCTCGTACTCACAAATGGTAACAGTGAGAGGATCTCAGATCTAGAAATTGGTTGCTGTCTAGGAACAAGTGACCATCAAACAGTGTGGTTCACGATAAACTCAGCTACAGAGTCAAGCCATACAAAAATGAGGGTACTGGACTTCAGGAGGGCTGATGTTGGCAAGATGAGAGAGTGCCTTAGAAAAGCGCTAGCAAACAGGTTAGAAGGAGGAGTGGAGCAACAATGGGGAAAAATCAAAACTGCCATCACAGAGGCAACAAGCCTTTGTGTGAAGCACATAAACAAATCAAACTGAAAGAAAAAGCCATTATGGTTCTCAAAAGAGGTGGCGGGGAAAGTCAGGGAGAAAAAGATAGCATTCAGGAAGTATAAGGAAACACAGAAGGAGCAGGACAGAGAGCTGCACCAGTTAAGGCAGAAGGAAGCATGGAGGGAAGTCAGAATAGCAAAGACCCAAACTGAGGAAAAAATAGCCAACTCGGTTAAGAAGGGGGATAAAACCTTTTATAGGTACATCAGGGAGCATAGGAAGACAAAGGGAGGGATAGTGAGGCTGAACAGAATGGATGGTGGGTGGGCAGAGAGGGACAGTGAAAAAGCAGGGATACTGAATGAATATTTCTGCTCAGTATTCACAAAAGAGGAGGAGGGGGAGGTGCCTAATCCAATTAACAGAAGCACTCTTGATAGGGGGGGTCAATCCCAGTCCTTTCACAGAAGAAAGGTTCTGAAAGAACTCCTAAAACTGAAGGTGGACAAAGCAATGGTGTCTGATGGAATTCACCTCAGAATTCTAAAAGAATTAAGGGGAGAACTAGTGAAACCACTGACTACCCTTTTTAACAAATCATGGGAGGATGGTGTGGTACCTGAGGACTGGAGGAAGGTGGATGTGATTCCCCTTCACAAAAGTGGTACCAAGACAGAGGCAGGAAACTACAGACCTGTCAGTTTGACCTTTGTGGTAGGGAAAGTGATGGAATCACTTCTGAAGGAAAGAATTGTTGAGTACCTAGAGGCTAGTGGGGCGCAGGACCCAAGGTAGAATGGGTTCACAGCGGGAAGGTCATGTCAGACGAATCTAATAGATTTCTTTGACTGGGTGACCAAAGTAGTAGACCAGGGAGGGGCTGTGGACTTGGCCTACCTAGACTTTAGCAAGGCATTTGACACAGTCCCACACAAAACATTAATTGTCAAATTAACCAGCCTGGGAGGGGGTCCCAGGGGGGCAGCCTGGGTAAAACATTGGCTGGACAACAGGACACAGAAGGTAATTGTAAATGGAGTGCATTCTGAAGAAAGAGGGGTTACTAGTGGGGTACCGCAGGGTTCAGTACTTGGTCCAGTCCTTTTTAATGTCTTTATAAGTGACATTGCAGAGGGACTGGAAGGAAAAGTATGCCTATTTGTAGATGACACAAAGACCTGCAACAGGGTTGATACACAAAGAGGCATGGAAAGGATGAGAAGGAACTTGGCAAGGTTGAAGGAATGGTCAGAAGTATGGCAGCTTGGATTCAACGCAAAGAAGTGCAAAATAATGCAACTGGGAAACAAAAACCCAGGGGAAGATTACTCAATGGGGGGGAGAGGTAGTAACAACAAAAATGTAAAGGGACCTGAGGGTAATCATATCAGATGACCTTAAGGTTAGCAAGCAATGTGAGAAGGCAGTAGGAAGGACTGGGGGTATACTGGGATGTATAGGGAGAGACATCACCAGCAGAAAACAGGAAGTTGTTATCCTTCTGTACAGACAGTTGGTGAGACCCCATCTGGTGTACTGTGTCCAGTTCTAGAGACACCATCTCCGCAAGGACATAGACACGATGGAGGCATTCCAGAGGAAGGCAACTAAATGGTGCAGGGTCTGCAAGAGAAGCCATATGAGTAGAGACTAAAGGAGCTTTAATAACTATACCCTTGAGGAAAGGAGGGAGAGGGGGGACATGATAGAAACTTTTAAGTACCTCAGTGGAATCAACAAAGTCCAAGAGGGTAGCATCTTTCAGAAAAAGAGATGTGCAAGGACAAGGGGACACAATTTAAAGATGGGGGGTTCAGGGGCAATGTGAGGAAGTATATTTTCACAGAGAGGGTGGTGGACGCATGGAACAGCCTTCCTGAGGAGGTTGTGGGGTCTAAAACTGTGGGAGAATTCAAGAATACATGGGACAGACATAAGGCAATACTTGTGGGGGGTAAGAAGAAATAGGCTGTTGGTTAACTACGATCTGCAGCTGATCCTGTAGGTAGGGAAATGTGCAGACTAGGTGGGCCAAGTGGTCCTTATCTGCTGTCAAAGTCTATGTTTCTATGTATTCATGTTGATCAGACTCCAAGCTGTCATTTAAAAAATAATTACATTTCTAAGTCTAACAATTCAAAGGTCACAGCTTTTGAAATATAATTTCAAGCATTATATAAAATATAAAAAAATTATTTTTGGAAAAGGAGACCCAAAACCCTAATATTTTTTCCTTTTTCTGCTTGGGGGGTGGGGTGTAAATGTATCCTCAGTCATGCATGAACAGATGCAGATGCACAGGATCCTCTGGGCCCTGTGCCAAGGAAAGCCTCTGTCCACCATTGGAAGTGCAGGGTCCTCCAGGCTCTGCACTTCTGCACAATAATGGCTGTCAAAACTTTATAGAGCTTTCTGGTGGACTGCAGAAGTGCAGGGCCCTCCGGGTCCTGCGTGTCCATCTGTCTACAGACACAGTTGCACAGGGCAAAGAATCAATCTCTCAGTCGAAGCACAGGGCCCTCTGGCTCCCATGGGTACTGAGATGCAGGGCCTTATGCCAAAAGAAGAGTTCTCTTCACTATATGATACTTGGGCCCATCCAGCAACCCAGCATCTACCATTCCCAGGCTAGAGGGTGGTATCACATGACAGCACAGTCCCCCCCCCGATCCCCAGCCTGGGCCCATCCAGTTGGGTCACTGAGCTTGCTCCTGAACTCAGCTCACTGGCATTGTTCACAAAATCCTAGCCACTGAGGTAAAGGCTGGTACTACACACATTCCTTAATAATTATGATTTTTTTTAAATTTTGACCCCGAATTTTCAAGATAGTCGTTTTATGACTCTCCCTTATAAACAAGATATGTGGCATTTATAGAAAACTGGCCAAAACATCATTTCTCACCATATGTGTGAAAATATATCTCATCCTGGATTTGAAAAATGATACCTGTCAAGTTTATGAGGTGGTGTGAAAAAAAATGGCAATGTCGAAAGTTTGTAGTCAAACTATTGAAATTAGCAAAGTTATAAGTGAAAATATTTCAAGATTCAGTCATAACTTGGTAGTTAAACCATACTTTTACACCACATTTTCAACGTAGTCTTCTTATGACCCAACCTCATGGGTCTGGTAGATGAAAATGTTCAAATTCTGCCCAACATATGAATTTGCGGAATGACTTTAAAATTACCTTTTGAGATGGATTTGAAAAATTTCACTTGTCTTTTTCATGAGATGGGAGTCCCAAAAAAGCCATGTTGAAAGTTTGGTGGAAAAACATTAAAAGTTACAATGTTCACTCATAACTTGGTCTTTTTTTCTGTGTGTGCACTCTTTTCATTGATTTTCATCATAAAAAGTACACACATAAAAGCACAACAGCATATCACATAAAAGGAACATCATCCAAAAACTATTTACAGATGGTCCATTAACAGTTACTATAGTCACAGACTGTTATTAACGGTAATGCTATGTTAACCAAGTATGGTGTTACCATTCAGTGGTCCCATGCAGAGCAAAAGGAGCACCCCTCATGCTTCAGTGCAAAGAACTCGAGGGAGGAAGGGTAAGATCAGACAGAAAATCTCTTTCAGGTTAGCTCTCTCCCATCCCGCATCTTTTTTTTTTTTTTTGAACTTCTTTATTGGAGTTTTATACTTTCAACAGTAAGACATACATACATACATCCCAGGGTGGGATCCTGGGCCCACATCCCTAAACTGGACGTGGAAACTATATACATCCCCAAACTTATTTACAATCACAGTTATATGGAGTCCCTAGAAAGAAGAAAATGAAAACTTGAGTCCCCTTAAATCAAAGTAACACACATTTCTATTTCTTCACTGCTGGCGGTAGTCTAACCCAATTCTTGTCCCTCAAGGAATTTATATCATTCTGTCACCTTTGTCATACCAGTGTCTGTACAGGGACCATCTTAGATAACTGTGTCCCTGAGAGAGAGAGAGGACCCTGCTTGACCTTGAAGTATGTATAAAAAACTTCAATCCCTATAAAACTTGATCCCATGAGAGTGTTATGCTCCAATCATTAAAGACATCCCCTCGAAGGGGTAATACATCTCCATACAATCCTAGCTACTTAGCATGTTCTATTACATGAATATTGTAGATTACTACCCTTCAGACAGACAGATTCGAGTTTCGGGGCCTTTCTGTTGTAACGAGTATACTGCATCTAAGGCTCCCCACCTTCTGGCATATAGCTTCTTTTTTCCCTCTACAGCCATCTGCCTTTTAAGTCTGCCCAGGACCTGCATCAAATCTCTGACCAATTGATCATAAGTGTATATATTACTATTCTTCCAATGTCTCAGCACAAAAGCTTTAACCAAGGCAGACATCAGAGACACATGATATTTGGCTGAATCCCTCACTATTAGTTTCATGTCCCCAAGGAGACAGATCTCCGGCTTGATATATTCAGTATAGTTTAACAGTGGGTCCATTTTTTGGCCAATTTGGTTCCATAACGAATGGATTTTAGGACAGCTCCACATTACATGAAGTAGGTCCCCCGACTCTGATTCACATCTAAAGCACAGATCTGTCTGTCTGAGTTTTCTAGAACATAGTTTAACAGGGGTATAATAAATATTCGAACACATGAAGAATTGCATAGTCCTGTACTTCGGAATCGACAGGATTTTAACATTTTTCCAAATCTCCTTCCAGTCAGGCCTCAGGGGGGAGAGAATTTTATCCCAGTAGACTGTCTGGGCCTGAAACTATGAGCTCAGAAATTCTAACAGCACCTTATACACCTTGGAAAGGGGGTGTTGTAGGAGATCTAGCTCCTTCAAATAATCCCATGTGAATGGGGTCAGTCCTTCTACTTTATTGTCTCGTATGAACTTCTGTACCATATTTTTAATTTGGACCTTTTTAAAAAAGACCCACTCCCTAGTATGAGCTGGTAGGCTCACCTTATCATCAAGTATAAAATCTATCAGTTTTAGCTTAGCCAAATGTGGTGCCCATTGTGGGCTAATTACCAATCCCCCTAGACGGAAATTAAGATTACCCACTATGGGTTGATCTCTAGCTCCCCTCTGTGCCTTCCTCTGAGCCGGATTTAATAGTTCCCACCAAGCCTTCATCGACTTTTCAATTGGTGTATGCACCCCCCTAGAAGGCAAAACCACCGGGTCTGTATACAGCAGTGCAGCCGGGGAAAGTTTTAAATCCTTTAGAATGCTCTGCTCAATTCGCAGCCAAGTTGGTATATACCCTCCTACCTCCCCAGTTCTTGCCCATTGTTCCATTAACCCAAGCTGTCCTGCAACATAATATAGGAACAGATCAGGGAGTTTTATACCTCCTTTAGGGTAAGGGAGGCAAGGTAGTGTGTTTCTCCTTGGGGTTTAGAATCCTATAGAAGCTTGAGATTATCCTTGATACTAATAAAGCGTTCTTCGGGATAATGTATGGTAGAAGGTGTATGGGTACAATAATCTGGGCAACAGATTCATTTTAATCATTCCTAATCTGGCAGTGAAGTTTAAAGGGAGTTTATTCCACCTTAAGATATCGTTTTTAATTATAGCCAATAAATTACCCAGATTGTCCTCAACCCCATCTTCCGACCTGGCTCTAATCCAAATTCCCAAGTATTTAATCTTATCCAGGGCCCAGTTGATCTGCATGTGTTTGAAATCTGATTTAAGGGTGTGTACTGTAAGCGGGAGAACTTGGGTTTTGCTTAAGTTTAGTTTATAATTTGAAACCATCGAGAAATCCCCAATAATTTCCAGAGCGTGTTGAAAGCTGACAGCTGGATTGTTCAAGTGCAACAAGATATTGTCAGCAAATACTGAAAATTTAAGCTCCATCCCTTGAACCTCGACCCCTCGAACCATGGGTTCCATAGACAGTGCTCTTAGCAGGGGTTCCAGGTAAATATTAAATGAAATTGGTGACAGGGGACAACCTTGTCTAGTTCCATTACAGAGGGAAAACTCTTTAGACAAATAGCCATTGCATAAAACCCTGGCTGTGGGGGCTTTATACAGGTTTTTAATACCTTGGAGAAGTCCCTTTGGGAAGCCCATTTTTTCCATTGTGAAAAATAAAAAATCATGGGAGACCCGATCAAATGCCTTCTCGGCGTCAAGTGCTGTCAGGGCCATAGCAGACTTCAAATTAGAGGCCTTATATAGGATGTGGTGTAATTTCCTTAACGTATCATGTGCCCCTCTACCTGGCATAAATCCAACTTGATCCCGGCTAATTAATGAAGGAGCAACTTTAAGGACCCTATTAGCCAAGATCTTAGTGAGTACTTTGATGTCCTGGTTTATTAAAGCAATGGGTCTATAATTGCCCGGCAAATCTCTAGGTTTATCTGGCTTTGGTATCAAAGTAATATAAGCTTGATACAGGGGCAGATGGGGCACTCCCTCTTCCATAATATTCGAAAAGAATTCTTGTAGTAAAGGCATTATTGTCTCTAAATGTGTTTTGTAAAATTTGGCCGACAAGCCATCCGGCCCCGGTGCCTTACCAATAGGCAAGTTTTTAATTGTCTCCCTGATCTCCATTTTCGAGATTGGAGCAGACAGTGCTTGGGCCTGCTCCATGCTCAATCTGGGCAGTGGTATTCTATCAAGGAAGCTCTTAATTTTTTCCTCTGTGCTAGCGGCCCCTCTTGGTATATACTAGCATAATAGTCCGCAAGGCATCAGCCAGTCTTTGAGGTTCCGTAATAATTCCCCTCCAAAATTAACAGCCAGAATCACTTTTCTGCCTCCCGCTCCTTAATTCTGTGCGCCAATACCGCCCGGCACATCACCTTGTAACAGATATTTAGCGCTTATTCTCTCCCCCCAAGAGTCTACCCTAAGATTCCATATCCCCCTATACTCTTCTCTTAATTCCTTTAGCTCCTTATCTACTTCTGGGGAGGATCCTTCCACTGACGACAATGACCGTATGGCCCCCATTAAGAATTCCTCCTGGGCTCTATCTATTTTGTTCCTCCTAACAGAGTATTCTTGCGCTATTCCCGCATATAGAACTTTACAGACCAGCCAAGCAAGCTTCTTATCTGTTAAAGTCAGAACTTGAGTTTGAATAATCTCCTTAAGGGAATCCTCTAGCCTATTTACCATATTATCTTCCACTAAAATCCCTTCATCTAGCCTCCATCTATATGGTTTCGGAGGTATATGATCTACTTCCCATAGCATTTGAATTGGGGAGTGGTCTGAAAGTACCCTGCTAAAGGTATTTAGGCTTTTAATCCTACTAAGCACATCCCCATTGACCAGAAAAAAGTCAATCCTCGAGTGCGACTTATGAACCCCAGAATAAAAAGTCATCTCTGTATCCCCTTTCTTATACACTTTATATGGATCTACTAAAGCTGTAATCCCCATAAATCTACTCAATGCAATCTGAGAAGCATTAGGGGGTCTATTACTTACAGGGCTTCTGTCCACCTTATTGTCCAGGCAGAGGTTCCAGTCTCCTGCTATGATCAAAGGGTTATGAGGAAGTGTAGCGATGTCCGCTTCCAAGGAAGCAAAGAATTCTGCTTGGGGAGAAATATAAATTGAAGTATAAGAAAATGAGTTTCCCAAGCACTGAACCCAACATGTATATCCCCTCATCGTCCTCCCTGGCAAGGTTCACTCAACCACAAATGGGCATGATTTCCTAATTAATATTGCCACACCCCGGACGCTTGGCTTTCCCAACTCCTATGACCTTGCCTACCCATCCTTTCTTGAGTAGGTGCAACCTCGCTCAGTAAATGTGTTCCTTGGAGTGCCGAATGTGTATTCCTAGCTGGTTTATATACTGCAGTATAGCTATTCTCTTCTTCCTCCCCTGAGGCCTTTCACATTCCATGACAGAAACTTAATTAAACCATCTACTATATCAGTACCCCTATAGTCCCTCTCATATGCCCTACTTTTCTTGTTATATATCTTGGATTCTCTCTCTCTCTCTTCCCATAGTCCTCTAACCCCCACCCCCAATCCTCTGATCATCCTCCTTAGTTCTCATGGGGCGGTATGAGTCAGCCCCGACATGTCTCCGACCCTCCCCATGCCTCAGCATGTAATCCACAAAGTATACCCCAACCTAATCCCCACCTCAAGGGTAGCTTTAAATCTGCCCCTTACCACCTAAAAGATTGGTGAAAAAAAAGGGGGCTACCATTTCCATTACATAAGTGCCCCATAGACAAGGGATCGAAATGCCATGGCAGCTGTGTCTGCCTCAGCTTGCCAAACATAATCTACTTCTGCTTACAATTACCCTCACGGCTCAACATAAGGATGATAAACCCTGGACATCTATGGAAATAAAGGATCACCATCAGCAAGGTCCATACTTTCAAATCAGTACTGCCCTGGACAAATATTGTATTAAAATGAACAACCAAACAAAACAGGGCATTCATTTTCACAGTCTTTAGAACTTCATCTCTATCAAAAAAAAACTGAGCATCTGGTGGGTTTCTTCCAACTGTCTAGGCGCTTCCCTGATATCCTTCGTATCACTCAGCTCAGTTCCATCTGCATCCATCGTAGGCCTTTTTACTCCTTCAAGTCACTGATTTGAACAGGTCAGGTAGCTCCACCCTGAGGCCCTCCAGGGCATCGCGAGCTGTGGAATACCTTTTGTCTCCTTTTGGCAATTTCACCGTCAATGTAGCTGGGTACTGCAATCTGAATTTCAGACCAGCTAGGTACAGCTTTTCTTGATCTCTGCATACTCTTTTTGTTTCTCTTTCACTGAAGGTATTAAGTCCTGGAAGAGCCAAATGGAAGCCCCATTCCATTGTAAGTTTCTCATAGCCCTGGCTTTATTCAGAACATAGGTCTTCTCTTTGTAATTCAAAAATCTCATAATGAGAACCCTAGGGTGAGCACCGGTTGGGGGGGTTTCTCTCAGTGATCGGTGAGCTCGCTCAATATTGTATGATTCCCCAAATGGGGTCGGGCCAAATAACTTCTGGAGAAGGTCCTGCATGAATGCTACACAGTCTGGGCCTTCAGACTTCTCAGGGAGACCTGCCACGATTAGGTTGTTTCTCCTGCTGCGTGCTTCCAGATCCTCCAGGCGGTCTTCTAATTTTTTAACTTGTCTTTTAAGGCCAATTATCTCATGATCCATGGTTTCCGACTTCCTTTCCTGCGAGGACATTCTCACCTCAACATCCCCCACCCTTTGAGATAAAGCATTTAAGGCAGGTTTGAGAAGGGTAAAATCAGCAACCAGCCCCTGCAAAAGCTGTTTAATCTCACTGATGTCCTCAGAGGTTGATTGTCCCCCTGGTATTTCTGCCCTGAGTTCAGCGGTCTCCTTAGGGGGAGGGGAGTGCGGCTTGGAGCGCTTCACCGCCGGCGTTCTTGCTGCCAAGGGCTCGGGGCTTCCGTTATCCATCTCGGCCCTTCCACAGGCAAGTCTCACTGTGGATGCTGTTGTTTCTCTTTTTTTTTTCCTTTTTTTTTCCCCCCGATGCGGTTTCTTTCGCCCGCTGCAACTTAGTATGCCTCTCCGACTCTAATCAGTTCTGAAAATTGAACTGAGGGGTCTTGGGGTGCGTAAAAAATTAAGTTTAATTCGCCGAAGCATGGGAGCGGTCTCAGAGACTTCTGCTCGCCACTAGCTCATCACGTGATCCCCCCCCATTCCCGTATCCTTTGAATTTTATATGAAACCTTCTCTCAGAGTTTGTGTCTCCAAGAGTGACAAAGAATCCAAGAAAGGTTCCCATACCCTAGAGAAACGTTCACTCTTACCCTACAACATATACGAAAGGTATTTCATTGCCAAGGTCTGGATCGCCAGGGCCCTCCAGTGTTGGACTGTGGGGGGGGGGGGCACATGAGATCCATGTATTAAGAATGCAGTGGCATGCTAATACCACTAAAACCTGAAGCCATCTAGGGAGTAGCTCCCACTCATCTACCTCACAGTCCTCCATTCCGAATAACATAGTAATCAGCTTTATTGGGATCTGGCGCCCTGAGATAGACAATATTTCTCTCGCCACTTCAGCCCAAAATTTTTATAATACCAGGCAAGTCCAAAAATAATGTATATAGGATCCCAACTCAACTTTACATCTCCCACATAGAGGTGAGATTGCAGGGTTAAACTTATGTACTATCAGAGGGGGGCAATACAATCAAGGCCCCTGGAATTTTGCAATTCTGCAGTTGTGGAATTTTCTGCAGAATTTGCATCATGCCGCAGAATATATATAGTGCCACAGAATTCATTGTTTTTGGTGAGTTTTCATTCAAATATACTGTTTTTACATAGTGTCAGGTCTTCTTTCCCATCTTGTTTATCCTGGAGCCCCTCCAATATGCTCATCATATGATGTCATCGATGACATCACGTAATATTTAACCAATGGCAGGACTGCGTTCTGCCAGAGAAATGAATAAATCATGCTGCAGTAATCAGAAAATGTTGTCGCAGAAGCCAAGGAGTCCTGCTGCAGAAATTAGAAAATTCTGCCGCAGAGCACTAGGGGCCCTGAATATAATCAGTGTATAAATTTATATAAAGATTCCTTGTATTTGTTACATATTGATATATTCAAATGAGATCTTAACAGAAGTCTCCAATCCTCCTCCTCCTGAATAGATATGCCTATGTCCATTTCCCACAACGCCTTACTCTTACAGGTTAAATCAGGGAGATACTGTTGGTCTTTTCGCACAGCCTTCCAGATGACACCTTTGGGGTCCAACCTATTTATTTATTTCAATAGTTTTTGTTGACTGGGTAAGTGCACTAGACAAATTCTGTCTATTTTCAGGCACACTTAGCCATGTGCACTAGTTGCTCCACCTGCGCCAATGGAGATGCAGTAACCTGATCCCTATCCATTCCCCTTGCATATGCCCTTACCTGTAAATACCGGAAAAAGCCTATGCACCCCTGCAGGTCCACAAAGGAGCACATCCTCTCTTGTGTAAAGAGATTACCCATGCATGTCACCCCTTGAATTTCCCATTCCCTAACCCCTCCATCTGAGAAACCTGGCAAAAAGAAGGAGTTTCCCGCTACAGGTACTAGGAGAGTTTCCTCTTCTAGTACCCCTACACAGCAACTGAGCTGCTCCCATGCCTCCAGTACTCAGACCACCAATGGATTAGCTGAACCCAAATTAAAATATGCCCTACTGCCACATTTAGCCAGATATGCAGACACATAGCCAGGGCAGTCCTCCTCCTCCAAGTCCACCCATCTGGCCTCAGGAGGCTGGTTCACCCAATCCTGTATGCATCTGTGTTGAAATGCCACATAACTTTTCAGGTCGGGGAAATTTAGGCCCCCTTTAGAAATGTCTGCCCTGACTCTCTGTAGGCTCATCAATGCCAGCTTACCCTGACACAAAAAAGTGGCAAATGCCCCATCCAGCTATTTCAGATCTGTTCTTGAGAGGCACATGGGAAGCATCTGCATTGTATACAGTACTCGAGGTAGGACATTCATTTTAACAAGGTTAATTCATCCCAATCATGATATTGGCAGTTCCCTCCAACATCACAAATCCCCTATAACAGCATTAATGAGAGGGGTAAAATTGAATTGGTACAGGGTCCCTAGTTCTCTACACACCCTAATACTTAAGTATTTAAAAGAAACAGTGACTTCCCATAGACCCCACATAGCCACTTGTCCCTGTTCCCCTACGTGTCCCAGGGACAGCAAGTCAGATTTTACTAAGTTTATTTTATATCCCAAGAATGTGACAAACTCAGAGATAGGTCAAAGCAACACAGGCATTAACCTATGCGGTTCAGAAATATACAATAGCACGTCATCCAAATATGATGCAAATTTATGGGCCTTTCCTGATTTCCCCTGAACCCCCTGGATTTCAGGTGTGTCCTGTATACTTATCGCCAGAGGCTCGATGACCAGCACAAATAGGAGGGGGGTGAGGGGGCACCCCTGCCTTGTTCCCAGATAAAAGGAAAATTTATCAGACAAGGATCCGTTTACCAGAACTCAACTTGGTCTTTTAACATACTTTTACACATTTTCAACACAGCCTTATGACCCCACCTCATGAATCTGGTTGGTAAGAATGTTCAAATCCTCCCCAAAAGGTGACTTTACAGAGCGGCCATAAAATCACCTTTCAGGCCAGATTTGAAAAATGTCACTTCCTCTGTTCATGAGGTAGGGTTCAAAAAAGGTTGTGCTGACATTTTGACATAAAAATATTAGAAAATGACAAAGTTATGGGTAAAAGTTCAAACCACATTTAAATACATTGAACCGGACTTACCTTATTTTCTCATATCACAGATGCCGGTTCCAGCAGGAAGATGTGTCTTCAGTTGGAGAGTTGATGTACGTCATAGGACATATTAAGATAAGTGAAGGTATGTAGGTGTAGGTGCTGAGTTGGGGGGGGGGAGGCTGGAGGGGGTCAGATTTTTTTTCAGTTTACGGAAGGGGATTAAATATGCTGTGTAATACAATAGTGTTAAATGTCCAACCACTAACAAATGGGCCTAATAATCTCAACATTTGTGAACCTTGCTCTCCAAGCCATTAATCACCCTGTCCCCTCTCTCTTTAACAATTTCAGAGCCTGTCACAGAAGCATTTTGGAATGGGAGTTTTTTTTGTCCCTGAATAACTATTTGCTAGTGTGTTCTCATCAATTGAGCAGCAATGGTCATACATTTGATTATGTTCAGTAACATTTTTCTTTTATCATGTTGGTCCTTAAAATGACAAATCATGCTGACAAATCAATACCAATAGTAGTTTATGAACAACTGGCTGGGAACTTTCACGAGGGGACCTGAATTGTGGCCCAGGTCCCCTTCACCACTGGGTGCTGACGCCCTAGCCACTCCACCATTGGAGCAGCTCAACCAGGCACTGCACCAGCAGCCTCTTTCACACTCCCCATTAGACCATACAGCAATGGGGTAGTGGTTATTCCCGATCACTGAAAACCCCATCACTGTGCTACCGTTATTGTTTTCTGCAGTGCGGTAAATCATGCGCTGTTTCGGCAGCTCTATATTGACCCGATACCAGCTCAGTGCTGGCACACAAGCAGGCAGCATGCCCCCATCAGTGGCTGTAGATGTCAAGAAAGTCCTGCTGTTTGGGTGAATGACTCCTATTGCTAGGTTGAGCTCCCTGGATTTTGGGGTGCCCAGAAAAGGTATTTCTGGCTGTTATAAAAAACAAATAAAAAAAACACCAGAATTTAAACCCGTTTAGCTAGGTTCAGGTGGTGGTGTTTTTTTTTTAAACATAGTTTTTATGCATTTTCCATATTTTTTACTTCAAAAAAACAAAACAAGATGGCAACCATCACAATCAGTATGCTTTTCTTACAAGTAAATCATGAAAAATAAGCCCTCATGATCAGTGTTGTATCATTCGTATCAAAGGGTCATCCAAAACCCCTACTGAGCATGCTTAGAAAATTTTAAATCTTTATAACTCTGGACCATTTAATATTTTTTCTGTATTTAAAATGTTATTAATATTTTCTAATAAATAACATTGAGTTATCACATATCAATCCAATTCATAAAATTTTGTCAGAAACAATTGGAGGGCCTCCACCCATAGTTCAATGGGTGGGTATAACTACTCCCCCTTTCCCTATTTAACCTCACACGCCCAGCTCAGCGTCACTTAGCCATTTCGATTTGGAATGCTGAGCCAAGCATTGTGGGCTTCTGCTGCACACTTTTATCTTCTCTTCTCTGCTTTGGAACCTTGTGCTGCCTCCCCACTTTTCCTTCCTCCTGGTCTTTTGTTTCTCCTCCTCACGCTCTGTTTCAGGATCCCCTTCACTCTGTCCGGGCCCCCCCTTCTGTCTCTTGGTTTCTGTTCCCTCCTCCCTCCCCTGCTGTTCCTCCTCTCTGCTTCACCCCATTTCTTCCTCTCCTGTTCAGGCACCCTCTCCTGTTGTTTCCTCTGCCGCCTCTGTGGCCCCCACCGTTCTTGGAACTCCACAGTTTTTATCTCCCTCTATATCTGCTTATTTGTATTCTTTTCTTTTGGGGCTTGCAGCTTCACTGGGCTTGCACAGTTGAGTTCCCATTCTCCTCCATCCTGTACCCCTTCTAGCTATGCCTAAGTGGAGGTTACAGCCTAATTACTCTGCACCAACATGGAGGTCGCAGTAGCTTTGTTAATTATACTTAATTTCGCTGTCCTGTACCTACATGGATGTCACAGGGCTTGTTACCTGATTTCATAAATCTTATGTTGTCCTGTACCTACAGTACGTGGAGGTCTCAGGGCTAGTTAGTTTGCTGAATATCCTACATTTACTATTATCCTGCACCTATGTGGAGGTCACGGGGCTTCCTACCTTGCTCTATTTATTCACTTAAATTGTTCTGCACTTACGTGGAGGTTGCAGCTCGCTATTTGCAGATCTTTCACATCATTAAAACAAGCGCACCATCAAGTTCACCGGAGTCTTACATCTCCACCATGGCTTCTCCCGATCTGGAAGAAGGACCTTCAACTGCTCCTCCTCCTCCTCTTCTTAGGAAATGTACTTCAAAATCCAAATGCTCCCTTAAGGACTGGACTGTCCCTCGATTAATTACAGAATTGTAGAAATTGGGCATCTCTTATTCATCTACAGCTAAAAAACAGGAACTATTCAACCTCTTCGTAGCAGCCAAATCCCGGGAGAATCCTCCTCCACCGGATTCACCTTCTCACCCAGCCCCTGATCCTCTGTCTGAAACCAAAGACCTTATCAACCAACTTGCTACATCTATGCTCGATGTTCAATTTCACATTTCCGTGTTGGAAAACTGTCTCCCTGCTCTATCTACTATTCAGCAATCTCCTACTACAGAAGACACCCTTCAGCCTCTTCTGAATCCAGTCTCAGTTACTCCAGCCGATACAGCATCTCTTGTGGACCCAGGTATACACTTCCAAAACACTGCTTTCCCTGCTATATCCCCGATTCATCTGGCTTCCAGTCATCTCCGCAAGGACATCATTGAAGGAAAGGACGTTAATCTGATCTCATTATTCATATCGTCTCGTGACTCCATAAAAAACAGTCTCATCTCTTGCGGAGACGTTTACACCATCCTGAAATCAAAAGACCCTAGACTGTCTAAGAAGCTTACCATCTCTGAGTTTGTCCTGGCTTTCAGCCTCTATAGAGACATACTTTGCTCTGCTTTTCCTTCTCAGCATGAAGAGCTTGATTCTTACATATATCTAGTGGTTGATGTCGGAGTTCGTTATGGTGGGACCCATTTTTTCCAACTATCATAAATCCTTTTCCGCTAAAGCGGCAGCTGCTCTGGCACATTTTAACATAAGGCTCAATTGGGGCATTTTGGACAAATTGTTCTGTTGAAACTTTGCTGGTCAGCAATGCCTTACATGCCAACTGTGTGCCTCATTTTTGCATTTGACCTCCTTGTGCCCACTGACGGTATCTGATTCTCCATCTAGCCATCTTCCATCTTCAGTCTTATCCTTAGCCCCTTCCTCCATAATGTGCACTATTCGTAATCCTGCTGCCTTACCGCATTCCTCTCATGACAGACTTGGCTATCCTGTTACTTTCATCGATGGAAAACCAATATGCAACTATTTCAACTTGTCCAGCTGTTCTACTCATGGCTGCCTATACCTTCATCTTTGCAATCATTGTGAAGAGGCTCATTCTAGAGCTATATGTCCTAAACTTCCTCATCCCAAGCAATGACAGTTACAGCACCCCTCAACTCCTGTTAGCATTGATGCCTTGGCCCACCTGCTTTCCACCCATCCTTCCAGTTTTCTAGTCAACTTCCTACTCTCTGTGTTCTCCAAAGGCTTCCATACTGGTGTCTCCACTCTTCCATCAGAATCTTATGAAAGAATTTGCTTTCTGCCACATGTGAACCGGATATTGTCCAGCAGTTATTTATTTTATTTATTTGCTTTTGCTGACTGGGTAAGTCACACTAGACAGCCAAGTGCCTATTTTCAGGTGCGACCCGGAAGAGTTACAAACTTAGGTAGGCAGGTACAGTGATAAATCAGTTTTACATACAATGGAATAACAGGAGATGGTATAGAATGACAATCAGTAACAAGTCACGAACCCAGGGGGTGTTACAGATGACCCGGGAGAGTCACAAGCTAGAGCATACACAAACAACGAGTGAGTCAAGATTTACATATAACGGGAGAGCAGGCAAAACCAATATGGCACTCAAGGAGGAGATGGTATGCTTTAGAATGATTTGGGTAGGTAGTTGACAGTGCTCAAAAAGGTTAGGACAAGGTAGGTGCAGTGCACATAATAGCCATAACACAGGTTCAGCCATATGTTAAGCCGAATAAGTGCCAGCATGTGGGGGGGGGGACCTCGGATGAGCTAACGAGGGGGGTGGGAGGGCCACGTGACCTCGTTCGGGAGGTAAGACAAGGGGTCAGCCATTACTTGATCAGTGGACGGAAGAATAAGTACGGTGGACCTTTGCTACAGAAAGAGCTTCACAATGGATTCCTCATTGGACTGTTCCAATATCCACCTTTTCCCATTTATCGCATAAGTCCTATTGGAGTCACCACCCGGAAGTTTTCAGGCAAGAAGAGGCTTATCATCGATCTCTCCACTCCACAGGCTACTCATACTCCCAGCATCAATTCACTAATATCTTTCAAGGACTTCTCTTTATCATATGCCCAGATCAACAATGCCGTTGCCACCATAAAGCAGTTTGGCTGAGGTTCCTGGCTAGCAAAAGCTGACATTTCAGATGGCCTTCAAGCTCCTACCTATCCACCCTTCTTTATGGCATCTCTATTGCATTAAATGGGAGTGCTCTTATTATTTCACAGTACATCTGACCTTTGGTTGTAAAAGCAGCCCCAAGTTGTTTGATATATTTTTGGACACTATATATGTTAGTTACTACTCAATACCTGTTATATTCCTGCTGTCATACACTTACTTGATGACTTTCTACTTATAGGACCACCCAATGCTCACCCAGCAGTGGGCATCTCATCCCTAAAAAATCTATTTTAGGAATTAGCTGTCTCTATATTGGAGCAAAACACTACTGTACCTACTACTACTTTAGAATTTCTAAGCATCGAATTAGATCCAGCAGATACGGAAACCAGATTACCCCAGGATAAACTGCGACAGATTCAAGCCATGTTTCACTCCTTTTTTACCAGATCCTCCTACACGAAACAAGAACTGCTCTCGCTACTAGGATATTTAAACTTTGCAATGTGCATAATTCCCCAAGGCCATTCTTTTATATCGTACCTTCTTGACTTAGCATCTTCTGTCTCTGCATTGCATCACCACATCTCAATTTCAGCATCTGCCAAATCTGATTTAGCTATGTGGGCTCTCTTTTTGAAGACCTGGAATAGTTGTTCCATGTTTTACAAGGGCATCTCTCCTGACCTGTATCCCAGGGTCTACACGGATGCCTCTCCAAATTTCGGATTTGCTGCTACATTCAACAATTCTTGGATCGCTGCTCCATGGCCTCTAGACATTTTCAAACTTCCAGACTTTTCCACCACCTCACCTTTGTTCAAAGTTTATTCTATAGTAGCTGATGCTTTTACGTGGGGGCATCTATGGTCCCTCCAAGCAATATCCATATTTTCAGACAATCCGTCTACTGTCAACATCGTTAACAAAGGCAGATCAATGTCACATTCCATAATGCTGTTCTTGCAGAGACTGACTTGGATTTCCCTGCTTTATAAATTCTCAATTCACTGTTTTCACATCCCAGGTTCTGCTAACACAGCTGCAGATTAACTATCTAATTTTCAATTTCAGGAATTTCGACTTCTTCATTGAGCAGCAGACCTGATCATGACTCCTCTTCCTCCTTGGTTCGAAGATCTAATCATGTCTTAAAGTTTTATCTTGACCAAGTGCAGAAAATGATGTGGTCTGCTTTATCCTCAAGCACCCAGTCTGCCTATACTGTAGCTTGGAGAAAATACACTACCTTCTGTGCCATGTATTCCATTCCATCAGTACCTGCCTCCCTGCAACACATATTAGCTTTCATTACCTACTGTTATCAAACTCAATCTTTCTCATGGCACCATCAGGCAATATTTATCTGCCATTCAGTATTTCCTTGCTCAATTAGATCCCACCATGGATTCCATCCTTCCCAGCTTTTCAGTTAAGCTACTGTTGACTGGTATTAACAAAGCAATGACTAAGAAGCCATCAAAACATCAACCTATGGACAGTCCTATATTCAGAAAATTACTTGAATTGCTTCAAACCAACCCATTAGAACCTTCCTCAAACATCATTATATCTGCTGTGATTTGCCTCGCATTCTACAGATTTCTTTGCCCAGGTGAATTTACCATATCCTCACCATCCACTTCTTCCTTCCTTACTGTGGCTAATTTGAAGAAATAAGGCGATCACTACATCCTTCACCTTCCATCCTCCAAGACTGTCAGACTACACAAAGGAGTCACAATAACCTACTTTCCCACTTTCAATAATTGGTGTCCAATCTGAGTATTTGATCAACTTCTTCGATTCCACGCCAACTCCAGTTCATCTGCTTCTCTGCTTCCTGCCTCAAACTGCACTCCTCTTACTACGAAAGAATTTATGAACTCCATCAGATTTCTTCTCCAGCACCTGGGATAGGATCCATTATCCTTTTCTGGTCACTCTTTTCGCATAGGAGCAGCCTCAACAGCCTCCAGGAACAACATTCCAGCACATATAATCAAGAGACTGGGCAAATAGACTTCTTGCTTCGAAATGTACATTCCAAACCCCGAACAAGAACTCCTTACAGCTTTTCAAACCATCTCCTCTTAGTATGCCCGAGACAGGGCAGCTTGGTGGCCATGGTTCATCAGAGGTTTCCTCCTCAAAGGGTTTATTTCCTCTCCTGTGAGCTACCAAGTATATTCTCCATGAATTGAAAGAGGTGTTATTTGTAGACTCCTTTTTTGGTACTCCATTCCTACTATCTGCCTCTACCGAGGGTGGGAACAAGTAAGGCCAAACCAGTATAAGTTAAGTAAGCACCAAGCAGAAGTAAGTGCACAAGCACATTATTCCCACACACTGAAATGGAGGGCTCTGCCCATAGTTCACTAGGTGGGAATAACCACTCCCTGTTCCCTATTTAACCTCACATGCCCAGTGTCACTTTGCTGTTTCAATTTCACCCTCTATCCACCCCCACCTCCTCCTTCTCTGACACTCTTCTCACCCTCTGCTCCGGGCCTCCATTCCTATTATCTGCCTCTACCGAGGGTAGGAATGAGTAAGGCCAAACCAGTATAAGTTAAGTAAGCACCAAGCAGAACAAGTAAGTGCACAAGCACATTATTCCTGCACACAATCAAATAAAAAGAGAAAAAACAAGAACTAATAGGAAGTATATTACGTCACTATTCAAGCTATAAAAAACTGATAAAGCAAAACAGAAAATATAACGCTATTCAATTCAGTCTATAAAATCTATAGCAATAATACTGAAGAATAACATTTCTATTATCATTAAAACAGGATCAATAGGAAGAATACATTTTAAAACTGAAATACAAACAAAATCAGTGTCTAGCTTAAAAGTGCTATGTAAGAAAAGAACAGTTACATAAGAACTTACTGCAACAGTAGATCTTCGAGGGGATTTCAGTCATCAGGGTCACACCGTAGGAACTTCACCATCGGTGAAGTAGGATCAACATGGAAGATTTTCTAGCAGTACCACTGGGGCCACCCACGCTGACGTTACCTGTCAATGTCACCAACCCTGTGAAGGTGTGAGTGGCACTGCTCCCTCCTCAGTTCTTTCCCCCAGAGACTAAGGAAGCGTACCTGTGACAGGGAACCGAGGAGAAAAAGAGGTGCCCAGGCCAAAATAAAAGGCTGGATACACTAGTTAGCCAGTTCTGAGAAGAGAGCCCCATATAAGGGGGATGGTGGGAGGGAAGGCAGACGTGATGATTGAGATCCCCTGGAAGATCTATTGTTATGGTAAGTTCTTACATAACTCATATCTTCTTCAGGGGTATCTCAGCCATCAGATCACACTGTAGGAATGAGTCTCAAGTGCAGAACAGTCTGGGAGGTAGGCAAATCAAGGCCTAGGACAGAAGGCCTTGTAGAACAGCCCAGCTGAAGCCCGCTTGGGTTCTAGAAGCAATGTTTAAACCATAGTGCTTGGTGACAGTATGAACGGTACTCCAGGTGGTAGCAGCACAAATGTCAGTGGCTGAGACCCCTTTGAAACAGGCCACAGAGGTAGCCATGCCCCTTGTGGAATGGGTTTTCACCATTCCTGGCAACTCTTTGCCATGCTTGTTGTAACAGAACACAATGCAACCATTTGGACAAATATTATTTGGAAACCTTGGCACCCTCTCTTTCTGGGGCGAAAGAAACAAAAAGCTGCTTTGTTTTTCTGTAGTCCTTAGTTTGGAGCAGATAGTATTTCAAAATTCTGTGCACCTCCAAAGTATGGAGCACTGCTTCCCCTGGATTGGTATGCTCCAGAAAATAAACTGATAGGTGGATAGACTGGTTCCAGGTAAACTAAGACACCACCTTAGGGAGAAACTTAGGATTGGCGTGCAAAGACACCCTGTCTTGGGTGAAAAATCAAATAAGTCTCCTCACACCACAGAGCCTGAAGCTTGGAAATCCTTCAAGCAGAAGTAGTAGCAGCCAAACATACTGCTTTCCAAGAAAGAAAGCATAGCTCGCAAGTTGTGGCTGGCTCAAACAGAGACTGGGTCAATTTCTCCAAAACAAAATTTAAATCCTAAACCAGGACTGGGGAATGGATTGGAGGTTTCAGGTGCAAGATGCCCCTGAGAAAGGTACAGGACACATTTAACTGAGCCACGGTACAACCGCCCATGGGCTCATGAAAGGCAGAAATATCTGAAAGGTGCAACTTGAGGGAAGAGTACTGGAGGCCTGAGTCCAACAGAGATATGAGGTAGTTCAGAATCTGGCCCAATAGACAGATAAAAGGCTCCAGATGATGTTTGGCAGCCCAGATGACAAACCTCTTCCACTTCATGATGTAGGTGGCCTAAGCGGAGGGCTTTCGAGCTGCCACAAGGACACCCGCCACCCTTGGAGATACTCCAAACTGCGTGATGGCTATGTCCTCAGGAGCCAGGCATGAAGATGAAGGGACTTGAGGTTCCGATGGACCAGAGTCCCCTGAACCTGTGTCAGCAGATCCTTGCAACGTGCAAAGGAACCAGAGGTTTCTCCGCTAACTGTTGCAGAAACGGAAACCATATCAGCCATGGTCAGTAGAGTGCTACTAGGATCATGCTGGCCCCCTCCATCTGCAGCTTGATTAGCACTCTCTGAATCAGAGGAAAGGAAGGGAAGGCATAAAGGAACCTCCCACTCCAAGAGAGGGACAACGTGTCTTGCCAGAAAACTCCAGGCCCTGGATCTAGTGAGCAGAAACTGGATAGTTTTGCACTGAGTAGAGATGCAAAAAGGTCCAACTCTGGATGACCCCATTTGTCGAACAGATCTTTGGCGATGGAATCAAGATGGATTTGGGCAGATTGACAGTTATGCCCAGGGAGTGAAATAGCTGGAGGGTCCTCTCCAGGGTCTGGAGGAGCTGATCTCTCAACGAAGCTTTGAGGAGCCAATCGTCCAGGTTGGGGAAAATGTACAAACAAGCCTTCTCTCCATAGGGCAGCAGCTACTGCTGCTAAGCATTTTGTAGACCTATGGTGCAGAGGATAAGCCAAAGGGCAGCATCTTGAATTGGTAAACTTCACCCTGAAAAAGGAACCGGAGAAACCACCCGTACGGAGGACAAACCAAGATATGCAAGTAAACATCCTGCATATCCAGAAAGCACAGCCAATCACCCTGTGAGTAGTTGCAGCAGGCCTGGCAGAGTGACCATGCAGAATTTTTTGTATTTGATATAAAGACAGGCCCTTGAGGTCTAAAATAGGCCTCAGATCACCAGTTCATTTGGGGACCAGGAAAAAGTTGGAGTAGAAACCCCTGTTTTTCTGCCACCTGGGCACTGGCTCAATGGCCTTTTTCTGCAGAAGTGACCGTAACTCTTCCCGAAGCACCATTACACGGGCTGGAAGGTAGGTGGAGGGTACCGGAGGAGTCTCTGGGGGGCTGTTCCATGAGCTCCAGAGTGTGACCCCATTCTATAATCTGAAGAATCCAGGCATCTGAAGTTATTGTTCTACATTGGTTGAGATGGAGATAGAACTGACCTCCGACCACCACCTCAAGGAGGGGGGTCTGGCAAGGAGTGAGTCAGGCAGAAGCAGATCTGGCCACTGGGGCAGATCCGTCACTTCTGGGATGCTTGGCAGCTGGGCCCAAGGAGGAGGAGGGGGCAGGTAGGGCTAAGGAAGCTTTTCTCTTTCCCTGGGGATGGGAGCCTGCTGTGGACTTACAAAACACCTTGTGAAAGGACAGGTGCTGTCTGCTCCTCAGCTGGGTATTATAGCATGAATGGACAGACTTAACAGCCCTGCCAGATGCATGTAGATCATTAATGATGTCCTGGATATCTACTCCAAATAACTTTGAGCCATTGAAGGGGGTATTCAGCATCTTCTGTTGGACATCAGCTGCAAAGCCCGAGACCCTCACCCAGGCGTGCCTATGGAGGCAGCAACTCTGGCACCAGTATCAGAAATGTCATACAAGGCTCTGAGGAGGTGCTTTCTGATATCCTTGGTGGCCTGCAAAGACTTGAAAACCTCCTGTTTCTGGGACCGTTCTGGCAGGGCTTGGGCAGCCACCTTGCCCTTCCCCCAGATGGTATTTTGGTACTTGACCATATGTGATAGTTGGCAATCCAAAGTCCCAAAGCAGAGGAGGCATAAACCTTCTTACCCCAAAGGTCAATCTATCTGGATCCCCTGTTGGGGGGAGGGAGCCAAGATACTTGGGCAACTTGGACCTGTCATGTGCTGGTTTGATGACCATGGAATTGGTCTCAGGTTGGGCAGCATAATACAGCAGGCTCTAGGGGGCATGATAGAGTTTATCTGCCCTGTGGGGCATGGTAGGAACCATGTCTGGTTGGTGCCATGCCACAGTAGTGGCATTTCTCAGAGCAGGGAGGACAGGAGGAATTACCTTAGGGGAGATTTCTGAATCTCCAAGAAGTCCACAGTTCTCTCCTGGTGGCATCCTCTTCCTCAGTATGGAAGCTCATAGCTGTGGACAGCTGCCTTAAGACATTAAAAAAGGTGGGATCTTCAGAAGGGGACCTGGGAGTATGTTTAACAGAGTCCTCACTCACTGAAGAAGTGGTAGACATATCAAGGTTCCTCCTCCCAGTGGTATTCCTTCTTGATGTTGATCTGTTCTAACTCAAGGTTTGATGATCAAGGGACTGATGACGGCCTATGGGGTGCAGCCCAAGAAGGCCTAAGTGGCATCGATGATGGGGCTGTCAATGGTGCTGGAGAGCCAGGCCTGTAAGAGCCCAACTGATGTACTAGGGCTGTGGTTATCTGGGCCAAAATGTCATTGAGCTTGATGGAAAGAGAAGGATGTGTAGATGGTGGAGGGGTCCCTGGCACAGGGCACGATGAGCCATCTGTTTGATCTTGAGAGCCCGAGGGCCCTGATGTCCTAGGGCCTGGAGAATCATCAGGCCATGATGGAGGGGTTGTCGTCGACCTGAAGGTCAGCCAGAGGGGCACCAACGGCCCGAGGGTCGATGGCTCACCTCCCTGAAATGCAGAAGGAGGTGCTGTTGGTAGGGGCCTGGGAGAAGTAGATGCTTGGACAGTAAAGTATTTCAGTGCAGCAGCAGCTGATGGAGTGCCCCTGGAGGAGGAAGAAGCCGCTGGGGATCAGGACCACTGCCGGGGGAAGTGGTCCCGTTCACGGACTTTTCCCTGAGGACTTGTCTCAGGCCTTTGAAGCCTGGGAGCTCAATTAACCTACTGGTGACTGGGAAGGAGGGACCCATAGGACTCCTTCCCAGAACTGTACCTGTTACTCCATAAGTTATTTCTTTAAAGCCTTTTTGCATTGCCTAAGGGTTGTAAAGTACAGTTATGTAAGAACGTACCATAACAGTAGATCTTCGAGAACAGCTCCTGCAGCAGGTTACACCTTTAGGACTGAAGCTGTCAGGCAGCAGGACCTCATGGAAAAATTCTAGCTTGCTAAATACAATGGGGGACTGCCCTGATGTCGGCCCTACCCCCGACTTTCCCTGCATCATAAAAGGGACAGTCCCCCAGCATCCCTCAGTTCTCCTGCTGGAGACTCCAGCAAAGTACTTGAATTCATATGGAAGACCGAGGATCCACTTCCAAAGGAAGACCAATAAATTATATGCAATGCCTCTGACCTCCTGAGGGGAAGGTGGGTGGGAAAGTACCTGCTGCAAAAGCTGTTCTCGAAGATCTACTGTTATGGTATGTTCTTATGTAACTGTACTATCTTACTTCGAGATACAGCTCTTACAGCAGGTTACATCATTAGGACTGAGTCCCAAGCAATGTCCATTAGCCCTTAGGAGATGGGAGGAGGATAGGAGAAGGGTGAAAGAAAACCCCTCATGAGAGGAGCCCATGCAGGACTGCAAGGCCAAAGCCTGCTCTGTGCCTGGAGACTATGTCCAGACTGATAAACGTGTGCACAGTACTCCAAGTAGCTGTTGCACAGATGGATGAAGGTGAGACATACTTTGGGGAGGCAAAGGAGGTCACCATTCCTCTTGTAGAGTGACTCTTTATCAGTCCTGGTAAGGGTTTGTTTTGGTTCTGGTAACAGAAGACAATACAGTTTACCAGCCATTTCGAGAGTGACTGTTTAGAAACTGGTGCCCTAACATCCTGAGGGTGAAAGAAAAACAACTGATCTGACTGTTGGTGCCCCTTGGTTCTAGTTAGATAGTACCGGAGTATCCTGTGCACATCCAAAGTGTGCAGGAGAGCCTCTCCTGTATTGGAATACTCCGGGAAGTAGACTGGGAGATCAATGTCCTGACTGAGAGTAAGTTCGGACACTACCTTGGGAAGAAACTTAGGGTTTGTTCTTAAGGACACCCTATCCTTGTGGAAAATCAAATATGGCTCTTTGCACATGAGTGCCTGGAGTTCAGAAATTCTTCTTGCAGAGGTGACTGCAACCAAAAATAACATCTTCCAAGAGAAGGCATAACTCGCAATCCACGGCTGGTTCGAAAGGTGGTAGTGTGAGTTGTTCTAAAATGAATAGCAAATCCCAGGGGGAGACTGGGTCCCTAATGGAAGGTTTTAAGTGTAGGATGCAACAGATCGAGCTGGGCCAAGGATTTATTCCTGAAAGGTGCATGGTATGCAGATAGTGCTGAAAGGTGCACCTTTATTGAGGAATAGCTTAACCCTGCATCTGACAAGGAAAGAAAGTACACTAGTACCGATTTCACCGGGCAAGTTAGAGGGTCCAGGTCATGAGCTGAGGACCAAAGGCACAAACTGTGCCATTACATAGCACATGTGGCTCTAGTAGAGGGTTTTCTCGCAGCTACTATGACATTGGCCACTCTGTCCGAGACTCCATGGTGAGAGATCGCTACGTCCTCAGGAGCCAGGCATGCAGGTGTAGAGATTGCAAGTTCAGATGAACCAGGGACCCGTTGTCTTGTGATAGTAAGTATGAGCTGAGGGGAAGAGGAAAAGGAGGCTCGCTCGTTAGTTGTTGAAGTAAGGGGAACCATATCTGTCTAGGCCATTATGGGGCCACCAGAATCATGTCTGCTCCTTCTTTCTGCAGTTTGAGCAGGACTCTCTGGATCAACAGGAAGGGAGGGAAGGCATAAAGGAATCTGCCTGTCCAGGAGAGGGATAATGCATCTGGCCGGAAAACACCAGGCCCTGGACCTAGTGAGCAGAAATTGGGCAGTTTTGTGTTGTAGGGGGGGGGGGGGCAAAGAGATCTAGTTCTGGCATTCCCCATCTTGCAGACAGAGTGTTTGCAACTTGCTGCAGAAGCTCCCATTCGTGCACGTCAGATCTGTCTCTCCTGAGTAGACCCGCTAGTGTGTTCTGCAACCCTGGGACGTGAACTGCAGACAGGGTGATGTGGTGTTCTATTGCCCAATACCATACTCTCATCACCTCTCGGCAGAGCTGGTATGAATGGGTGCCCCCTTGTTTGTTGATGTAGAACACTACTGACATATTGTCCATCTGAATCAGTAGATGCCATGGTGAAAGTGCTGTTCATAATGCTTGTAGGGCATAAAGAACCGCCCTCATCTCCAGGATGTTTACGTGGAGGGAACCCTCTGTTCTGGACCATAGACCATGGATCCTCATGTCGCTCAGATGAGCGCCCCAGCCCGATCCTGACACATCTGTAGTCAGTATCCATGCTGGAGTGGGTGATTGGAAGGGGACCCCCTATCGCAAGGTGTTCCGTAACTAGCCACCATTGCAATACTTGGTGAATAGGGTTGGAGACTGAGACCATTTGGTCGAGGTCATCCTGGCATTGGTCCCACTGGACTCTTGAGTGTCCATTGAATGGTTCACATGTGTAGGTGTAACAGGGGATCCATGGCCATTGTGGCTGCCATGTGGCCGGAAAGATGTAACATGGTCCATGCTGAGACCTGACTCTGCCTTAGGACGTGTCTTGTTAGACTTCTTAGGTGTTCTACCCTGTCATCTGGCAGGAAGGCCCTCCCTTTCATGGTGTCTGGCACCACCCAAATGAACTGCAACCTTTGGCAAGGTGTGAGGTTTGACTTTGGTTGGTTGATCGTGACACCTATTGTCTCGAAAACTGAAAAGGTGTCCCATAGTGCCTGATGTAAGCCTTCCTTGGATGATGTGGTTAGGAGCCAATTGTCCAGATAAGGAAAAATGTAGTGGCCCATTCTTCTGAGAGCTGCAGCTACTACTGCCAGGCATTTAGTGAAAACCCTCGGAGCTGATGACAGCCCAAAGGGTAGGGCTCAGAATTGGAAGTGTTTACTCTGGAACTCAAATCACAGGCATCTTCTATGGTGTCTTGCAATAGGGATATGAAGATATGCATCCTGCATATCCAGCAATGCGAGCCAAGCTTATGGGTGTAACATCAGGATCAGGCCTGGTAAAGTGACCATCCTGAAGCATTTGTATGCCACAAAGGTGTTCAGATCACTGAGGTCCAGTATTGGGCATAAATCCCCTGTCTTTCTGGGTACTAAAAAGAAGTGGGAATAGTACTCTTTCCCTCTCTGGAGCCATGGGACTGGCTCTATGGCCTCTTTTACTAGGAGAGACTGTATCTCTTCCTGGATCAGTGTGGCATGCTGCTTTGAATACTAAGAGAGTAGTGGTGGCCTGGACGGTGGTTGCCTGGTGAATTCTATAGTGTCTCCTCTTTGAATGAGCTGAAGAACCAATTGATCACTTGGGAACATAAGCAGAAGGCTGGTAAGAACAGAGGTCTGGGGTTATATTCTGTTTTAACTGAAATATTTGAATAGTTTTGTAAGTGAAATTAGTTCTATGTGTTAAAAATTATTACCTTGAGTTAGAACGGTTACTTGGGCTGTGATATTGTAACTTTGGAAGCTTGGGAACAGTTGTTTGGCAGTGATAATTAGAGTGAAATTTAAATGTGTTGTTTGCCTGGTGTTGGTAAGAGCCCTTCCACCCACCCTGTTTTGTAGGCTTTCTTAAATACTGAAAAGCCACTGGGGGTTGGGATTGAAGGGCTGAGAATTTCTGTTTGGGACTGAAATTCGAAGCAACAGGAGCTGGTGGGCCTGTGACATCATACGGTACCTGATGTCTGCATATACACACACTGGACTGTATGTGTTTGTGAGACTTGGGAACTTTATTGGTGGGGTTGAAATTGGGTTTGTAAATAACTGCAGTCAGTATAGAGAGAAACTGTATTCCAGGAGAAAGGGACTGAGAAAAGGGGGTGTGCCATTATATACAGAGGGGGATAAACAGGGTGGCCATATTCCACCATGGCAGGCATCTTCGGAAGGGTTGTAGGCTGCACAGGCTGTGGGATGGCACATTTCAATTGGGCCTAGAGAGAGGAGGCTGCCCACTCTGTAGACATCTATCTTGTATCAGGAGTGAGGTATTGGTTAAGGAGTAAGCTGGAGGAGCTGGGGGAGGTGTCCAAGGATAAGGGTGTGGATATAGGCCAGAAGGGTGGGGCTGAGGGAGGCTGGGGCAACGCTCTGAAAGTACAGGACGTTATGTTACAGCAAGCAGGAGGGATATTAGGGACAGAGGACCCTTAGATAGGGATGTTGACGCTAAGGAAAGCGACAGGGTGAACATTCTGAATACAAAGAGAGTGGAGGGGAAGAGTCAGGAGGGACTGTTGTGCGAAGCCTAAAACAGCAGACTGTGGGAAGGGAGCTCCTAAGGTGAACAGAGCAAGAGGGAAGAAGAGGGCAGTTTAGGTGCAGTCAGGGAAACTCGGTTACTTGATGGAGGCTGGCGAGAGTGTCACAATAAATTTGAGCTACTAAGCAACCTAGAGGGGAGGAAGGGGTTGGTGGAAATGAGGAAACTTATACAGAGGCTGGGGGAGGAGTGGATACCCATAGGGCATCACAGACTGGCAATGGAAGGATAGAAATAGTCCCAGAGGGAGAAGGGAAACATAAATGTTAAGCAAATGGGGAGATGCAACATATTGCAGACATGAGGAGGAGAGCATGATTGAGAGAAACTGGGAGACAAGGAGGTGGAGCAGAGCCCCCTTCAGCAGGGGTCAGTACCAAGGATGGGGCCCTAGCTAAAGGGGACCCACAGAGAGCCTCTGGAGGCAGGGGTACTATTACAAGGGGGGAGGATGGCGGTGTGGGGGAAGGGGAAACCATCAGGGTCAGGGTAAATGGTTCGGATAAGAGAGGGTTAAAGGGGACACCTATTCAGAGGGGTTTTGAGTTAAGTGGGCAAAATAATGAGGGAGGCAGAAAGGGGAGGGTGACAAGGGAGTCTCTAATAAGGCAGGAAGACTCCCATGGAATTGAGATCATGAATAAAGGGGGGGAAGAGGGGCTGAGAGGGCATAGTGGAGGTAACGATAAGGATGATGGTGGTGTTAAAGTTCTGTTACTGGGAGACTCAATGATTAGGGGTATCCAGTGGGAGGGACAGGGGGGTGGATGCCATAGCCAGGTGAAGGTAGTGAGTATCTCTGGGCTGACAGTGCACAGAGCAAAGTTCATGGTGTATGAAATGGTTAGGGATTGTGGAGGGAAACTGGATTTCCTGGTGCATTTGGGAACTAACAATCTAGAGGGAAATAGCGTTTTGTAAATCCAGAAGGTTCCAAGAACTTGCCAGAGTCTGTTGGGATAATGGATGCAACATTTCCTTTTCGGAGATATTGCCAGTACCAAAGGCCTCAGTGGAGAAAAAAATGAAGATCACAGAGGTTAATGACTGGCTCAGGAAGTGGGGTGAAGAGAGTAGGTTGGGGGTGTTAGGGAACTGGAATGGAGTTTGGGAGGATAAGGGACTATATGCCAGGGACAGGCTTCATCTTGCCCCATTAGGGAAGAAAGTCCTTAAACAGGGGATGGCTGACTACATTCAAGAAAGGTGGGGTTTAAACTTGTGAGGAGGGAAGGGATAAGGAAGGGGCTGACCAGAAGCCCTCTCCTACAGATGAGGGGAGTAGCCTTCAAGCCCAAGGGGAGGGGAAACAGACTGGGGGTGGAGGTTTCAGGAGGAGCAGAGGGAGGATGGAAGTATAAGGAATCTGGGTGGGGTTCGACAAAGAGGATCAGGGATATGGGGTGGGGGTTGGTGTTAGTAAATGCCAGGAGCTTGGGAAACAAGTTGCCAGAGTTCTAGGCCATGCTGTTCGGGGTGGATGGCGGTGGTCACGGAGACGGACCAACAAAACCATGACTGGGACCTAAACGCACGGGGTACACTATGCTTAGGAAGGATAGAAAGGAGGGCAGAGGGGTGGAGTGGCTATGTTCATTAGAGATGACATAGAAATTGCTAGGGTAGAAGAGGCAGAGGAAACGTGGAGGCCTTATGGGTCACCCACGATCCCTAGCAGGAGATAAGGTCAAGCTGGGTGTAGTATATAGGCCCCTGGGATGAGTGATGTTCTAGAGGATGGTTTGCTGGACAACATCATTACCCAGTGTGGACCAAAAGGGGAAGGAGTGGTGTTGATGGGGGACCTCAATATGCCAGGTACAAACTGGGGAACCATGTCCTCTAAGGTGGCCAAGGAGCAGAGGCTGCTGGACGGCTTCCAGGATGTGTTCTTAACACAGCATGTGATGGAGCCCACAAGGAAGGGGCATGTCCTGGACGTGGTTTGGCAGATGGGGATCTGGTAAGGGACCTGGTTGTACAGGACCCCCTGACTAGGAGCGACCACAATACTGTCTAGTTTCAAATAAGCATGGGGAGGGGGTGAGATCTAGGACACTGGCAGTGGACTTCAGGGGGCAGACTTTGAGGGCATGGGAAATATTCTCAAGGATCACTTGAAGGGGATTACATCAATGACAAGTGTGGAAAGGAGATGGGAGGTCATAAAATGGGACTTCATGAGGCAATCAGGATCTGCGCTAAGTTGAAACGTAAGGGACAAGGTCACATAAACCATGCTGGTGGTCCAGTGAGGTACAGGTAGCAGTCAGAGAAAAGAAGGCAGCCTACAAAAAATATAAAACAACAAGAGGGGATAGGGATAAGGAAATGTACCATCTTGCATCTAGAAAAGTCACCCGTATGGTGAGGGGAGCAAAGTCCAGTGAAGAGCAGTGGCTGGCACAGGTGATACAAGGAGGGGAAAAGGGGTTCTTCCAGTACATTGGGGAGTGGAGAAAAACTAAGAGCCATCTCAGCAGATTGAGATCAGAAGGAGGGTGGGTGGAAGAGGCGAGAGACCAGGCAGAGGTATTTAACGAGTACTTTGCCTCTGTGTTCACTAGTGAGGGGGATGGGATACCTACAAAGCAAGGCATGAAGGGGATAGAAGCGGCAGTGAGTGGGATCAGGGGAGCAACAGAAATGGAGCAAGAGGGAGGGAAAGGTACCCCAGGGATGTCACATCTGGATAAGGATAAAAAGGCCAGTAAGGTGGAGGGGACGGATGATGCTATCTCCACCAAAAGGATGTGGTTAGCCTTCAAGGCCCTAAAGAAAGACAAATCTCCTGGGCTGGATGGCATTCATCTGAGAGTACTATGAGAATTGGTGGACATACTGGCTGCACCCCTGGCAGAGCTCTTCAACAGGTCACTTGAGACAGGGAGGGTACCTAGGGATTAGCAAGAGGCACATGTGGTGCCAATCCATAAAGGGGGGTCGAGGGAAGTACCAGGTAACTATAGACCCATCAGTTTTGACCTCATTGGTGGGGAAAATTAATGGAGAGTATACTAAAGGAATGATTGGGGTGTACTTGGAGGAGGTGGGAGGTCTGGATAGTCAGCAACATGGGTTTGTGCCAGGTAGATCATGTCAAACCAATCTTGTGGAGTTCTACAATGGGTAACATCCGAACTGGACAGGGAAAGCCTGTGGATGTATTATTCTTGGACTTCAGCAAGGCGTTTGACTCTGTCCCCACAATGGTCTGGTGGAGAAACTGATGGGGTTAGAGTAGGCCCTTTGATGGTCAGATGGATTGAAAACTGGCTAGCTGGACGTACCCAGAGAGTAGTGGTCTGTGGGGAGCTCTCGAACCCTAGAGAGGTTGGTAGTGGGGTACCGCAGGGCTCGGTCCTGGGTCCAATCCTGTTTAATGCATACATATTGGACATCAGGGTGGGTATAGGGTGTGAAGTGAGTCTCTTCGTGGATGACTCCAAGATGGGAGCAGTAGTTGAGGGAGAAGAGAGGAGGTTGGCCCTGTAAGGGGATCTGGACACCCTGGAAAGCTGGGCTCACACATGGAAATTAAATTTCAATATCACTAAGTGCAAGGTGTTGCATCTTGGTCGGAGAACCCCTAAACACAGGTACACCCTGGGAGGGGAGGCACTGGAGGCCTCAATAGGGGAAAAAGACCTAGGGGTCATGGTGGATGCATGTATGAATAACTCTGAGCAGTGCAGGAGAGCGGCTAGCAAGGCAAACAGGATGTTGGGATGCATCGTGGGGGATCACCCTCTAGGAGCAGGAAGTGATTCTGCTGCTGTACAATGGACTGGTTAGACCACACCTTGAGTACTGTGTACAGTACTGGAGAACACACTTGAAGAGGGACACACAGCTCCTGGAGAGGGTACAGAGGAGGGCAACTAAGATGATACGAGGGCTAGGGGATTTGACGTATGAGGACAGACTTGAGGAGCTCTGCCTGTTTTCATTGGAGGAGAGGAGAGACAGGGGGACATGATTGAGGTCTTCAAGTACCTCAAGGGAATAAATAGGGTAAACATGGAGGGGATCTTTAGACTAAAGCAGGGAGGTATCACCAGAGGGCATGGTTTGAAGTTGGAAGGTGGAAGGGTGAGGGGGGAAAAGAGGATGAGGTTTTTCACTGAGAGGGTGGTGGACCCTTGGAATGCACTGCCTGGTGAGCTGGTTCAGAGATCCACAGTGAAGGGCTTCAAGAGAGGGTGGGACAGACACAGAAAGTGGATGTATCAGTTGATGGCCTGTCCCAAGGGGGTGGGGATGGATGATAGGGGTTTCTGGAGCACTAGGGATAGGAGGGCCTCGGCACCCAACTAAGGATCTAAGGTTCGAGCAGACTCGATAGACCATAAGGCCTAATCTGCTGGCAAATAGTATGTTAGTATGTTAATCTGCTACCACCCTGATAGGTGTTTGGAGAAATGACCCCCGACTGCCTCTTCCCCCTGGGCTGCAGTGAGTCAGGCAGTGGAGGGGAAGGGAAGATTTGCCTGGGAGGATTTTGCATTCCTGGTACCTGCTCCTACTGCAGCTCAAGATGGGCCCTTGTGGTTAAAGCTGCCTCTCTGCTACTGTCCAAACTGTGGCTGCTGTCTCTGTTTTCCTCTAAAATGGTTCTGCTGCCTCCAAAATGGCTTCAGCTTTGGTCTGTATATTGCTTGCACAGAACGTCCCGCCTTTCTGGCATCTTGCAACTTTGTTATGATCTTTTCTGATTCCTCCCCAAAAAGAACTGAGCTCTTGAAAGGGACATCTAGGATGCCCTTCTGGATGTCTGGTGTGAAGCCTGAGACCCTCAACCAAGAGTGCCATCTTAGACATATGCCTGATGCCGCACTTCTGACAGCTGCATTTGCTGAATCGTATGCTGCCCTGAGCACCTGTGTGCCCACATCAGAGCCTGTCTGAAGAAGCTTGGTAAGCTCCTCCTTCTGGTCACCATCTGGAAGGTTTTTGACCAAATCCAGTCCCTGTTCCCACAGGACATTTTGGAATTGGACCACATGGGTCAAGAAGTTTAGTGAGCGGATGGAACATGTGGCTGAGGCATACATTTTCCTTCCCATGGAATTGAGCTGTTTTGACTCTCGGTCCCGGGGATTGAATGTTCAAATGTTGTGGCCTCTGTGACCTGTCATGTGTGGCAGTGATCACCACTGAATCTGCCACTGACTGTTCTCCCAGATAAGGGTCTTCCAGGGGAGCCCAATATAGAATATCTGCCTTTTCAGGGACTGCTGAGGAAGTGTAGGGATGCTTCCAAGCAGCCTTGGTCACATCTTGGAAAGTATCGACCAGTGGCGGGACTACAACTGGTCTTGGATCCTTCTGTCATAGATACTTTGTAAGGCGATGCTTCTTAGGATCTAAATCCTCAGCATTTCACCCAATATTGTCTTAGATATGCCTCATTATATCCATAAATATTGGGTCGTCTGGGGGGAACCTTGGCAAATCCCTTGGATCCGGTGAAGGGATGCTGAAAGGAGAGTCTGATCCAGAGGACACATAAGAGGAAGAGTGAGATTCATCAGAGGAAGAGGAATCTGACCTCCTGCGGTGCTTCTTCAGCCTGTGCACACTCGGTGAGTGGGAATGGGTCTGTGAGGGAGACCTCAGCTGCTTCTTCTCCTTGGAACGTCCCCTAGGCTTAGGGCTTTCATCTCTAGGGGGTGGGATGGTCAGGCTTTTTTCTCTTGGAGGGACCCACAAGGGGGGCTGGTCTTCTGGGGGTGGTTTGCTGGGAACCACATCCTTCCTGATGGTTTCCCACCAATAGAAAAACAATTCCTTGACCTCCAAAATTTTAAGGACTGTGGTCTAGTCTGGCATCTGCCTAGACATCTGGGCCAAGGGACGACCAGTCTCCAATGGAGGCAACTGACTGTCTCCTGTGTCTGACAGTCTGGTGTCCGATGCACCCATCATCTGGTCCTTAGGTGGCATCAGCGCATGTAAGAGGTCTGCATCCTCTTGGCCTCCTGACATCTGATCATCACTTAGGTGTTCGACCCTGGCATCAGTGCCCTCTTCATCCATATGTCTCAATGGGTCAATGTCTGGTATTGCAGAGGCATCGTCCCTTCTGTGGAAGGGGACCTCAGTTGGTGGCCAATGGTCCTTGGACCATTTGGTAGACATTTGATCCATCATCCATTTAGGGTTCAAGGTCTGCTTAACGGATGCTAGTTTCAAAGTACGTTTAGCAGACATCCCCGAGATACTTCTGGGGGGTCGGGAGGCCGACCTTAGGTGGTCAGAATCCCGGTGCCAGTCCAGGGAGTCGTAATCTATCACAGAGGCCGACTTGGAGTGCGCCTTGACTGGTTGCCTCAATCTGAGGAAGCCGATCGGCCTGTTGAGCCTGAAGGCCAGCTGGAAGAGTGAACCTGAGGCTGGACTTTCAGGAGGTGGAGGGTAGATGCAGAACCAGAGCCACCCGATATCTGGATCTTGGCCGGCAGATTCTGAGTCTTTGGTCAAGACAGAGACCTGCTGGAGCAGTTTGTTGAATCTGAACTCCCCCTGGAGTCGGATGTCCATGTGGATGGGGAGCGCTCTTTCTCTCTTTCCCTCCTTTTTTCTTTATGCTTCCCCGACCTATGAAAGTATCCTTCCCTGGAGGAGGTACTTTTCAGCACTGCTGCCAATTTTTCCTCTGAAAGAAAGGTCTCTAAAACATTTTGGCGGCAGATCTTCATCCTACTATTAAAGTTTTGGCAGTTAGGAAAGGCCTTAGTGCCATGCTCCGGACCTAGGTACCTGACACAGGCTGTGTTCTTGTCCTTAAAGGGAATCTGTTTGTTGCAAGCACACTTAGATGAGTGTGTTTCAATGGATGACACTGGGGAAGATGACATAAAGGAAAAGAAATAAAGGTGAACTTTCGAATAAAACAAATAACATAAAGATACTTAAGTAATGGCGTCGTTCGGTAGCTGAAGGCATCAGTGGAGCTGATGCTTGTGAGTTGATGGTGGTAAAAGAACTGAGGGACGCTGGGGCACCACCCCTTTTATGATGCAGGGAACGTCGGGTGCTAGGCTGTCGGGGGCAGTCCCCCACTGTATGTAACTGGCTGGAATTTTTCCGTGGGGTCCTGCTACCTGACAGCTTCAGTCCTAATGGTGTAACCTGCTGCAAGAGCTGTATCTCAAAGTAAGATCATTAAATATTTGGCAGAGCTCACAGTCAGATACATCGTGGTCAGGCCCAAGACATCAGATACAGAGGTTGTGGTTATCTGAAGAAGCAATCTTGTTTCTGCAGTGATGGAAGAGAGATGTGGAAGGAGTAACTCTTGACAAAAATGAAGTAAAGAAATCTTTTGTTTGAAAGACATTCTTTAAAGCCAGGGTAAAGGAAAAAATCTGTAGGTTAAAATGGCACAAACTGCAAAGGAGCTTCCATGGAGACCCATGGGAACAGAGTCCACAGTGGGAAAGATCTGAGGAGGGAGTGAGGCTGCTCATGCCTTTATAAGGTTGGTGATGTTAATGGGTGACATTGGCGTGGGAGGCCCCAGTGGTACTGCTGGAAAATCTTCCATGTGGATCCTGCTTCACAGACGGTGAAGTTACTACAGTGTGACCTGATGAATGAGATACCAGAGGAAGATATAACATTTACATACTAATATTTGTTTTATGCTACAGCTCATGTTGATGCACTCCTTGTAACCTAAAGCTAATGTCCATCTAATTTTATCTATCCCTATTGTCACTTAATATGTTGAGAATCTACTTGACAAAAATGTGAAATGCATTCTTCCAAGCATCAGAGAAGGGTATAGCTGGAGATCTCCAATTCAGAAGAAGTAACCTTTTCGCCTCAATTAAAGCAGTTCTAACCCAGTCTTGACAATAAACACTAAGCTTCTGATTTGTTGGTAGAATACCTAGTAAAGCTACTTTAGAGGAGTGAGGACTCAAGCATGAAAATATCTGAGATCAGGTGGATAACACTGTAGACCAGAAGTTGTTTAATTTAGGGCAGGACCATAAAATGTGAGATAAGTTTCCCTTCATGTGCTGACATCATCAACACAATGAGTTTGATAAAAAGGTTTTTATTACATAATACTTGGAATTTGATACCACACACTCAGAATTTTTTCTGAATAATTCTTCTCTTCATATCTTTGCTAGCTGTAAAAGCACTAATACGAGCTGTGAATAATTCCGGAAGAGTAATAGATACTGTACATTAAGATTATGTACCCACTCCTTGCACAGCGCCTCAAAATCACCAGGTCGGGAAGAAAGTAAATTACTATATATCAAACCAGTCAACCCCTTAGTCTTTGAGAACCATAAGTTTAAAAGTTGTTTACAAGGGTAATCTAGAAGTCTCATATTAGAATCTAAAAAGAGGAAGGGCATTTCTTATTTGAAAATAGCACCAAAAATCAGTCCTTGAGAGAGAGAGAGAGAGAGTAGTCCTGTTTCAGATGTTCAGAGGACTTAAAAGTTCCAGTCACTGGGTCTACTAAATTTTTAACTAACCATATTTATTTTTTGATCCATGAAAGCCAAAATAGAGGGGAGACATCTCTTTTGATATTATTATTACCCCATAGCAACATCAGCTCAACAAGGGGAAATGTTGTATCCTGTCTTATACAGTGGGTAAGACTGAAGGTCCATGCCTTTTTGGTAGCAGTAATAGTTTTTGAATTAGCTTTGGGAGGGAGTAAGTGAATTAAAAAGAAAATTAGCTGGATGAAAGCTCCTAGTAAGAGCCTTCTACAATTCCACTGACAAGAGGGAGTTAACTGGATCAAAGAAGAGCCATTGTAGTGCTTGTTTGGTTAAATATACCCCAAAATATCCTTCTGCCCAGGGCAAACGCCAGCATCCATGTTTCCAATGAATTTGTAGTTTTTGCTAATTCGTGTTTTTTTGTTTGTTTTTTTGGAATCCCATATAAATTTAGAAATAATCCTATCAAGCTGTAAAAAAAATGATTTACTGATTATTAAGAGTATATAGGATAACAGGTATACTAGCTTTGAAATAGTTATCATTTTGACAGCTGAAATCTTACCCCCAAGAGAAAGATGTAGTTTAGACCATCTAAGACAATCTTTTTCAATCTGCTAAAATTGGTTTGATATTTAATCTAGGAATATTAATACCTAAGTGATATTGGTATTGCTCCACTTCATTCCTGCTTTTATGAAGGGAAATTTATCGCAATAAGAGCTCAAAGACATGACCTCAGCCTTAGATGTATTGAACCTTAAACCCGAGCAAGTTGCAAAAGAATTTAGAAAGATGTGGCAAAGATCTTCTGGGGTCTGATATGATTACCAAAAGATCATCTGAATAGGCTAAAGTTTTGCAGTGTATATTTCCTATTTTTATACCTTGGATTTGATGTTCAGCTCTATTTTTTTGTAAAAGGGGTTCCATAGCTAGTTAAAAAAAGAAGAGGGGATAAGAGGCAACTTTGATGTGTTCCCCTCTCAAGATAGAAGGGAGGAGAGATTACTTGATTAGTCATAACAAATGCTAGAGGCTTATTATATAGAACTTCTACCCAGGAGAGGAAATTAGGACCAAAATGAAAAAGATTTTAGAACTTGCAAAAGATATGACCATTCAACTGTATCAAAAGCTTTCTCGAAGTCAATCAATACTGCTGCTGAATTTTGTTTAGAGATATGGGAATACTGAAAAAAATCAATAAGGGTTCTTACGTTATTGGCCGCAGACAATCTTTAACAAAACTTGCTTGTGATTTCTGTAACAACTTTGGTAAAATTTTCTCTACACGTTAGCGATTCATTAAACATATTATGGAGGTGCAGTGTTATAAGAGGTAAAATGGGTATATAAAATTCTGGGGTGAATCTGTTGTTTCCTGGTGCTTTTACCTTATTTAGTTTTTTTAACAGCTGTCTGTGTTTCAAGATCCAAAATTGGTGTGTCTAGAGCTTAAGCTTGTTCTGAAGTTAGTTGAGGTATTTTAACTTTATCAAAAAATTGTTCAAATTGCTTTCTTTAAATATTACAGTTGAGGTATACAGATTTTTGTAGTAAGCCTTCATAATGTTATTAATGGCTTTTGTGCTGGTATGCATTTTACCATTCTTATCTTGTAGTAGAGATATATGGGATTCAGTTTTTTTGCTTCCTCAACCTAAGCACTAATAATTTCCCACACACTTAGCTCCCGATTCCCAGTAGAGATGTTTAGTTTTATATATAAGCCATTCAGCCTTTTTGTATAATAATTTAATTCATAATTATTTCCCCTTATTTTTGCTCTACGTTCTTCTGTTCCATTCATCCCAGTTTTGTAATCTTTTTCCATAGTTTGTATTTCTTTTTCTAGTCGAATTCTAAGTTTCTCCCTTTCTTTCCTTTGTGTAGTGACATATGCTATTATCCATCCCCTTAAGAAGGCTTTAAAAGCTTCAAATGGTGGAAGCTGAAACCTCCAGAGTGACATTAAGGGAAAAGTATTGTTCTGTTTCTTGTTGAACCCATTCTTGAAATTTAACATTAGCTGCTAGAAGCAGATCTAGTCTCCGTCTAGGAGATTTGTGATGTTCCCCAACATTTGTAAAAAGACAGTAGATAGGAGCATAATTGGAAATAGCCATGGTCCCTATACGATTACACTCAATTCCTGAAATTGCTTGTGCATTAGCAAAAAAGTAAATCAATTTGATTATATGAATCATGTCTGGCAGAGTAAAATGTAAAATATTTTTCTGTGGAGTTGTCTGCTCTCCACGTATCTACTAAATTCCATTCTTGCATTAAAATTTGCAACCCTCGTCTGGGTTTTTTATGAGTGTCCCCATTAGGGTTGCTTTTATCTAAAAAAAATCATCTAGTGCTAAATTAAAATCACCACCCAATAGCAAGGGGGCTTCTTCCTCAATATTATCATGCACAAACTGATTAATATCATGAAAAAAATGGCATCATAGTTAGGAGCACAAACATTTCTGATCCAAAGGGTTTTAGAATTTATATCTACCTGTACAAATACCTAATGACCTTCTTTATCATAATGTGTTTGTGAGACCTTACAATCAATATGCTTATGAAACAAGATTACCACACTTCTTTTTTTAACAGTGGTTGAGCTGTGCACTAACTTTCCTATCCAAGATTTCACCAGCCATTGTGTGTTTTCAGCTACGAGTGCCCTGTAATAACGCTATATCTGTGTGAATAGATTTCAAATAGGAAAGCACTTATTTTTTCTTACAGTAACAAGATGATTTAATCCTTTTACATTCCAAGAAACCATCTTAAAGTCTTGGTTATTATAAGCAGTCATCATAAATCTTGATTACTAGCTATAAACCAAATCCAAGTATGTACCAGTATAGTAATTACTTAGGTAGAAAAGAGCTCAGCTATAACCCCGTCTTGCTAGGACTACACATACGGTAAGCCACATTGTGCCTAGGAGGAAAATACCCTTCCATGTGTCAATATGTGAAGACAGTATGATTAACAGCCAGTGTAATACTATTAAACATATAAATAACTTTAGACAAAAAGTAAACAAGTTATTAATTCTAATATAGTGCATTAACAGAAGCCGAAAGTGAAAGCAAGAAAGGTTAGGTAAGATAATTGAGCTGTAGCATTTAAAATAGTTAACCCAAGAAAAGTATACAGGTGTGTACAAATAAATCCTGAGACTTCTGAAATGAAACACTAAACAACAACATAAATGCTAAGGTACAGGATGTGTACACTACAGGTCAAGTCAATGGACTCTGCCAGCATGGCAACTTCCTGCCCAAATGGGGCATAGCTATTAAAGACAGGGAAAAAAAATAGCTACTGCAATTAAAACAGAAGGTAAATAATTTTTGAGAAGCATAGGTAAAATGCCCACCAAAGGCTCCAGGAAAAGAAAAGTTAATGTTATCACACTTATGGAATCAAATTTAAGGTAGATTTCACTGTTCCTATAAGCAATAACTAGGGAATGTGGAAAAAGAGTACTTATTAAGTAAACATATATTAATAAATAAATAAGAAAGGGGAAGGAATCAGGGTAATTGCTAAGGGGTAAACACAGCAGGAAAATATGGGAGCTGTCAATTTACCTATTTTTCTACTTGAGGAAAGGGGGATGGAATATAGGAAAGGAGAGGAAGGAAGGAAAGAACAAAAGGGGAAGGACTGTCCTATTGGTTAGTTACTCTTAATAATAATAATAATAATAATAACTTTATTTTTAAAGTGCCTTTCAAGAATATCAAGGCACTTTACATCAAACACAGTATAAAATATCAATTTAAAACATATAAAAATACATTAAAACAACATTTAGTTAGAACAAACCATACAATCATCCAAGCAATAACAGATATTGATAAATAATGTTAGTATAGGATAAACAGACATAGTTACTAATTAGTAAATAGGGATTTCTGTAATTCCCAGAGGGAAAGAGGTAGTGGCAGAGTCCATTGACTTGACCTGTAGTGTACTGTAGAGCCACCACCACTACCTCAGAGGTTGTGAAGAAAGCATAGCAGTTGGACCACAGTGGGCTCAGGAAGGGTGAGGATGGTGGAACAGAGGCACACCCAGTCAGCTGTTCCACTCCACAATCCATACACCATTCTGGGGGAGCATAGCTCCCCTATGGATGCACCCACAGAGGAGACTAAGGAGGCTGAAGACAACTGTCACAAGGGAGGCCCACAGGAAGGAGGCAGAGGACACCACAGGGAAAGGAAGCAGCTCCTGGCAGGGGGACTCAATTATTAGTGGGGATAGAACTGGGGGGAACAGGGAAAACTGAAGTATGGTGCCTGCCTGGTGCCATGGCTTGGAGGGACAGGAAGCGCATCCTCAGGATCACGAGAACAGCTGCATGGGAGTCTGAGCTGGATGTCATTGTCCACCTAGGGACAAATGACTTGGCTCATGAGATTAGAGCAGTGCAGGAGGACTTTGTAGAGCTGGGGAGGGGCCTAAGACAAGTAGCTCACATAGTATCCTTCTCAGAGGTGCTGCCTGTCAATGGCATGGGTGAGGCGAGGGTACTTTGCACCATGCAGTTTAATGAATGGTTGAAAAAATGCTGTGGAGCACAGGGGTTTGGCTTCATTGGGGACTGGGGTTCCACCTGGAGGGACACCAGCCTATACTGGCAGGATGCTCTGCATCTGTCCAGGAAGGGAACAAATCTTTTGAGCAATCGGTTTAAATGCTTCATTGGCAAGCTTTTAAACTAGTCAAGGGGGAAGGCACTGATAAGCAGCAGGAAAATCCCAGCTTCTCCCTATAAAACAGGGTACTAAATGAGAAAAAGACCGAGGTAGAAAGGTCAGTGGGGGATGCTGCAACAGAAGGTAAAGCCATAAAAAAATGGAGAGCAATGAGTACCAATGCCTGTAGTCTGGGTAACAAGCTTCCTGAATTAGTGGCCTTGATGGAGGAGGAACATCTGGATATTGTGGCAGTCACAGAAACATGGTACACACAAAACCATGACTGGGACATAAACATACCAGGATACACTATCTACAGGAGGGACAGGGAGGGTAAAAGAGGAGAAGGAGTAGCTCTTTACATAAGAGAAGGAATCAAAGCAACAGAACAAAAGGGTAAACAGGGAGGAGAAGAAGCACTGTGGGTAAATTTGGAAACAGGTAATGGCACCACAATCCGCACAGGGGTTGTATACAGACCCCCTTTTCAGGGGGAGGAAATGGACAAGGAAATGATAGAAAGTATACTTAGAATGGCAGAAAAAGGGGAGCTATTGCTGATGGGTGATCTGAATCAGGGTCGGACTGGCCCACCTGGATACCTGGAAATTTCCAGGTGGGCCCCCCTCAGTTGGGTAAGTAGTTAACTTTTGAACTCTGAAAACTTTTGCATTTATCTTTTTTCTAATTAAATGGGGTATCTGGGTCACTGTTGATAAACGTAAGATGCAAACACAGAGATAGTGTATCAGACTAAAGTGGAATATTGATATCAGTGTGGCAACCTGGGCCCTCCTCTATTAATTTTCCAGGTGGGCCTATGTATCTTCTTTCCAGCTGGGCCCTCTGTACCCTAGTCCGACCCTGATCTGAATATGCCAGATGTTAACTGGAGTGCAGTTGCAGCAGCCACTTTGAAGAGTGGGGTTATTCTAGATGCCCTACAGGGGATATGCCTTAGACAACTAGTATTGGAGCCCACTCAAGAGGGAGCAATCTTAGACCTGGTTCTCTCAAATGGAGATGGAGAGAGGATCACAGATGTAGAAGTGGGTAGCCATCTGGGAGCTAGCGACCATCGAACAGTATGGTTCACAATAAACACAGCAATAGAGTCAAGCCATACAAAGGCAAAAGTACTGGACTTTAGGAGGGCTGACTTTGCAAAATGGGTGAGTGCCTAAGGAATGCACTAGCAAATGGACAGAAAGGAGGGGTGGAAGAACAATGGGGAATAATAAAAACTGCATCACAAAGGTAACAAGTCTTTGTGTGAAGCAAATAAACAAAACAAAATGATGTAAGAAACCACTATGGTTCTTAAAGGAAGTGGCAGGAAGGTTCAAGAAAAAGAAAGCATTCAGGAAGTACAAGGAATCACAGAAGGAACAGGACAGAGAACTGTATCAGTTAAAGCAAAAGGAAGCTGGGAAGGCAGTCAGAATAGCAAAGGCCCAAACCGAGGAAAAGATAGCCAACTCCAGTTAAGAAGGGATAAAACCTTTATAGGTACATCAGGGGAGTGAAGGAAGACCAAGGGAGGGATAGTGAGGCTTAATAAAGGGGAGGAGGGTGGGCAGAGGGTGACTGTGAAAAGGCAGAGATACTAAACAAATATTTTTGCTCAGTATTTACAAATGAAGAGGAGAAGGTACCTAAAACAAACAGTAGAAACACTTTGGATACAGAAGTTGATACCAGCCCATTTACAGAAGAAAGGATTCTGAAAGAACTCTTAAAACTGAAGGTGGACAAAGCAATGGGGCCTGATGGGATTCATCCCAGAATTCTAAAAGAACTAAGGGTAGAACTAGTGACACCACTGACTACCCTCTTTAACAAATCATGGGAGGATGGGGTGGTATCTGAGGACTGGAGGAGGGCAGATGTGATTCCCCTTCACAAAAGTGGGAGCAAGGCAGAAGCAGGAAACTACAGACCTGTTAGTTTAACCTCAGTGATAGGGAAATGATGGAATCACTTCTGAAGGAAAGAACTGTTGAGTATCTAGAGGCCAGAGGGGCACAGGACCCAAGACAGCATGGATTCACAGCAGGAAGGTCATGCCAGATGAATCTGATAGATTTCTTTGACTGGGTGACCAAAGTAGTAGATCAGGGAGGGGCTGTAGACATGGCCTACCTAGACTTTAGCAAGGCATTTGACACAGTCCCACACAAAAGATTAATATACAAGTTAGCCAGCCTGGGAGTGGGTCCCAAGATGACAGCCTAGGTAAAGAACTGGCTGGAGAGTAGGACACAGGGAGTAATAGTAAATGGAGTCCACTCTGAAGAAAGGGGGGTTACTAGTGGGGTATCGCAGGGTTCAGTATTAGGACCGGTCCTCTTCAATGTCTTTATAAGTGACATTGCAGAGGGACTGGAAGAAAAAGTATGTCTCTTTGCAGATGACACAAAGATCTGCAACAGAGTTGATGCACAAGGTAGGGTGGAAAGGATGAGAAGGGACTTGGCAAGGTTAGAGGAATGGTCAAATGTATGGCAGCTTAGATTCAATGCTAAGAAGTGCAAGGTAATGCACCTGGGAAACAAAAACCCAGGGGAAGAGTACACAATGGGGGGTGAGATACTAACAACAACAAAAATGGAAAGGGACCTGGGGGTAGTCATATCAGATGACCTAAAGGTGGGCAAGCAATGTAAGAGGGCAGCAAGGAGGGCTGGGGGGATACTGGGATGCATAGGGAGAGGCACCACCAGTAGAAAACAGGAAGTTATTATCCCTCTGTACAGAGAGCTTGTGAGACCCCATCTGGAGTACTGCGAGCAGTTCTGGAGACTCAATCTCCGCAAAGACAAAGACAGGATGGAAGCTGTCCAGAGGAGGGCAACTAAAATGGTGCAGAGTCTGCACTGGAAGACATATGAAGAGAGACTTAAGGAGCTTAATATGTATAGCCTTGAGGAAAGGAGGGAGAGGGGGGACATGACAGAAACTTTCAGGCACCTCAAGGGAATCAACAAAGTCCAAGAGTGTAGCATCTTTCAAAAAAGAGGTGTGCAAGAACAAGGGGCACAATTTGAAGATAGAAGGGGCGCGCTCAGAGGTAATTTAGGGAAGTATTTTTCACAGAGGGTTGTGGATGCATGGAACGGCCTTCTGAGGAGGTAGTGGAGTCAAAAACAGTGGTGGAATTCAAGCATGCATGGGACAGTCATAAGGCAATTCTAGGGGTTGGGGGTAGGAAGAAGTAGGCTGCTGGTTAACTAGGATCTGCAGCTTATCCATTAGGTAGGGAAATGGGCAGACTGGGTGGGCCAAGCGGTCCTTATCTGCCTTCAAATTCTATGTTTCTAATTTCTTTGTACCACTTGCAGCTGCTTCTGCCCAAGACATAATTGCCTGCACGGGGGCAATGAGATCTTGTTTAGGGAACTGTAATTCAGGTGTGGTTTGTATTACAGTGTTACAGGCAGTAGACAAGACTTCAGCCAAAGAAGATGTCTATGTTTGGTATGACTCTGGGCTTCATCTGCTACCTCTACTCCTGCTTCTGGTGCATGCTGCTTATCAGTGATCCATCTGAGCCCTGGATTTCTCCCTTTCCCTACCTCTTTGTCTGCCTCTACCACTGGATCTCTAAAGGGGAACTGTCTGCCAGCTATCATCCAGCAGGGGCAGTTGAGATTGTGAGGAGTCTTGCCTTTCCATTTGCTGTAGAGAGGGGATGTATTGCAATTGCTGCCATAAAATAATTAATTATAAAGTCTAGATCTGCCAATTTTATATTTTCTGTGAATGGCTGTCTCAAGAGTTGCATCTGGAAACCTGTTTTTTATAAAATGCCAAGCATCTTCAGGGGTACTGAAACTGTGTGTATCCCCATTTAGGTCAATATTTAAGTTTGCAGGGAAAATTGGTCTGTATTTCACATTTACCTTGTGGGTCTGTGAATCACTGGTGGAAAGCAAGGATCAGTGCTAACAGTGACTGTGGTCCTTTGAGCAGGATGTGAAAATTGGCAATGATGGAAGGAGGGCACAGCAAAAGCCCCCATATGAGGAACAATCCAAGGAAAAACTGAATTTAAAAAAATAATTTTTATTTCAGTATACTGTCAGTCTATTCTCCACTGCTCTATCTCTGAACTTCCATTAATATCTATAATGGCCATATATATGTCCTTAATGCTTCAGATTGCAGAATTATAAAGAAAACATGCCTATTGCTCCAAAAAGTATACTTAAAACATTTGCAATGTACTGATATGATATAACTTGCAAGATCATACATATGCCCTTGAAACTAATTTGCAAATGTGATTTTTTTTATTATACATAAAAGCACAGAAAGGTAATTTAACAAGCAATATTATACAATAGCAGAGAAGATTTCCCGCAATCTGATTGGTTAGTGGCCACCTTGAACAGTGATGTTCTCCAGCACAACACCACTGTATCAAGGTCTGGCACACATCTGACCACATAACATTAAGAGAAACAAAAACCAAAAACAGAATTATTCCATCTCCCAAATCCTGCCTCAACTGCCATTTCTTATGAAAAGCCACACCAAACACCATCCCACATTCCCCAAATACACACAGTACTTTGGGTCAACTTAATGTTTCAAATGAATTTAATTCCAAATAAAGCTGTCATCCTGACTGTCTTCAGTCACAACACTAACCCGTTGTGCTTGCTCTGAACATCGCCAGCGCCTACGCTTTTTAAAAGCACACTGCACTCAACTTACCAATTGCCGGCTTCCTCTTTCACTCTCAGAAATACAATTTTGTTCTCCCGGTATGCAGCAGACTGTACCAGGAGAGTGACACTGATTGTGAATGACAAAAAGGACAGGCAGATGGGGGAGCAAGTAAAACCTTGAGACAAATTGGGTATGCAAACTGCCGGGGAACACATTAGCAAAGAGACCGTTGTGGGGTCATGGTGTAGACAGCATGTAGCAGCACCACCTAGTGGAGAAATGACATATTGTGGACTCTTTCTTTTTTTAAATAGGTTTTCCTTCACATTAGAAAATTAAGAAAAAAGCTTTTAAAAATGTTTTAAATCTGTTTTTATATAAATGAGCCATTGTGTAGTAATAATGCACTTCAGGGTGTGTGTGTGTCATGCTGGGATTACATCACTTCTTGGGTGTGTTTTTTTTTTAAAGAATAAGTATACTTTCATGTTAGAAAATTAAGAAAAAAATATTTAGAATATTTGTTTAATCTTCTTTTTATATAAATGAGCCATTGTATAACAGCAATAATGCATTTCAGGGTGTGTGTCATGATGGGATTACATCATGTCTTGGGTGCTGGATGCACTTTGCCTGTGGTCTAATGCCCAAGCACCTGAAGTGTGATGTTATCTAAGCACAACACACACCCTGTCATGCATTATTGCTTAACTTAAATTCTGAATAGCCAACTGCTGCACTAATCCATAGTATATTGTATCATTAATCTTTATTTGCTTATCTATGAGCTCTGGATAGATATTGTATGAAAACAATTTATTTGCATTACTTGGAAAATTGAGCTCTATTAAAAACAACTGCCAGACATCAGTAACAAAATATCAAAGTAAACAAAAGTGATCAGACAGCAGAATATGTTTTCTGGGTGTCAGATTAAGTTTGCGTTAACACAGGCCTGAAGCATTGATAATTCAAAAGCTTTAACAATCAGTCATTCTGTATCTTCACTTAAAAAAATATACACCAACAATTTAATTTAGCAATTTTATACAAATATTTTACAACATGTACATTCAGTAGACAGTATATGTAAGATTACAAAGAGTGCATCATAATGTATGTTTAAGCATTAATTTACTCTTTTTAAAACAATTAAGCAACACTTTACTTTCACTAGGTAAATGGGGGAATACAGTCACATATGGTGTTGCTTGACTGAGCCTGACACTTAGGGTTGCTCATAGCCTTCCTGACTTCCAGTGTACATTTCACATTACATACTATATATCTCTTCAGAGAAACAAACAAAACCATTGGAAGGTAGCAACATGAACTTCTGGCTGTGAAATATAAATTTCTCAGCATGCCAAGGATACTGCAGACACGCTGTGTCTCTGTCCCCTCCCTCTTACTGGATGGAAATGGTTCCTTTACTGGAACTGGAACTCATTTTATCAAGCAGTACTGATTTATAAATTTCTCACACTGAATATCAGAAAAAAGCATTTAATTTCTTAATTCACTTTTTTATGACTTTAGTGCTAGTGAAATGGTGAAAAATTGGGAACCCTTTATCTACCTACTGGCAATGAATACTGTATGTGGACAAAGGGCAGACTTTCTCATGCATCTCATCTATGCAACTCAACCCTAACCTGGAGTGATAGGCCTGTAGTGGGCTCACAAGATGATGTAGCCTTCACTCTTCCTACTCCTACTTGCCCCTCCTACTGCGACAAGGCAGTAGAAAGGGCGAGTGGGATGCTGTGGTGCATAGGGAGGGGTATCACCAGCAGAAAGAGGGAGGCGGTGTTGCCTCTGTATAGCTCACTGGTAAGACCCCACCTAGAGTATTGTGTCCAGTTCTGCAGACCACATCTCTGGAAGGACATAGACAGAGTGGAGGTGGTCCAGAGGAGGGCAACTAAAATGGTGCAGGGTCAGCATCAAAAGCCCTGTGAGGAGAGACTAAAGCAAAATAGCCCAGTGAAAAGTAGCTCAACAAAATATGTTCAAAAAAAATACATTCAATTTACTAAAAAGGACCATTTCATACCAGACATGACCCTCCAGGGGTGCATTATGGTGTGTTAATAGCTCTTCTGAGGTGGGGAAAGCACGAGGCAAAGCTTCATACTTCAGCCCACCCGGGGCGAGCTGTTTCCCCACCATAATTCATCATCTGCCATGCCTTATTGCTTAATCACCAGAGATGATAGAGCAGTTCAGACTTGTGCGCCTCATTTTGCTTTTCCAGGATCCCAAACGTTTCAGTTAAGTATATTTTCAATTTACTTTTCAATCAGATTTTTTTTCCCCAATTTATTTGCCAAGAACAGCCCAGCTGAGATGCAAGATTTCATTTCTAGTGGGGTCCTGCTTCAACCCGTTCTGCAGCTCTGTTAACTGGAGACTGGGAGGTTAAATGAGTTGCTCGCGGTCGCACTGTGAGTATTTTGGTCAGGTGGGGTTTGAACCTGTGATCTCCTAATTTCCAAGCTGGTGCTCTGATCACTAGGCCACACTGTCTTCCATAAAAATATATCAGGTCAGAAACAAAGGCACTATTATAGCACTTCAGCTAGAGCTGTGAAGCTGCATGTATTGCCTCCTTGTTGTATATGCTTAATATATTTTTTCAATACTTCTTGCTTTTATCAGGAAACTAACACAGGATGTACATTTCAAAGATGAACTCCTTGTATTTCCAGTGAAAATAAATAATTAGTTGAAGTCTACTTGGCCAACTAATTCCAAAAAGACAAGAAAAAAATATATGCGGTGATGACGCTCCAGTTTCTAACTTTTCTAACTATATACATTATTGGTTCATTATGATCAGTTTTCACTGCATGCATTAGTGTGCCTTCTCAGTGGTAAATCCTTGCCTTCACATAGGTTGCCACCTGTTTGCCCAAGGACAAGGCTTGTAGAATTCTACTTATGCAGCACCAAAACTTGAATCCTGCTACAGAAATGTTTCTACATATTATTTTTATATAAAAAGTACCAACTGTCCACAGAATTCCAAGCTCTTTTTCCATTTTCTTCATGTGTCCTGAAGCCCTGCCTGCCACGTTCAAAACCCGATATCATCAGTAGCATCACATAGTATGCAAACCATATGGCTGCGTAGAAATCTGCAAGAGAGAACTAAAAAGCAAGTGTACTGCTTAAAACTATTAGCTTTTTGAAAGCAGTCAGATGTTATCTTTTATATCTGAAGTACTTTTTCTTTTTCCTTTAGCTAATTACGAGATTTTTACCCGGAGTGTGTGATGTTTGCAACAGCACTTGGCATAGCAGCTGACATATCTAGTTCTGTTCCTCCCATGACATCATCGACATTGTGACCTCGCTGAGTGTGACATCACAGCTGCTCAGTAAGGTTAACAGCAGCTACCAGGTCACCTGTGATGTCACTGTCAGTAAGTTCACAATACTGGTGAGGTAGTGGGAAGACTAGATCTAGATATGCCAGCTGCCAGGGTGAATGCTAGTTCATACATACAGCATTTATTTATTTAAAAGGTTTTACCAGGAAAGTCATACTGAGCTGGTTATCTGCTCATTTCCAGATGTGTCCAGGGGGAGGGGGAAGACAAGAGAATATATATAAAGTATAATGTATAAAACAATAAAATAAACTGCAAATAAATATATAAAAATATACAAATTCAAACATTAAACTACCATACAGTAAACTGCAGAAGATGCAAAAGAGCATCAAACATACGCAAAAAAAATTTTTTTTGAGGAATAGAGAGAAACAACTGATACTAGGGGAGCGGGGCAGTACTGGTGCCAGTACTGGGTGTGCTCCAGGTGAGCAGCAGTCCACCCCAATAATCAGAAGCAACTGCAGGAGTGAGCAGAATTCTTGGAAGAGATTTCAGAGCAGGAATGGAAGGAGCAGAGTGAATGGAAGGGGGAAGACAGCCCTATAGTTTAATGAAGCAGAACAAGAAGGCAGTTTGGCCAGATTTCTTTTAAGGGAGAGCAAGTATTGTGAAGGGAGTAACGGTGGGGAGGGAGGAGAGAAGAGTGGAGGAAGCAACATACAAGGCAAGAGAGCCCGACCAATATTTGGAGATAAAGTAAGCACAGTGTGTTAGGCGCCTGGCATCAAGACAGCAGAGGGAGAGGGAAGAGTACAGAATACAATGGTGTGTACACAGGGTTTTGTCAAGGACAGAGCAGCAGAAGGAGTGAAAGAGAGTCTAGTGTAGCTAAAGTGGACTTTGAAGCATCACTATAAACAATGTCTCTAAAGTCAAAAATGGGAGCATCAACTTAGTGAGGACTTCTCTGCGTACAGGAAGCAGAATGCTTCTCTTATTTCTATATAGCACTCCAAGCTTGGGGTGGAGCTTCCTGTTGATAGCATCCACATGAACAGAAAAATCAAGGTGGCAATCCAGCCAGACTCTGAGGTACTTGAAGGAGGAGATAACTTCAATAGTTGCACCAGCAAGGGTATCAAAGGAGGGAGGGGGGATTCTTGAAACCTCTACCTGGTGCCAAAAGTCATAAACTGTGTTCTTAGCACTGAGGGATAATTCATTTTCTTGGAACCAGAGCTGAATGTTGTTAAAGTCCAACTGGAGCTGGTTTGTGAGGGCAGGGGCAGAGAAGCCAAATGAAAAGAGTACTGTATAATCTTAATATGTATGAATGGACACAGAGGAGCAGGCACTGGGGAGGTCTTTTAGAAAAATGGAGAAAAGAACTGGACCAAGGACAGACCCTTAGGGACACCTGAGCTGACAGGGAGTGGAGAAGAAGGGGGTCTACAGTATGGACATCTTGTGACCTGCCTTCAATGAGGCAGGAGTGAAACCACTCAACTGAGGAAGCTGAGAGTCCAGCTACCTTAAGCTTGTCCAGGAGAAGGGAATGGGCTACAGTGTCAAAAGCTTTTGGCTAAGTCAACAAAAACAGCAGAGGGGGCAAGGCCATAAGGATCCATGCCAGAGAGGACAGTATCAGTGAGCAGGATAAGAGAGGTGGAAGTGGAGTGAGACTTTCTAAAGCCAGACTGGAAAGGAGTGAAGAGGGAGGTAGAGCCAAGAAAAGGGGAAAGTTGGGAGAGAACAAGGTGTTCCTGGAGTTTAGCCATAGTGCAAAGAAGAGAGATAGGATAGAAGTTATTAGGGGAAGAGAGGTCATGCCCTTTAGGAAGGTGAATGGTAGTAGCCAACTTCCAAGAGTTGTGGACACAGGATAAGAAGAAAGAGAGGCTGAGGAGGTAGGTAATAGGGAGGGCAAAGGCATGATCAGACAGGAATAGAAGTCTAGGGTCAAGACCATCAGGGCTCTTACCCTTGGGAGGATTTAAAACCAAGGGGGCCTTAAAAGCATCAGCAGGAGGGAATGGCTGAAAAAGAGAAAAGGGAGGAAGGGCAGTAGGACAGATAAAAGAGAAGAGAGGGAAGAAAAGACAAGAGGAGGAGGAGGAAAGAGAGGAGTGAAGAAGCACAGGAGGTAAAAATGGAACTGAAAGATGAGGTGAATGCTGCAGGGTCAGAGATAGGCGTGTTGTCCACCTTAAGAACAAGGAGAGGGGACTAGGTTGGAGGGAAGAAAAATGCATGAATAACCTTCCAGAACTTAGAGGGGTGATTAAGGTTGTTCAGAAACGTGGATGCAAAGTGTTCAGACTTTGCAAGCCAAGTAGCTTTAGTAGAGGCATTACAAAGGGTCCAGTAATTAATAAGGTCAGAAGTGGAGCCAGAGGATTTGTAGGTCCTCCAGGTAAAGTCATGCACACAGTGACAAGCCAGTAGCTCAGCCAAGATCCATGGGAGGTGTAAACCTCGAATGCTGTTTTTTTCTAATGGGGGGGAGTGATGATCCCAGACAGACATACATTTAGAGACAAAGAATTTGAGTGCATTGTCCATGTTGCCAGCTGTAAAAATAGGGGATCAGTCAGTGGTTACCAGGTCAACAAGAATGACAAGATCTGGATGAATTTGGGAGAAGCTTTGGGGCGATGAATCTTGTGCACAAAGACAACATGGTGGTCACTCAGGGCATCAGGGAAGGTGCTAGCATCCACAATATGAGGGGGATGGGAGGAGCTGACCCAGTTCAAAGATGGAATGATTTAGAAATATAGCAGTTCAGGAGGTTGAAACCACCCACAACAGGTAAAAAGCACACTGGCCTCAAATATGATAAAAGGTCATTTATCTAGTAACACCAGCAGATGAAAAAGGCAAATGTGCAAAGCACCTCCCCATAGGGAGCCTGCCAGGTTTCCTTGCTTGCCTGATTTGGAAATATGCAATTAAAACAAGCAGGAACATAAATCACTGAAATTAAAAAGAAGGACTTCAGGTTAAGGCAAAATTAATGAGGAGACGGGGAGAGTCAATTTAAATTCAAATCACCTAGCATAAGAAACTCACCAGAGGAGGCCTGTAGGATATGTAGATGAGTAACTCAGTTACTAAAGATGAAGACATGCCAGGGCAGCAGTAGACACCAGCAATAAATATGGGTGCAGAGAAGGAGAGGGAAGAGTTTGATAAGAAGTATTTCATAGGCAGCGGGAACAGAGATGGAAAGCACAGGCTCAAACTGAATGTTTGAGGAGAGGTAGATGGCTATGCCACCATCCCTCTTTGCTGGAACCTGACGAATAATGGTGAAATGGTGAGGGCAACAGAGGAATCAGGGAATCTTAGAGCATAACCAAGATTCCAAGATCACCAACACATGAGGTTTAAGGTTAACCATAACAGGTCAAGTTTAGGAACAAAGCTGCAGATGTCGACATGGGCCACTCTCAAATCTTTGGGAAGAACAGAAGATAGGAAAGGGCCAGGGTTGGGCTCAGCATCTCCTGCAATTAAAAGAAGATGAGGAGCTTAAGAGAACCTATGAGAAGCTTATGGAAAGAGGAAGGAGGGGGAGAGAATTAAGCCAAGAAGATGAGAGGAGACTGCAACCAGGCTGCCAGGGATAGTGAAGTAATGCAGGGAGACAAGTGGATGGGAGGAAGGGAGAGGGTCAGGAAAGGAGGTTAGAGGGCAAGGGGAGGTTAGGAAAGATGAAAGAGGGGAGGGAGGTGAGGGAAAACAGAAAGTATAATTCTATTACATAGTAAACTTTCCATTGAGCAAAAGGAAAATGAAAAACACGTCAGAAAAAAAGTTACAGCTCACTTCTTAAAATTTGTAACATATTCCTGCCTGCTATTTTTGATTCTACTAGATCTTTAAATAAGCTGTAATGTATACGCTTGGGAACCCTACCACAGAACTTATGGCATAAGTGCCACACAGAACTAAGGACCCCGCCCATGTCATGTGCATTTAAAAGTAAATGTATCTTGAAACTGAGAATGTAATGCATTATAAAATGGGTCAAGATGGCCGCTGCAAATACTGCTCTCTTGTTGGATGAACCAGGCCACCTGCTGTGCCTATGTGTATTCATGAAAGCAAGCAGCTGCATTTTCAGTGGCAAAATTGATAACCCTAGGCCATGTTATAAGTGCAATGACACATTCCAGGGTGCTGTGTTTGTAAGATACAAGCACTCATTCAGTGTATGCTGAGGAGCACACACCAGAGGAGGGACTCAACCTATAAATGCACACTTTGTCAAGAGTTATTGCCCACACACACACAGCATATACAGTGGTGCTAGCCAGGATGCAACACAATACTGCAGAAGAATTACTGTAGTAAACAAGGCAGTTTCAATACCAGTTAACGCCTTCTGTCATTCAATAACTCGAGACACTGCATTGTATCCTGGCCTGCACCACTGTAAATAGAATAAGGAAAAAAAGGAAATTGCCTTGTTTACTGCAGTAACTCTGCTGCAGTATACTGCAGTACTGCACTGCATCCTGGCCAGCATCACTGTACCAATGAAATATTCACTTTGTCCCGCTATATGAAAAGATTACATAGTCCAGCTTTCATCTTCTTATAATGACATACACATATACAGCACAAATAAGTAGTCCATTAAAGTGATGCCTGGAGGTAGAACAATGCTATTATATAGAATTCTTGGAAAGTTAAAGGAAAACACTGAAAATCACAGAAAGTGCAGCAGCTTTTTGATCCTTGCAAGGCATATATGGCCCTTATCTCAATGACCGTCAAGCTTGTTATTCTTCCACATTGGCTGAATGAGGCTACACCATCTTACCAGGAATGGTTGCAAGAAATATTACAGCCCTGGTGGTCGAGAAACATATTGCCAAGCAAGAAGTATAGAGAACGCTGTGGACCCTTAGAAGTCCTTTTACACACTTAGACCTGCTGCAAAGACTGAACCTTTACTAGATACTGGGCCCCCTTCTTCTCTTGTTTCTTTTGAATATCCTGTTTGTTCCCCTCTTTCTTCTCTACTTTTTTGGTTATCGTAGGGGCTATTTGGTTGTGCTCAGTCATGGGTCGGGGGGAGGAGGAGGTTTTGGGGGTTGGATGGGGGGGCAGTGGGGAAGGTTGATTGGATTTGTTTGTTTTTTTTTTACTTTTATTCTGTATGTTTGGCTTACACAACATTTTTTGAAATTATTTTATTTCTTTTTTGTGTTAATTTCTTGGAGACTTTGCTGTTCTTGTGAGTTTTGTGATGGAAACTTCAATAAAGTTTATTAACTTGAAAATGAAAGTGCAGCAGCTGCAGCAGAGATGCCCCATTAATGCTTTTAGCATTAAAAGAAAATGTTAGATACCTGTAACATTTGCTATGTACTGTGAAAAACTGCACCCACTGTCTTGTCTGTAGAGCTACCTGTGGTCATCTCATGCACAACAGGTGGCTTCTGGTGCATGCGTTACGTTACCGAGGGTTACCAGCCAATGGCAGTGTTGGTAGCACTCATTAGCATAATCCTTGAGCCAGAAATGTTGCAAGTATTTAAAAAATTGCTTCTAATGCTAAAAGACCTAATCAGACTTTTCTACAGCAGCTGCTGCATTTTCTGTGATTTCCAGTGTTTTCCTTTCATTATTCGACAATCTGCTGATCACTAGACACCTATCTGTAGGTGGAAAATCCAAACCTAGATATCATTCTAGGAAATTATCCTATGATGATTTCAGTATCCTGCTAAAACATTTGTCAAAAATATTTAAAAATGTTCAACTTCTTTTCCTCTAAATTTGGTGATGCCATTTCCATATGAACACTGTGCTTGACAAAGCTCAAGCAGAATAAACTAGAACTTTGTTTTATATTGCATCTTTCATATACACTGTATCTAGTCAAAATGCTTTACATACCAGTGAGTTTGATAGTGGTAGTGCAGGGGCTGTAGCGATATGACTGCAGCTATTAAAGCAGCAGTGCAAATTTTGACCTATAGATTTTTTATTCCATTGCAGACTGCCCTTTCTTTTCTTGTAAGGTGTCTTCTTTTCCTTTTTTGAGACCACTTTAGTACTTTTCTTACAAAAAATTGAAACAATAAAAGGAGAACTTTTCTAAAATCCCTAGATTTTATTAATAGTCTTATAATTTTTTTTATTATACTTTTTGGTGCCTTGGCCTTATAGCTCAGACCCCACTCCTTTTGGCCTCCACCCCCCCCAGGACTTACCTCAGTGATGTTCCTCCCAGGCTTACCCCCATGGGAGGAGATGTCAAGCAGGTGCAGTCCAACAGAGACTGGCATTGTTTCCCAGCAGACCTCCGACTATCGGTGTTCCTCCCTGGCTTACCCCCCCCGGGTGGGACGCGGGACTGGACTTGCCTGATGGAGGACTGTACTTGGTCATCAACTGAGTGTCATGGGTGGGTGCAACAGAACAGGAGGAGCAGGGGATCATCAATGGCTGGCATTTATCCCTTGGAGGTGTGGTGTGCAATGACACAAGGCACCATAGTGCAGACATCCGGCATGCCTCCCCATCAACTCAGCTCAGCTGCTGCTCCCCCCGGTGTCCACTGGGGTCAATCAAGTGCAAGTCACTCACCCACCCTCCTTGCTGGAGGAGGAGGACAGTAGTCCACAGGATGCTCAATCCTCCTCCTACTGGCTGGCCTTCCAACTCCCCAGGTCAGTTCCCGAACCTGGAGCATCGGCATTGTAAGTGGTACCACTGTTCTCAGTTGTTTTTGAATATTCATTGTCCCATAAGGTCAGGGAACAGTGTTGGTTGCACCCTCATTTATTTTCATCACAAGAAAAGTAATAGTGAACAATCGATGTGTGAGACATCCAGGAATAATAATGAAAACTTGTGGATAGTCATATTAAAAGGAGTGCTCCTTTTATTATTTCAAATGTAAAAAAAATACTAAAGCAAACTCAAAATGAGAGGGAAAAATTGGATCCTACAAGATGAGAGAAAAGGGGTAATTAAAAATAGAATAAAAATGCATAGGTTCTATTTCCTGCCATAGGGGTCCTTACTCCCCAAATAGCAATTTTATTGCACTTTCCAGACCAAACTGGTAATACCATTTCACAGTCCCTTTTATCCATGATTCTAATGACAGTTGCAAATAAATCCATATCTAGGAAATGGCTGTATCAAACTCCTCCATAACAAGGGACTGGGAAAATACAGTGCAGCAGATCTATCAAATGTAAAAGTTGACAGCAGGGTTGAATTTAGCAGTGAAAAAAATTACCAACTTCTGGAACAAATGGCTACTTTGGGTAATGAAGCATAGACCAGGTATTACAGAGGGATTAACAAACAATGAAAGCCCATTTACCAGCAGGATTGAATGGAATTTGGGTGCATTATTGGGCCACTGTTCTGAAGTAATAATTCTATAGATGACTTATTTGGTGCTAATAGGAAGACTCTCATTTCTTGTATATCATGTCTGTCTGTAGAGTTGCCATATTACTGTTATAATGCTCCAAGAAAATTTAATAAAATTCTAATTACAAAAAAAAATGCAAAAGTAAAGGATTTGGACTGTAACATGCACTGCTGCTTGAAGCATGTGTGTTCTCACGCAGCCATGGACTACTGCATTAGACCTGCCTTTAATTACAAAAGGAATGCTAGCCAAGACACCAGGGTTATTCTCTACTCTTTTAAAAAAAATGTCACAGACTCTGTAACTTCCAGCAGGATAACTCCAGAAAGAAGTAGATAGTTACTTTACAAGATGTGGGGACACAACAGAATTAGTGTACAAACAGCCACAAGAGGGGGCTAATGTAAGCACTGACAAAACAGGCCAAATGATCTCTTCTTGGACCCTCTGCATCATGCTTACAGCTGCAGATATGTGGTAGGTAGGCAGCCCAACATCTGAAAGCCGCACAGCGGGTGTCCTGTCGGACACCGTCAGCATGCATGAGAGGGCATACCCCTTCCACACTGGATCACCTGGCTATGTGCAGCTCTGCTTCTGGATCGGGAATAGGGGAGTGATCACGGACAGTGTATGGCTGCACAGCATTCATGATTCCATCTCCACAGTGCATAGTGCCTGTGAAGGGGCACAGGCTATGTCTGCAGGGACCCTGCCATAGCTGCTATGCGATCCCTACCACCAGTGGAGTGTGGCCCTGGCTGGGCCAGGATCACTCCCTATCCTGCCACCCCCCAAACCTCCTAACATGCAACAATGTCTGTGGGCCACCATAATGAGAAACAATCTCCATTACCGACCTTTGAATCTGTGCCAGGAAAAATACAGCTTTATTTAACAAAATGCCAAAGCACCATACAGCTCGGCTACAATCCTGATTGTAACTGAGCTGTATGGCCCTTGGCATTTTATTAAATAAAGACATTTCATACTCTATCTTATCTGGTTCTGGAATTTGTTCTGTAGACTGTGGGCCACCATAACTACTGTACCATTTGTCTGAGTACCTGTATGAGAGTAATGTACGCTAATACCCCAAATCCCCTGTTCCACTTGGAGCAGAAAATCCTACCTGCTGGTAGGACAGGCATCTAACTGGTGTCCACCACTCCACCCAACTCCCACCCGACCCCTCAGTGCTACTGCGTGCCTATGGGGAGGAGCCTCAGATAGGCAGACAGGGTTGGTGAATGGCACGTGGTGCACGCCTATCTGGGGTGGGGGCAGTTCTGTGCACAGGCTTTATTGTGCTTACAATGATTAAAACCCACAATACCTCATTTTGCAACACTGTTTTAACTTCCAGATCCTCACAGTTGCACTTATTTTCTAGTGAGATAAGTCAATAACTACAAGCATGTTTATGTGAAATACTTATTTTTGTTTAAATTATGTTGCTTTTATTTGAACACATTTTCGTAGACACTGTCAGACACTAGAAAGAAGTGGGACAGAATTAGCAGCATATTAAAACATAGTATCCCATTAAAATATGAAACTATTATCCATTCCTGCTGTTAAAGGGTAATTGTTCATTAAAAGTCATACTTTCAGCAACACATTTTTAACAAAGATTTTCTGACTGCAATGCTTTTTGTAGTAAATGTTTAATTGTATTGATATGTAAACATCCTACCAATGGTGAGCAAGGCTTTTGAAATGTGAGAGTCCATATTCCAGAAAGATTAGAAATTTGTGGAACACATCCTAGTAGAAGCACAATAAATATGAACTGAATGCCAGTAACTGCCTAGAAGGCCTTCAGTGGCAAAATGAGTCAAGCGGAACACTGGGATGGCTGTCAGGGAATAATTAGAGAGGAATGCTGTTTTGAAGGTGCTCCAACTGTTCTTCATAGAACTTGATCTTTTCGTCAAGCTCCTTTGATACTATCAGTAAGGATGACTTCATTTTAACAAAGTGCTGGTAGTCCTGGAGTTGCTTATCGTTCAGGTATTTAGACAGGATTTCATAGACAACTCGCTCTCTTCGGTCCAGGTTTCCTTTGAGGTCTTTTGCATCTTCACGCTGCCTGGACAGAAGGCTGTGCCTGTTGTTTAGTGATTGCTAAAAAAGGAAAAAAAAAAGTGTAAAATGCCTACAGAGAGACAATGGAGGTAGCTGGCTAACCTATCTCTCAGGCCTCTCCTTTTTTTAAAATCAAAGTCCCCCAACAATCTCTGAACAAGATGAGTGCTCTGAACACTAAAACATTCACAAGATATCATTTTGCTGATTTTTGTTTTGAAGGAGGTGCAATTCCTTTTCCTCTGCAAAATTAGAACAAAAACATAAAGTCCCTTTACATACAAACGATACATTTATTTATTTCTGACCAGGAAAGACACGCTGAGCTATTTATCTGAAAACATTTTATCAGGTAAACCATACAGACAACAGCTGTCTTCTTTACACGTGTGACCTGGAGAGAGGGAAACGAGAGAAGATGTAGTAGTACAGGTATAATAGATAAAAAAATATATACAAAATAACAAGGCAGCATGAAGTAAGATCATTTTTAATTGCTACTAATTGTTTGGTGATATATGGGACCTCGGTTTAATGTCTCATCCAAAGGACAGCACCTCCGCACTGCAGCATCACCACAGTGCTGCACTACAGTGTCAGTATTGGGTATCATTTCAAGTTCCTAGTGTAGGACTTGAACCCATGCCCTTCTGGTCGTCCAACCCCAGAGGTGAGCGTGTAACCTACTGGGCCACTGACATAAAGGTACACATATCTCATCTCCATGGAAAAGCTCTGAGCTATACTGTGCTTATTCAACCAATCAATCAAAATCTTTATTTATTCAGGTGGACATCATTGAGCGAAGCTCATTTACAAGATGGACCTGATAGGTCAAGATCAAAATAAGGTACAGTAGCATACATAAACAAATACAGAGAAAAAAGACAAGGACTTAAATATAAATAAACAGGTACAGTAATAAAAAACGTATATACAAGCAAGGTAGCTAATGATTTTGGACCACAAAACAAAATAATTCAGACAGGTTTGACCCAAATGACCGTAAGGAATTGGGAATGTGAAACTGGTCAGGTGTGTTGTAATTGGATAGATACGTGAGCAAGTAGATATGGGGGGATAAAAAAGGGAATGGCAGTGGATTGTAGGGTATATTGTAGCCAAGTTTAGAAAAAGTATATAAACTGAGATAGAAAAAAAGGGGGGTAAAGGGTAAGAAGGGACTAGGCTTAGTGAAAGCAGTTGCATATCTCAGAAGAGAGACTTATGAAGAGCTTTTTAAAGGATGCTATAGGGATGAAGGTGTTTAACTTTAGGGTCTTCTGCAGAGAATTCAGGTAGATGCTAAAGTAGCTGATTGCAGATCTCCCATGCGGGTACAGACTTTAGGTATCTTCAAGGTGATAAGGTTATTGCTTCTTAGGGCATATGATCTAGGTGTAGCCAGAGTAAAGCAATCAGAAATATAAGATGGAAGTTTGTTTGACAGAGCTTTGTAAATCCATAATGCAGCATTTTTATTCCTCCTAAGGTGTAAGGATGTCCAGCCAACAGCATTATAGAGAGAGCAGTGATGAGTGTTGAAAGGAAGATCTGTGATGAATCTTAGAGCTCTGTGGTACAAGGTATCCAATTTACTTAAATAGGACATAGTAGCTTATTATCAGTACCCAGTATGAAAGTGTTTTGATCAGGTTGCACCCAGCCCTTATTATTTCATATGCAATACTAAACTGAATTCTGAATACCTTTATTGAACTTCCAGTTCTATATTATAATGCAATGTTAGGAAAACTGTATTCGGAATGCCATTGTAAACGAGCTTTGACTCAATTGGGTTATGTAATCTGCCCTGTTTATTTTACAATAAAAAAACAAACATATATTATGCTAAGGGAGCCACTTTGGTCACCAATCAAAAATCTACCTGGTCACACTGTGCCCTAGCTATCTTTCTGTGGTCTAGCTTGCATCAATCCCGGGACTGTTTTTATGGAGCTTGCACCCGAGATTTGGCACAAGCCACTGTAAAGCAGGAAAACTGCCACCAATGCATCCGTCCTTAGTAAACTGGGCACAGTTGTGGCAAAAGGCATTGGTGTAGTGATTTCAATATGTTGTGGCTCACGGCTCGCGTCAAGCCCTGTGCCACCCTTGGAAAATCTGTCCCAGAGTGTCTTTGGTACATCAAAACACGTAATTCTGTAAATTATTCTTACTTTTAATATGCTGCTTTCTTCTGAACTGACGTCACTGGCAGTTTTATGACTGATTAGCATGGGTTAGTATGCCGTCACACCACCTACTAGGTACACGATTTCCTGCTTTACTGTCTTCTATGCAAATGCATTGTTACTGTTCAGACTGACACGTTCGAGCAGGATTGATCTTTCCTGCCGCAACGTCTTGTGTGACTATGCAGAACTGTATATCTAACGCTAATACTGACGTACTGAGCACTATGTGTTTGCACTGATTCTGAAGCTGGTGTCATTTGCTTTTCTATTCTAACACTGAACTACTGCTGTTCACATTTCACTGTGTGCATCAGTATGAAACGGGTGCATTACCTGTCAGGAAGTAACAGTTCCTCCACTTCTAATCTCTATAGGCAAAAGTTTATAGTATCAGTGCTATTCTATGCTTACTAAAGTGACAGCTATGCTACTGCAAGGCTATTCAGAGTCTGTGCCCAATAGCAAATGGTCTCCATGGAGACAGTTATGCTAATTAGCACAATCTATGATGCACAGAGTAAACTGTTTCACTAGGCAGCTCAGCCAGACTCTGAGCGCGACATGAGCAGTGTTTCAAATGTCGAGAACAGGCATTAAAATAGATCGCAAAAATGAGTGGAAATTCTTGTGAAATTCAGCTGCAATTAACCAAGTTAGCATACAACACATTACATTCAGGCACAACACTGTAACAGAATGAAAAGTATTTGCCAATGATCTTTAATCAATTATACATTAATATGTGACTGTTGGAGTTGTGAGCGTGGTCACGCTTACATTCTTAATGTATAAGAACTGCTCACCTTTAGCTCATGGTTCTTGTACACTAAGACTGCATGCAGGAGCACTCCTACTATAAGAGTGGTCTCCACAGCAGTATTAACACACACAACAGAATCTACGCACAGCCACTGAGATGTATAACATGACTTGCTGAAAGCAGGTTTGCAACATCAATGGGGTATATGCCATGTCATTTTTTTGGCTAAGCACCTTTTTCTTTCTTTTACCCAAAACCTAAAGATAAGTGTCATAACAGTTTTAGAATATTCATGGACTGGCAATGGAATGAAAGAATAAAAGGAAAATGCTCCATCTCTGAATAATTTTACATAAAATGTTCTGGAGGGATGCCTAGGCCCCTACCTTTTTAAGACTGTCTGCCTTAGCATTTTGGGAGGTCTGGTTACAGCCCTGGAAACAGAACAAATGAGGACATTCCATACTGTTTTTGAAACGTGCTTTGATGGGATCCTTAACTTCCACTTGGATAGTCACCAGAAACAGGCAGGTAGGGCATTGGTTCAATGCATCACCCCAAGATTGGTATCTCCAATAGTGCAAGCACTGACCTAGTACTGCTCTGTAATGTATGGGTAGTCATATGGTAAGTCACTGTTTCCTACAGGCCAAGAGTGACACCAAAAGTTCACAATACCATCATTCAGAAGCACTTTTTTCATAACAAATACTACTGATCATATGTCAGGTTGATAGTACTGTATTATGAAAAAGAATATATCTGTTCATCAAGCGCAAAAACAGTTTTCACTCTTAACCTCCAACTGAATGTTGAATGTTGTCGAGCAAAGTAAAACTGACAGATATGGCAAACAGGAACAAAGTATCTCATAGTACTGAAATCATTTTAGTGTGGCTAAAAAAGTCACTGAGGTGAAAAACTGAATACCCATTGTGACAGAGTTGGGTAAGACCCTGTCCCATTTGTTATGCAGCAAGACTTAAAAGCAAGGATCTACTGTAGTTTGTCCTCTCCTATTCTGCCACTTGTCTGTCTTTTGCCTGTCTGATTGCACAATCTAATTTTCTTGTGGCACCTAGGAACTGGCCACGCCAGACGACCCACAATTTCCCCGTTATCTCACTTCCTTCACCTGCTGTTTCAAGCATTTCTTTCTCGCCTTGTTTCTTTGTGGTTAAAAAAATCTATGAATCTTTAGGTGAAACTGGGATCCATTGGTTTGTTAATGTATATACTTTGGGAGGGCTTAAGCCCGAGGTTCAATGTGGGGAATAGCTCCTCCCACAAACTCTGTTTAACTTCCATCACTCACATACCTCCCTTGCTTAGGGAGTGTTTTTTGTGTTCCCTGAGCTCCTGTCTCCTGTGCCCTTCTGCTCTGCTGTCTTGTCTGTCTGCTCCTCCATTGTGCATCCCTCCCCTTCCCTTGCTGCATTTTTTCCTGTTTTTTGTAATTACCTGCCCTCTCCTCGGCAGTTCCGTTCTACCTCCCCGCTCCTTTCTTCCTCTCGTCCCCGTCCCTCGCTGACTGCTGGTTCTCCCCTTTTGCATTTCTTTTGGGCTTCTTCACCTGCATCAGGCTTCCCCTTGCCTCGGTGCTTCCGAGTGTCCCCGGCTCCGCCATTCTTTTCCCATTTTGCCTCTGGAGTCCCTTCTGCAGCATGCCCGCATCGTGTTCATCCCCATTCAGTGGTACCTATCTTCTTCTCACCTCCTCCGTGGCAAACCCAGCTGTTTTCCCCCTTCTTACACCCCTGAAATCAACTGAAAACTGAACACCACCAAATCTCAGTATTTTCATTCATGTACTCAGTGGACAGGGACTTTCCACCTGAATCTGCTTAAATGCTTTTGCCGATTTGCTGTTTCTGCTTGTTAACAATTCTGGCTCACTTGCCCCTGTTGCAGCCCCACTGCACACCACCTGCTCCACAGCAGCTCGGCGCTTCTTCCCTCCGGGCACCTCTCCCTGCTGCATGAACCCCAGGATATATTGGTGGTGAGTGACAGTAGTAGTCTTTCTCCATTTGGTTGCTGCATTTATGTGCTCTACATGCCTCCAAACACTGAATGTCTCTACAAAGGAATGTTCCTGACAGCTACCAAGTAGCACAGCTGTCTGCAATACGGTCTAATGGTTAAAATATGGGCTTCACTGGTTCAGCGGGCAACTACATACAGAGTAATTATTGAGAATGGTTACTGGAGTACCACTTTTGTGAATAATTGTGCAACCTAGTATGGTGTTGAGCAATTTGTTTGGATGAGGTTAATTGATTTATTTCAAACATTTTACCAGGACAATTATACTACTATGGTATCAGCTCATTTCCAGATGCCTCGGTGGGGCGGGAGGGGGAAGAGTAGAGAGTAGAACAAATGCATGTGTATTTCCTATGCTGGCCATCTCATTTCATAGCCCATCACCAAAACCCAGCTTTCACATAACTGGCTGTAATGCTTCTCTAATGGCTATACAATCATGGACCCATATTTATGTCTACTTGTACATTTTCCTATGCATCTTGCTTTATTCATTCCTCAAATCCACTAATACTGTCAGTCCCAGAGAGACAACAGCGTTCAGTTAAGTATCGTCAAGAAACTAAAGAGACTGGAATCACTGTGATTGTACTGGTATCCCTCCCGCTACCTGCACATTCTATTCCAAGTCAAGTATGGATAAGATCCTATACTGCGGACTCCTAGCCCAGAGGTTACTGCCCCGCCTGCTGTCATGGATACCTGACTGGCCTGGATTTGAATCCCCTTTTTACCACTTGGATACTGTGTCAACCTCAGCGTGTCACTTAATTTTACTGCGTTTCCAGGTCACACCTGACTACAATGCTGAGCTTACTGGGCCTTTCTTGCCAAAAGCAGTAAATAAGTACTTTCTACCCTCTCTTGACCAGCTTCCAAATTCTCCCTGATGCCCACCTTGTTTTGTTTCCTTTGCTAGCTGGTGTGCTGTGACTTCCCCATACTGTCAGTGCTACCTCACTTGGCCATCATCTATGCCTGTGCTGCAGTTTTTGTTTGTGTATCTGCATTTGCTTCCCTTCCTTCTCATTTCACCAGGTGCTCGTGGGATGATGCAGTTGGGGCAACCTGGCATTATAGCTCCTGTTCTCCAGGATATTACCGGGGCAGGAGCACAACTCCTGTTCTACCATCCCTGGGATTCCTCCCACTTTACCGCCCCTGCTACCCACAACCTCAGTCACCTGCCCTCACATCAGTACTCCTCCCTGGTGAATGCGTCCGTTTCATTGAAGCTCCTTCTCTGTACTCCATTGTTCTTGCTTCTCAGCCAGCCCCTCCTTTCTGCACATCATTCCTATTTGTGTACCCACCTTCCATCTTTCCTTCGTTTGTCCTGCCATTTCTATGTAACATTCATTCATACCCATCTACACTGCAGTTTCCTCCTATACTCTCTCTCCAACAGCATTCTGTACTTTCTGCCAGCCTATACCAACAGTACTCTGGACTCCATCCCTAACTTGCACCTTCTGAGGTGCTGAGCAAAAGTAGGCTTCCCCTGTCTACCGGGGATGGGATTCTGTTACAATTACTACCTCCTACTACTTACCAACTTGAAGTCCTCCCTCCCTAACTCTGCTTGGCGTGCAGGTTAGCTCACCCTGACTACCAGGGATGCGAGCCATGTCTACAATCTACTGTGTTGTACCATGCCTTCTCTACCTCATACCAGCTGCTGCTTCCCTTCAGGAACAGAAATTCTTCACCCCATGTGCCCTCATCATCCAGTCTATGCCTACCTGCCTCAAGTCAAGATCATCCCATCACAACCATCTCGGATGGGTGCCTGAATCTCTATTCCACTGCTTCAGCCTTACACATTCTTAGCCTGATACCCAGATGCTGCATCCCTTCAATACCGAGACCTTGTCCTGCTCACCTTCTCCATCCAACCTGCCTGCGGCCTCAAATCAAGGCCCTATCACACTACCTTCCATGGCTAAGAGCCTGTGTCTGCATTCAACTATTTCCACCTTCTGCATCCTTGACCTGATCTGGATTGGACCTCTATAAACCATTTGCTTCCACCTCCCAACTCTGACTGATGTCATTTTGCCTCTGCCTGCCAGTATCGAATGAAGGTCATCTCACCTCGGTTTCTGGAACTAGAAGCTCATATTTGCAATCAACTGTTTCAACCTTATGCACTCTCTCCTGGACCATCACTTGCTGCTTCCCTCCAGGACTGGGACCATTTACCTATTTAGCCTTCACCATCTTACATTATCTGGTGTGTCGAGTCCAGGTCATCTCATCTCAACTACCTTGGTTGAAAGCCTGCGTCTGCAAATGACTGTTCATCCTTCTACATTTTCTACCTATTGCCCGACTGACATGTCCTTCCAGGATGGAACTCCTATACCAAGATTGCCTTACCTCATGCCTCACCTGTATCTCTCCTGCACTTCCATGGACAGTCATAATCAACCCTGCCTTGGCCTCCTTTCCCTCTTGAATTGGATCATGCCAGTTTTTTGAGTCTCCACCTCACTCCAATTCAACTACCTCAAGGACTTCCATGCTGCGGGTCACCCCTTCCAGCTGCTGTATGGGTTAGTTTTCTCCTTCAGAAATGGAACCTCATTCTTTTTCGCTGCAGCACCTTCTGTCCTCTCCACTCATTGTTTGAAGCCTTCATCAGATGTAGGACTTCTGTATCTCAACTCAGTTGCTCTTGGTACTTGGATTCGCTCCTTGGCCTTCCATGGATCATCCACTAGTACCTTGCTACAGCCTTCTCACATTCCGCTGCTGTTTGCTGAGGAGCTGACCCGGTCCTGTTCCTTCCTGCACTGTATGTCATCCAGCTTCGCCTGGGCCTTCTCTTTCCCTGGATCACTCCTTCAGTCCATTAGTATTCACTCCAGACTTTCCTTCCATCTTTGGATAGCTGCCTTTTCATTTCCGCCTTGCTGGCTCAGGGCTTCGTCTTGCTTCCTGTGGCTCTTTTGGGCATATTACCCCATGTCCAGCCAGTATTCCTACCCGGTCAACTACTCCTCCCATTTATTCATCTCATACTCCTACTCTGGCCATTCAAACATCTCCCATCCCTACTTGATGGATCACTTATTCATTACACCTGAGGAAAACTACTTCTAGCAAACATCCCTTGGATATCATGCCTCACAGACTCTTACATCATTATAGACTTTTCTATACTGCCCAATCCAGCTGCTCACAATCATTCCTGGAATCCTATTTGACTGGACAATAGAAAGAACTCATCCATCTCTATTGGTTACTCCTTGCGAATCCTGTCTACTCAATCACTGTGGCTTCCCTATCTACCATGTCTCACAGGCTATCATCCTACAAGAAAAGGACTTAAATGCTTCTGTTATGCTCCAATTCCATAACCATTTCATTTCTACTGATACCGGGAATTGCAAGATATCTCATACCACTACGGACATCCGTTTCACCTTCTGCAGCCTTTCCTACCAACACAGACTCTGTTGACCATGCTACTCAACTCCTACTTTCTCAACAGACATTGCTTGTCCTAAGACCTTCACAGCTACCTTCCCAGAACTTCCATCGTTGGATCTCCCGTGCCTAGCTGTTTTACTAAAGTCATGCTATCTAAACCCTGTTTTCTAGCTCCTGGAAATCACCATACCTCATACAATCAACTGCATTCTTCATCTTATTACCATCAGTCAAGTTAGCGGCCCATCCAGTGGTCCTTCTAGTCTATCCTTCACAAATTATCTCCATTACTCCCTCCAATGAAGACTTTCACTGAGGACAGGCTCCTCCTCCTATTCTCAATCCGGAAAGCCGCAACCATTAGGGCAAATTCACTATCCCAGTCTTGCCTCCCAACAGGTCTTAATCAACCATAGCACTAGGATCCTCTGGCATTCCACATACCTGACCTCACTACAACCCAGTCTATAAACTCTTCCATATATCTGCTTCCAAGCTTCTCTCAAGTACTTTGGTATCGGATTACCTGTAAACCTAATCAGCCATAGCCACCTCAGTGCATCTCATGGGCAATTATACCCATGGAAATACCATATTTACTTCAGCCAGCAGAGAATGTACAAGTATAGTTATGACATTAATGCCCAAATAAGCTATCCAATTCCTTGTACTGAACTCCCAATCATTCGTTATATACATTCAGTTACCATCTGGACTGCATATGCCCATCTTCCTGTATTTGTCTACAAATCACTTATAGCATTTCTATCAGGCCCTCAAAGACTGCTTGATTCCTTCTTCCACATCATGGATGCTTATTTAGCAACTTATTGCTCATCATTGAATTTCTTACCTCCAGACTTTATTGTAAATGTCAAACCTTCCACAAGTTGAATCATTCACCTATGACTTCACAAACCATTGTATTTCCCACTGTTCACTGTCTGGTAGCATATCAATCAAATCATGCTCTCCCTGCTCATTGCACCCCTGTAACCCCTTTGGACAATCATCCATCATTACCTTGGAAATCTGGACTTCATTCACCCTTCTTTGACTGAATCTGCTTCACACTCAGGATTCGACTGCTCCTTCAGAAAAGTCCTACTTCATCAACCTCAGTATCATCCTCCAAACTACATCATCCATGGATTGAAGATGGACCATCATCTCTCCAAGAAGCTCACCTTCCTCAAAATTAGCTATGGCTTACTAGAACCTAGGCCTTCTCCTCTTAGTATGCCCAGAGGACAGGCAGACCAATGGCTTTGGGTCCTCAGAGGTTTCCTCCACCTGGGGGATTTTCCTCTCCTGAGTGCTAACGGACATACTCTCCAAGAGTTGGAGGAGGTATCTTTTTGGGCCTTCTATTCCCTACAAATTCCTACCTACATACCTACTACTCAAGGGTGGGAACAGAGTAAAGCCACAAAAAGTACAAGTTACACAAGCACTAATACCCCATCGCTATTCCCCAAACATTGAATGGGAGGGCTTAAGCCAGAGGTTCAATGTGGGGAATAGCTCCTCTCACAAACTCTAACTTCCATCACTCACACACCTCCCTTGCCTAGTGAGTGTCTTTTGTCCACCACCATCCCCTCCTCCTCCTTCTCCGGTGCTCTTCTTGCTCTTGTTCATGGGCCTTCTATTCCCTATAAATTCCTACCTACTACTCAAGGGTGGGAAAAGAGTAACGTCACAATGAGTATTACAAGTTACACAAGCACTAATACTCCATTACAATTCCCCAAACATTGAAATATTGTTGAAATGATTGCAGAAAGCTATTTGGGTTTCTTAAAAAATAATCTGTAACACAGGCGGTTGACCTTGAGATGTACTTTGACCTCCACAAGCTTGTTTACAGAACTGCCAACAGCAGACCAGCTCTGGGACAGAATGTTCTATTTTATCACACTTGTTTGGACTGGATGTACTCTTTAGACTGGCCTCAGGAAAGAAACTGTGACAAAGTTCTGATACATTTTGTGAGAAACAGGAGATGTAATTCACAATAATCAGGATGCAGAGTTTAAACTGCCATGAAAAGACATCTTATAGACAGAGAACAATGTTTTGTTTAGAGAGAGAGAGAGACAGAGAGAGTGAGACTTAAAACTGAGTAGGACTCTCAGTTGTAGGACTTTCTATTTTTGTACTGCCTGTATGAAGATCAATCCTTTACAATTTTAATTATTTTTTATTTTATTGTTACTGATAATAATAAAATGCTACTTGCAAACTGTATAACTTCTTCTGGTCTGCCTATGCATCCTAACCTATGCCTCTATGACAGCTGAAGTCAGGCGAAGTGGGATTTACGCCGTGCATACTCTACGCCAGGAATTTTGTGCATAGGTACTAGACCAGGTACCAGGGAAGTACAGAAGAAAGGTATGGATCCTGCAACAGCGAGCCCAGGATTGATTACCAGAGGAATGGCAGCCAAACTAAAAGCAGAAACAAAAGTCCAAACTCAGACTGTACAGCCGGCGACAGTGATGAAAGAAGAACAGGCAGGGACAGAACCTGAAAGCATGTCTGCCTTCTTCAAATGGTAGACTATATAACAAAGAGACTGAGAAACAAAGAAGAGATGCAGTAATGGGAGAGGTGATGGCTAGATGCCTTGCAAGCTATCAAAGCTGAAGGATTTGGCACAAGTCCAGCAGATCAATGAAACACTAACAACTTACCCGACATTAAACTTACAAAGCTGTGTCCTTCAGATGATATCAAAGCATACCTACAACTTTTGAAAGGGTCGCAGGAGCCTGTCAGTGGGCAAAATAGCAATGGACAATCAGGCTGGTATCTTATCTGGCAGGTAAAGCCCAACTTGCCTGCAGCACTACGGACATAGCACAGTCAGAAAGCTATGACCTTGTGAAAAGCGAAATCCTTATAAGATATGACATCTCAGGAGAAACCCAACATCCAATGATTCCAGTCCCCAAAGTATCACTCAATCAACAATCCTCGAAAAGCCTTCGCCCGACTGAGAGAATTCCTCATTAAATGGCTCCAATGAGAGAGAAAAACAGTACAAGAGATCATCAACATATATGCAATGGAGCAATTCGTCAACATCCTTCCTACAGATGTGCAGCTCTGGGTAAAAGAACAGGGACCAGAATGTTGGGAAAAGGCCATTTTGACTGAGGACTATCAGATGGCCAGACAGACACAGCAGGAGTGATGAAACAGCCAAAGAATGTTAAGACCCTCTTTTTCCTGATTTAACTCCAGATCAGACAAGTACTCTGACAGGGGTAACAAAATCCACACTCAAATACTTTATTTGCTATAACTGTAATAAGTGAGGCCATATTGCAAGAAACTGCCATAAAAATAAGGAGGATAACACTCAAGCAAATTTGGCGTTAGCTAATTGGGGCAAGTGTTTAACAAATGTCAAAGTGGGAGACAAGACTGTGAAGAGACTTACAGATTCGGGAAGCAGACAGACCCTGGTGCAAATACTGTCTCTTATATTTACACTGTTTTTACTAACTATTGCTACCGGTCCTAATGAGTTACCCTCCTCTAGCTCCCTGTACTCTCTGGACAATTTCAGCTTCTCCAACCTTCTAACTCCACTACAAACCCTGTATCTCTATCTGGGCTTAATTACAAGTACATTGGGGTTCTTATCAGATTAATCCAGTGTAGGTTCTATATATCCCCTGGGTGCATCTCTCAGGCTTTCGTGACAGCTTCCATATGGAAAGTTACAATATCCCTTATTCCGGCTGGGGATGTGGAGACCAATCCTGGTCCTACCATTGCTTCTACCCAGTCTCCCCCCTTGCAATGCCTGCCCCAATCATCTGGTCTCACCTTTGCTCACCTTAACATTAGGAGTCTTATGGTTAACCTCCCAGAACTTGAGGCTTGGGTAAGTGCAAACAATCCTGACATCCTTGCCTTATCTGAAACATGGCTCAAACCTACCATCAGTGACTCCCTATGCCATCTCCAGGACTATAATGTACTTCAGATGGATTGCCCCAATGCAAAGAGAGGTGGGGGATTGGCACTTTACTACAAGGCCCATCTCAACGTATCTATTGTCCACGATCCACCTCTCACTAACTGTGAGGTCCTTCATTCACTTCTACTGCTTGGGGGTGTTAAAAAACTCCATCTTTTTTGCATTTCTATACCACCTAGAAACTCAAGACCAGGCCTTGAAGAATTTGTGGAACATGTACTGGCCGTGAAAGGGAAAAATGACATTATCTGCTTGGGAGATTTTAATCTGGACTGGGCCGGACCCAACTCCTCCCCCCTATCCGCCATGACTAGCAAGGCCAACCTCACTCAACTCATATAAGACCCCACTAGAATCTCCTGTCGTGGCTCCTGCTGCACTTTCATTGACTGGATACTGACAGATAGGAAGGAGTATTTCCCTGCCTCAGGTGTTCTACCTGACACCATAAGCGATCACTGCCCGGTTTACTGCAACTGGGACACCTTCCCTCCATCTTTCCCTTCTAAAGTCTTATCTTTTCCTAACCTCTCTAAGCTTAATTATGGTGCATTCCGTCATGACCTTAGCCATGTTGACTGGTCACCCCTCTACGTTACCAATGATATCAACATAGCAACTGATTATTTCAGCGCCTTACTCTCCTACCAAGCCTACACATTCTGGTTACCACGCACAGGGTAAGAGGGCAAACTACCAAATGGCTCAAGCGTCCCCTACTCCAGCTTCTGAAACTAAGAGATAGACTCTGGTCTACATGGAAGTCCTCAGCTCTTCTTTCTGATTTCGAGGCCTACAGGGCCCTTCGGAACACCTGTAAAAAAGAGACCAGATTGGCTAAAAGCATCTACCACAGGAATCTGCTCAGTGCCTCCGCCTCTAACCCTAAACATTACTGGTCTCAGATTAAGGAGATTCTAGGGAACAATAAGCCTATGACCCCAAATTATATGTTTATAAATGGTACCCACTGTAACCACCCTCTCACCATTGTGAATGCCTTCAATGCACTCTTCTCCACGCTACCCACCCCTACCATGTCCCTCACTGCTCAGGCAGCCACTGCATCGTCAACCACTGCCCCCTTTTCCCTTGAGTTGTCTCGGATCTTGCACCAGGATGTTCTCAAGTTATTAAAGGCCATTCCTGCTAGTGGTAGTGCCAGCCCAGATGGCATTCATCTGGGAATTGTTAGGCAAGTTGCCTCATGTCTGGCGGTGCCTGTCATCAGGCTGTTCAACCTCTCTATCTGCACTGCTTCTGTACCTGCGGTCTGGAAAATGGCCAGAACCATACCTGTCTTTAAGAAAGGTGACACCAAAATCTTGTGTAACTACTGCCCCATCTCAATTTTGCCTACCCTCAGTGAGCTACTTGAGAAGCTTGTTCATCGCCAGGTCTCTAAGCACCTTTGCGATTTTAACCTTCAGTCCCCTGTACAACATGGCTGCAGGGCTGAGCACAGCACTACTACTGCCCTTACACAATTTACTAGTGATGTTAAATGTGATATGGACAAGGGCTTAATAACTGGAGCTGTGTTCATAGACCTCTCTAAAGCATTTGACATGGTACATCATCCACTACTGCTGGTCAAGATGCAGTCTCTTGGTGTCTCCGATGCTACTCTATCATGGTTTGGAAGCTATCTGGATAATCGTTCTCAGGCCGTCTCTTTCAGTAAGGTTCTAGCCTCCCCTACATCTATCTCCTGTGGGGTTCTGCAGGGTTCCATCCTTGGTCCCCTGCTCTTCTCTCTCTTTCTTAATGACATTCCTATCCTTTCTCCTCTCAGTAGGATAATCATGTATGTGGATGACCTGGTGCTTTATGCTTCCTCCAAGTCTATTGACGACATTAATCTAACTCTATCTCAGGACTTTCAGTCCCTACAATCGCAGTTTTCTTCTAACTATCAATTACTAAACATTGCAAAGACCCAGTCCATGCTTTTTGGGCCCACTAGAAAAGTGTCCATTGAGTTGCATAAGCTCCAGGTCCACTTCTGTGATAGTACTGCTGTCTCCAACACTTTATCTTTCAAATATCTTGGGGTTATCCTAGACCCAGTACTGGATTTTGCTTCTCATGTCAATGAAAGCCTGTCGCTCAGTCAACGCCAAGATAGGTGCGGCCTTTAGAGTGCGTCACTCAATTACCCTGTCGGCTAAAATCTCTGTTGCTAGCGGTGTTCTTCTCCCACAATTGCTATATGCCCTCCCTGTACTCTCTCATGCCAATGCTGGGGTTCTCCACAAGTGGGACACGTCTTACAACAATATCTGTAGATTTTCCTTATGAGCTCCTCGCCCTAACCCATCACTGCCTACTCTATTCAGCCTTAAACTGTCTGTCTCCCAGTGCTCTCCGTTGATATGCCCTAGGTTATTTTATTGGCTCACTGACTAGAACCCCTCGCCCTGCTACTCTGGATGACATGCCTACCCCTGTCTCACACTCCTGCTCCCTCAGGTCCTCCTCTTTCCCGTTGCTCTCCGTTCAGCCCTGCTCATCTAAAATGGGTGAGCAAGCTTTCTCCTACTTTGCACCGAGGTTCTGGAACTCTCTCCCCCTACATGTTAAGAAATCCTCAACTCACCTTACTTTTAAGCATTCACTGTTTTCCCACCTATATTCTCTTGGTAACTGCAACTGCACTTAACTTATGTGTTTGTTACCAGATGTGTAGATGCTCTTGACTGTGATGGTTTAATTTAGGTATTGTTGTTCTACCTGTATGTTTTTTCTCTCCCCTAAATAGGCTGTTTGATATGTTATCTGGCAAATTTCATGCTGTAACTGTCTTTTTAACCCTAATTTGTATTACTGTTTCTGTGTCTTGTACAAGTTTCTGTGATCTTTAATACGAACTTATTGTATGTCCTGACCAATATCCTCATTATGTCATAATTGATTGTTGCTGTGTTATAGTACTGTTGTCATTGCTGTATTTTGCAGTTTGTACTCTCCCTGGTTCGTACCTGAAAATAGGCAGGTGTTTTTGCCTAGTGTACTTACCCGGTTACTAAAAGCTAATAAATAAATATGTTGAAGTTCTGGGAAAAGGTTCTGCAATAGGACCAGGTAGCGGAGTCATCTGCAAGCACTAGGACACTCAATACTATCCCACCACCCAAGTGACCCTTAACATTAATGCAGCGTCACACCAAATGAAACTGAAGGTAGTACCAAAGTTATCTGTACCTGTGAGTATTGGAAATTACTGTACTTTCCAGGATTTGCTAAGTTAGTCACAGAGGGAATACATTCTCCTGTGTTGGCAACTGTGATAACAAGAGAACTGGCAAAGAAAATCTCAGATGTTGGGGATTCTTTTCTTTTTGGTGATTTTGATTCAGACCTGTTTGAGCACTGCTCCAAGATCTGGAGGTCCAGGAGAGAAAGAAGAAGCAAAAAAAATAAATAAATAAAAAGTGGCAACAAAAGACTGATGTGTATAAGGGTTGATAGATGAAAATGCTGAAACTAAATTGATAATTGTGGTTTTGTTTTGGAGCAAACTAATGATGTTTCTCTTCAAGGTTATTTTAGGCAAGCTGGGGGGTGAAATAAAAACAGGGTGAACCAGTATTTAAAAAATGTGATGGGCTACTGTACAGAGCTTGGGTTAATCCTCAGATGCAGGAACAGATAGAATAATTCGTCACACCAAAGAAGTACAGAACTGAGTTGTTATAGATAGCATGATAGTCCATTGATTGGTCATTCAGGGAGGGACTGCACCCTTGCCAGATCACTGTACAGATTTTACTGACCTGGGATTCATGAGGATGTTGCTACCTACTGCAGTTCTTATGCTGAATGTCAGAAAGTAACCCCAGTAAGTATAAAAAAGCAAGGTAGCCCTGGTGCCCCTATCCTTCATAGATGTGCCTTTTGAGAGAATTGCAATGGATGTGGTTGGCCCCTTAGACAAAAGTAAAAAAGGTAATCAATTAATTTTGGTAGTACAGTCCAACCCCATTTATCCGAACTGCTTGGGGGACATAAAATTAGTTTGGATAAACGGGGGATCGTTTAAGAGGGAAAGCGCCGTGTCAAGAAGCCCCTTGACTGTAACAAAGGCTACGCAAGCCAAAAATACAGTTGAGCATTTTTATTTATACAAGTATGCTGTAAAAACAAACAGTTTTAATGAACATTGCAAAAAACAATAAATAGTTTTTAAAATGCAGTAGATAAACTACTAGATACAGTAACTTGATAACTTTTCAGAAAAGTCCATTTCATTAAAAAAAAACCTTTCATTGTTCTCTGCTTGAAGCCGTTGATCTGTTGCATGCAGCGCATTGCTTCATATTTCTGAGCAACATTACCTGCAATGTATCGCAATCAGGCTGGCTCTCGAGATAAAGAACATGTTTTTCAAGCATGTCAACCACTTCACCATGAGTTGGGATTGTGACCGGGGGTACAGTCTCTCCTTCCTCCTCCTCAGACTCCACAACAGGATCCTCAGGCTGAGTGACCAGTTCACACAATTGCAGCATCAATCAGATAGGACCATGTGAACCCTCTGCTCTGAATCACAGTGCACCCAATCAGAGATCTCCTCCTCCATAAGCTTTTGTGGCAAGGCAGAAGTAAGGGCTGTCAATTCTGGTTTCAATTTCTCTGACAGCTCCTTAGACACGTCCCCAGTAACATCAGGTTCAGAAAGGTCAGTGTCAGCTCGGCTTGTTTTGATGCCCGAATTCTTCCACGATTTCTGTATGCTTTCGAGTTTTACACTGTCCCATGCTTCGGAGGCCATATACACAACATCCTTTAGACTGATGTTCTTTATAATGCTGCTAAGGGGTGTCTGCTCATTTTCCTCTAAGAGCACGCTCTGCAACAACTTTTTTCTATAGGCTCACTTTGAAACAATCTACAGCACTCCTTGATCACAAGGCTGGAGTTTGGAGGTTGTGTTGGTAGGGAGAAATATTACAGAGACGGTGCCATCCCTCGTTTGGGCTACTTAGGTTTCAAGGTGGGCTGGGGAGTTATCCAACAATATGATAGCTTTTAGAGGTAGTCTTTTCTAGTGCAGGTAGCACTTAACCTGAGGAATGAACTGCTCTTGAAACCATCGAGAGAAGATTCTGCCATCCATCCAAGCATTCCTCTGGGCTTTGTATTGGATGGGCAAGGCTGACAAGTTTAGGTGTTTAAAACAACATGGCTCCCTAGATTTTCCAATGAGCACAACTTTCATTTTGTGTCCAGCTGCACTGACTACACTGCCCAGTATGGTGACACGATCTTTTGGTTTTTTGAAACCTGGTGTGTTTTGCTCTGAACCATGAGCTAATGTTCGGTCAGGTAGACTGCGCCAATAAAGGCCAGTTTCATCTGTGTTAAAAATTTGTTCTGGTACTAGCTTTTCTGCCAGATTGATGTCAAGGACCCACTCGATAAAGAGGGAGATGTTCTCATCAGCTGCACTCAAGCACTCACCACAAAGCTTAAGATGGCAAATTCCATGGTGGCATTTAAATCTGTTCAGCCACCCTTCACTGGCCACAAAGGTCTCACTGCTGCCCAGCCATTGGTGAAACTGTACGGCTTTCACTTTCAGGAGAGGCCCTCAGATCGGGGTGCTCTTTTCCCTCTCCTGACAGAACCAGAGGTAAATTGCTGCATCCCTCTGGTCATCATTGCAGGTCCACATATTTTTTCATTCGAAGGACCCCACAGCACTTTCCATGGTCAGAGCAAAGTCCCTGAGTTTTTCTTTGGATGCCTTGCTGTCACTAATTGTCAATTTCCCAACACCATACTCCCTGACAAGAATGACAGCTCACTCCCCATGCCCAAGACATTCGACAATTCTAATTTTATCAGCAACTGTCAGGACTACACGCTTTCGTTTGCCAGCCATGCTCAGGTACAGCGATTCAGGTGTCTTTCGTTCTTTACACTGGCTAAGCACTCATTTAAGGCCAATACAACACCTGCTGCGAGTTAATTTGGGTGATTAACAGACAGAGGGTTACAGGCAGTGTCAGCAAGGCCATTTAAATTGCTGCCTATTGCAGCTATGGAGATCTGAATACAGCCGCTATTTAAAACTAATAGGGTAATAAGTGGCTGCAACTAAGGATTACTAAGAAGTGCAAAGTAATGCACCTGGGAAACAAAAACCCAGGGAAAGAGTACACAATGAGGGGCAAGATACTAACAACAAAAATGGAAAGGGACCTGGGGGTAGTCATATCAGATGACCTAAAGGTGAGCAAGCAATGTGAGAGGGTAGTAAGAAGGGCTGAGGGGATACTGGAATGCATAGGAGAGGCATCACCAGTAGAAAACAGGAAGTTGTTATCCCTCTGTACAGACAGATGGTGAGACCCTATCTGGAGTACTGCGTGCAGTTCTGGAGACCCAGTCTTCGCAAAGACATAGACAGGATGGAGGCAGTCCAGAGGAGGGCAACTAAAATGGTGCAGGGCCTGCACCAGAAGACATATCATTAGAGACTTAAGGAACTTAATATGTATAGCCTTGAGGACAGGAGGGAGAAAGGAGACATGACAGAAACTTTCAAGTACCTCAAGGGACTCAACAAAGTCCAAGAGGGTAGCAACTTTCATAAAAAGAGGTGTGCAATAACAAGGGGGCACAATTTGAAGCTAGAGGCGGGACAGCTCAGAGGTAATGTAAGGAAATATTTTTTCATGGAGAGAGTTGTGGATGCATGGAACAGCCTTCTGGAGGAGGTTGTGGAGTCAAAAACAGTGGTGGAATTCAAGAATGCATGGGACAGGCATAAGGCAGTTGTAGGGGGGTGGAGGTAGGAGGAAGTAGGCTGTTGGTTAGCTAGGATCTGCAGCTTATCCATTAGGTAGGGAAATGGGCAGACTGGGTGGTCCTTATCTGCCATCAAATTCTATATTTCTATGTTACTATGGAAAACTAGAAGCTGAACTTAGCAGTGGGGGACACTCGGGGCTTGACAAATTTTAAAATTAGGTACTTGTCCATAGACAAGTGGCTTGTCAAAAAGTAGTTATCCATGTGCTTGAGTTGGTAGTCCAGGTATAAACTGGCATATTTTTAGTGGAAAGTATAAAAATACAGAAAATCTACATAGATTTATTGTAGTATCGGTTATTTAGTGTTATAATAGACAATAAGGAGAATAACATCATTTTATTTAATTGTTTTTTGTCAGGATGGAGAAGATTGTGTCATTATGACATAATTAGCATCAGCAAGTGTAGTTGCAGCAGCAGCCCCAGTAGCACAGTCAGTGAGAACATCATGCAGCAAGACAGTACAGCATCAGGAAAAGTAATAGTAGGAAGCCTGAACTTGCTCCAGCCACATCATTATATTTAGTATCATCATAATCATCACTAGTAGTGACAGTCTCAGGGACATTTTCATGTAAATCAGCATCAGCAGAACTAGTAGTTGAACTAGCATGACCATGATCATGGTGTGTGCCAGGACCAGACAGTAGCCAGTGGTTGATAGCTTGATCCGGATCAAAGCTGTCTAATGCGGGACCTTCAACTGCTACATGCAGAAGTGACTGGAGTGTGTCATCGGCCAAACTTATTCTTATTTTTGTTTTTATAAGATTCTGAATGGAGAATATGCTCTCGTATTTAGCTGTAGACACACTCATAGCCAGTAACATTTCTATTAAATCAAGGATGTGAGCAAGCTGCGCTGGTCTCTCTCTCACAGTAGTCATGAATACACTTGCAGACATGGCTTATCAAGTGCTGACAAAGGAAAACTCCACCCTCATATCTTCTAAATTTTGTTTCCATGTCAATAGACAATTCTTTTCATGTAACTGTTAAGGATGTATGCAAATGTTTTAGTCTGTTTTTTACAGTTCATACTAGGCCATGACTGCCCTGGGAGACTCTATTTCGTGGTTGTTGAAATCGCATCATCCTTGAGAGCTGCATTAGCATATGAGAACATGATGTCAGATCACCCATTTATACCATGTATCTTTATGCTGAAAGAACAAATACCCTGCAAAAACTCTCTGGAAACTCATAAACTGAGGAAAGTTTAAAGGGAAAAAATCTGCATTATAACTCAGACAGTTTGCAAAGCTCACTGAAGGTAAATGTGATATGCCACACCTTTTTGCATCTTGTTTCCTTTAAGACTAATTAAGCATGCAGGCATACTGGGGAGTTTAAAGGGTGATTACGCATCATGTTCTCATATGCTAATGCAGCTCTCTGGGACAATGACATTTCAACAACCATGAAATGAAGATTCCCGGGGCAGTCACAGGGCCTAGTATGAACGGTAAAAACAGACTAAACCATTTGCATACATCCTTAACAGCTATACGAAAAGAGTTGTCTATTGACATGGAAACAAATAACATTTAGAAGATATGAGGGTGGAGTTTTCCTTTAAGCATTGTTTTGAGTGCAGAATACTCTTTTTATACTGGTTATGTGATCTTCAGATAAGAAGTTGTGAAAGTAGTCTAACAAATTACTTAAATCAGTCATGCCAAATTGCGCAAATTCTTCTCGTGACATATTGAAACTTTTTAAATCTAAACAACTGAACCATCTTAGAGGGTCCTCAGAGAAATTCCAAAAACGTTAGTCAATTGTACAGTGTCAGTGGCTCAGTAGGTAGCACACTCGCCTCTGAGGCTGGGAGATCAGAGGGCTGTGGGTTCGGTTCCCACATCTGGCACTTGGGTTAATATCCCAATACTGACACTGTAGTGCAGCATGAGGGGGGGTGCTGCACTTCTGAGGTGCCGTCTTTTGGATGAGATGTTAAACTGAGGTCCCATCTGCCTGGATTGGTGGTAGTTCAGGTGGATGTTAAAGATCCCATGGCACTTATTGAAAAAGAGTAGGGGAATTTCCCCGGTGTCCTGGCCAGATTTTTCCCATTCACTAAAAAATACCACCAAGGTGCTTAATCTGGTTCAATTTCAGTTACTTACCATCTGTATTCCCCCTCCCCCCGGTCACCCCTGAAAAAGGGACTTCTAGGCCCAGTGGGCTTACCAGGTCAACAAAATTCAATAAATACATGTAAGATACTGCTGCATCTATTAAACGTGTAGCTGTGTATCAGTCATAAAATATTCTTCTGGACAGTTCCCTTTGAATGTAAAACAAACAATCTTGTCCACACTGCCATGTTTTGAAATGAGTTTGTTCATTCATTTTTCTGCAGGATTATACTGGTTTAGAAACGATATTATAAACTTTCCAGGTCTTATTTTTAGCTCTGTCAACTGGAGTAAGCATGTCTCAATGAGTTGGGGGGGACTTCTAATATTAGAAGGTCATCCTTTTGACATTCCAGTGATAGATTGTTCAATATTGGCAAGAAATCTTGAAGAATAAACAGTGATTTTACAAACTGTACTGAGTGCACATCTCTTAGAAGTGCCTTTACTTTGGTACCATCATAACCAGCAGAGTTTGAGACATGTTTGAGATGTTGAACTACTGTGGGCAGGTTGACTTGAACAGCATGAACTAAACGTGTCTTACCTGCAAGCCAACAAACTTGCTTTACTGCACTGAAATGAGCCAACTTAGTGTGCATGACATCTGCTATTTCCTGCAGTTCCCCAAGTTTCTTGGGGCTGTAGTGGTAAAATTAAAAAATTCCTTTCAGGGCATTTTCTACTTTTTGAACAAAGGGATTTTTTTTCATGATGTCGAGAACTGCTAACTCCAGTTTTTTGGGCTACACAATGCATGGGTATTACAGTAGGGACATGCTGTCTGATTTTTGCTATGGTGCCACCTGTATGGCCCACCACACCTGCACCATCAAAGTTTGCAGATACGAGAACTAGTTCAGGCCTGCTCACATCATTAAGGTCCACAAAATAAAGATCAACAGACTTCAGTGCAGAGCTTACTACTTTAAAAACTCCATCTGTGTGAGAATGTTCTAGAGTTACAGTTTTAATTAAAGTTGTAACCTTTTTTTCTGCGCCATCAATAAAATGAAAGAAAACATTTTCCCACTCTACAATGCTTGCATCTATACTGCCATCTACAAGAACGGTAATGAATTTTGTATTTTTGACAGTCTGGATCTGTGTTCAGACATGACAGCTGATACTGCGTTACAGAAATCTCTGGCCCATTAACCACTTGCGTAACTGCTGCAGAGTTTAACCCCATTTTTTTTCTTGCAATGTGCAAAGCCACTCCATATCTGAGAAAAGACGTACATTTTTAGCCAAGGAATATGTGGTGTTAAATAAATGCCTCATTTTATTTTTGGTGGCTTCATCCATCTGAGAAAATGCGTGATATATTGCTGTTTCAGATATGTTAAAATTGATTGCACATTGACCAGTTTTGTGACTATGCTGGTTTACACAAATTATACAGTATGTGGATTTAATTTTTCATGGGTTCTCACTGACTCAATTCGGAAATTATTTGAACCAGTGGTAAACACGTTAGATGTTTTGGAATAAGCAGGAGTCTCAAGAGTGGGATATTTCTCACAGAATGAGCAGTACATGATGCATTTTTGGTCATCATACCTTAACCAGGTAAACTGGTTAAGCCAGTGATGCTGAAACATTCAAGCCCTTTTTTCGACATCATATTTTTTATCTTTACTTCTTTTCCCAGAGTTTAAGTTTGTTGTTTCACTTTCCTCATCTAACATCAAAGCTCGCTTTAGCTGTACTGTACCAGATCGTGATGATGACACTGTGACTGCCACCACAGAACTGATGTTGCTGTCCTTTTTCTCAGTCGTTTCACAAATTGGTGTGGTCAAGTCAGACTGATCACCTGTTATGTCTACTACAAACACAGACCCAAAGTGAGAATCATTGTTTTGGTTGTTTTCATGACTAGGGCAGGGAGGGAGGCTGGTTTTCAGACTGTGAAGAAGAAGGCTCTGGCACTTTACTTTTTGTTCCTGAAGAAGATGACGTGGAGGATTTTTTTCCCAGTCCAAAGGGAAAATAAAGTTGTTTGCTTTGGCTTATTTCGTTGCATTTTTTAACTTCTCTATGCAATTGCCAATTGTGAAAAATTAAATATTGTTGAGCTGTACACAATATTTTATTTTATGTTATCTTGGCATGTGTTGTCTGTACTTTTTTACCATAAGGTTAGGTTAAGCTGTTGCGCTTATGCTTGCAACACTACAAGAGAGGGCCTGGGTGGGAAGGACAGAGCAGGTGGGAGTAGGAGCGGGAGCCAACTATTACTCTGCAAATGTTCACTTATCACTTCCTCAAGTTCCTACCCTCTTACTCTCAGGACAGGCTAGGTCTCACAGCTACACACACACACACACACACACACACACACACACACACACACACACCAAAGGGGTTTATGGTTTTTTTCTGTAGCACACAAAATGTTTTTCCCTTTTGTATAGTTTATTTCTAATATGTCTGCAATTGTTGTTCCCCAAGTTCCTCTACCCCTCTCAGGGCAGGTTAGGTCTCACAGTCACACACACACGCCTCCACCAATGTAGCTAGGTTAGGTTTATTTTGTTTTTTGTTGACCCCTAAAAAATGCTTTTTCCCTTCTCAGGGCAGGCAAAGTAGCTAGCGTTATTTGTTTTTGTTGTATAGTATACAAAGTATAGTTTATTTCTATTAAATTCTCAGTTGTTTCCAAAATTCCTCTACCATCTCAGGTCAGGCTGTCTGGTCTGGTCTGGTCTCACAGGAGCCACACACACCCTTCCAACACTCTAGCTAGCTAGGTTCATTAAAGGTTCTTTTTTTTTAAATCACAAAAACAGGCTTTTTTCCTTTATGCCTTTTCTTTTTATTTAGTCCTCCTCAGCTGTTCACACAATGTCCTCTACCCTCTGTCCCCACTCCCCCTTCTACCACTGTATGCACTGCAGCAGAGACTACTAGGTTCAGGGCTTCTTCCGTATGTGGCTGTAGTGTAAAACACAACAAAAGTGTATTTTTTTGTTTTAATTTTGCCTTTATGGATGTAGCTTCTTAGACCTCAGTTGTTCAGGGCAGGCTTTGTCTCAAAGCCACACACACGCAAAAAAAAAAACATTCCACCAATGTAGCTAGGTGCTAAGTTTTAGTTCACCAAAAATATATGTAGTTCACTTTCAGACAGTTCTTTTTTCTTACCTTTTCTTCTCACTCTCTTTGTTGTTTGTTGTTCACTGCCCTGTCATAAACCACCTCAGGACACGCTGAGCTCTGGCTCAGCAAGAGTTGAGCTCCACCCCAATGAAGCATCACTTGCAAAGGTACAAGCTCTGACTTGGCCTTGTTCACCAGAAGGCTGAGGGTCAAGCAGGTCCCCCTTGACTACTCTACCTCCTCTCAGCTAGTTGTCCAGGTATGGATACACCCAGACCCCTCAAAGTCTCAGGTAGGCTGCCACCACTGCAATGCACCTGGTCAAGACCCTGGGAGCTGAGGAGAGGCCAAAGGGCATGGCCTGGAACTCTTAGAGATTCCCTTCCACTCAGAACAGAAGAAACTGCCAGTAGGAGGGATGGATGGATGGGAACATGGAAGAACGCATCCTGAAGATCTAGGGAGCAGAACCACATATTCTGATCCTCAGATGGAATTATCAAAGACAGAATGACCATCCTGAAGGTACACAACTGAAGGAATTTGTTCTGGTCCTGCAGATTTAAGATGGGGCACGAGCCCCCCCGGTCCATTTTGGAACCAGAAAGTATCTGGAAACTAATACTGGGCTTACTGGAAGGTCTGGAACTTGAGTCACTACCTCCTTCTGGAGGAGCTGGGCAATGTCTTCCTGAAGGGCTGACAGCATGTCAGCAGACACCATGTCCTCCTGTGGGACGTGGGCTTAGCACGGAGTGTAAGCCTCATAGAAACAAAGAATTTGATGGCAGATAAGGACCGCTTGGCCCACCTAGTCTGCCCATTTCCCTACCTAACAGTTAAGCTGCAGATCCTAGTTAACCAACAGCCTACTTCCTCCTACCCTCCACTAGAATTGCCCTATGTCTCTCCCATGCATTCTTGAATTTCGCCACTGTTTTTGACTCTACGACCTCCTCAGGAAGGCTGTTCCATGTATCCACAACCCTTTCTGTGAAGAAATACTTCCTCACATTACCTCTGAGCCGTCCCCCCATCTTCAAATTGTGCCCCCTTGTTTTTGCACATCTCTTTTTCTGAAAGATGCTACCCTCTTGGACTTTGTTGATTCCTTTGAGGTATTTGAAAGTTTCTATCATGTCCCCCCTCTCCCTCCTTTCCTCAAGGCTAAACATCTTTAGTTCCTTTAGTCTTTCTTCATATGTCTTCTGATGCAGACCCTGCATCATTTTGGTTGCCCTCCTCTGGACAGCCTCCACCCTGTCTATGTCTTTGCGGAGATGGGGTCTCCAAAACTGTACACAGTACTCCAGATGTGGTCTTACCAACTGTCTGTACAGAGGGCCAACAACTTCCTGTTTTCTACTGGTGATGCCTCTCCCTATGCATCCCAGTATCCCCCAACCCTCCTTATTGCCTTCTCACATTGCTGGCCCACCTTTAGGTCATCTGATATGACTACCCCAGGTCCCTTTCCCGTTTTGTTGTTGTTACTACCCCCCCATTGTGTAATCTTCCCCTGGGTTTTTGTTTCCCAGGTGCATTACTTTGCACTTCTTTACATTGAATCTAAGCTGCCATACATTTGACCATTCCTCCAACCTTGCCAAGTCCCTTTTCATCCTTTCCACCCCACCTTGTGTATCAACCCTGTTGCAGATCTTTGTGTCATATGCAAAGAGACATACTTTCCATTCCAGTTCCTCTGCAATGTCACTTATAAAGACATTAAAAAGGACCGGCCCCAGTACTGAACCCTGTGTTACCCCACTAGTAACCCTCCTTTCTTCACTGTGGACTCCATTTATTATTACCTGCTGTGTCCTGTTGTCCAACCAGTGTTTTACCCAGGCTACCACCCTGGGACCCACTCCCAGGCTAGCTAATTTGTTTATTAATCTTTTGTGCGGGACTGTGTCAAATGCCTTGCTAAGTCTGAGTGAGGCCATGTCCACAGCCCCTCCCTAGTCTCTGCTTTGGTCACCCAGTCAAAAAATCAATTAGATTTGTCTGACATGACCTTCCCACTGTGAAACCATGCTGCCTTGGGTCCTGCCCCACTGGCCTCTAGGTACTCAACAATTCTTTCCTTCAGAAGTGATTCCATCATTTCCCTACCACTGAGGTCAAACTAACAGGTCTGTAGTTTCCTGCCTCTGTCTTGCTCCCACTTTTGTGAATGGAAATCACATCCGCCCTCTTCCTGTCCTCAGGTACCACACCATCCTCCCCTGATTTATTAAAAAGGGTAGTCAGTGGTGTTACTAGTTCTTCCCTTAGTTCTTTTAGAATTCTGGGGTGAATCCCATCAGACCCCATTGCTTTATCCACCTTCAGTTTTAAGAGTTGTTTCAAAACCCTTTCTTCTGTGAAAGGACTAATATTAACCACCTATCCAGAGTGCTTCTATTGACTGGATTAGGTATTTCCCCCTGCGATTCCATTGTGAATACTGAGCAGAAGTATTCGTTCAGTATCCCTGCTTTTTCACTGTCGCTCTCTGCCCAACCACCTTCCTCTTTGTTCAGCCTCAGTATCCCTGCCTTAGTCTTTCTTTGCTCCCTAATGTACGTATAAAAGGTTTTATCCCCCTTCTTAACTGAGTTGGCTATCTTTTCCTTGGTTTGGGCCTTTGCTATTCTGACTGCCTTACCCGCTTCCTTCTGTTTTAACTAGGACAGTTCTCTCTCCTGCGCCTTCTGTGTTTCCTTATACTTCCTGAATGCTATCTTTTTCTCCCTTACCTTCTCCGTCACTTCTTTTGAGAACCATAGTGTTTTTTTCTTTCGCTTTGATTTGTTTATTTGCTTCACACAAAGGCTTGTTGCCTCTGTGATGGCGGTTTTGATGTTTCCCATTGTTGCTCCACCCACCTTCTTGCCTGTTTGCTAGTGCTTTTCTGAGGCACTCTCCCATTTGACAAATCAGCCCTCCTGAAGTCCATTACCTTCACTTTTGTGTGGCTTGACTCTACAGCTAAGTTTATCATGAACCACACTGGTGGTAGCTTGTCCCAGATGGCTACCCACTTCAAGATCAGAGATCCTCTCTCCGTTCCCATTGGAGAGTACCAGGTCTAAGATTGCTCTCTCCCGAGTGGGTTCCAAAACTAGCTGTCTGAGGCATGCCCACTGTAGGGCATCGAGAATGGCCCTGCTCTTGGATGTGGCTGCAGCAAAGGTGCTCCAGTCAACATCTGGCATATTCAGGTCCCCCATCAGCAATATCTCCCCTTTCTCAGCCATCCCAAGGATGCCTTCTATCATTTCCTTGTCCATTTCCTCCCCCTGAGATGGGGGTCTGTATACAACCCCTGTGCGGATTGTGGAGCCATTTCCAGTCTCCAGGGTGACCCACAGTGCCTCCTCTCCTCCCCTCCCTGTTTACCCTTTAGCTCTGTTGCTTTGATCCCTTCCCTTACATAGAGAGCTACTCCTCCTCCTCTTCTTCCCTCCTTGTCCTTCCTGTAGATTGTGTACCCTGGTATGTTGACATCCCAGTTGTGGTTCTCTGTGTACCATGTTTCTGTGACTGCCACAATATCCAGGCATCCCTCTTCCATCAAAGCCACGATTTCAGGGAGCTTTTTACCTAGACTACGGGCATTGGTACTCATTAGCTTCCATTTTTTTATGGCTTTATTTCTTTTGGCCCCATCTCTGTCCCTACTGCCTTTGTCTTTTTCTCCATTTACCCCTGCCCTTCTCCCTACTGCCTGCTCTATCTTGGTGTTTACCTCACTAATTACTCTGATTTCTGGAGGGGGCTAGGATTTCCCCTTCTCCTCTTCAGTGCCTCCCCCCCTTGGCTAGTTTAAATGCTTGACATTGAAGCATTTAAACCTATCACCTAGGATCTTGGTTCCCCTCCAGGATAGATGCAGACCATCGCACCTGTATAGGCCTGCATCCCTCCAGGTGCAGCCCCAGTCCCAATGAAGTCAAATCCCTGAGCTCTGCACCAGCTTTTCAACCAGTCATTGAATCCCATGGAGCAGAGTGCCTTAGCCTCATCCATGCCATAGACAGGTAGCACTTCCGAGAAAGTTACCAAGTGTGCTACTTGTCTAAGGCCCCTCCCCAACTCCACAAACTCCTGTTGCACTGCTCTGATCCCATTCTCAGGCAGGTCATTCGTCCCTAGGTGGATAATGACATCCAGCTCCCTCCCCCTTGCCGCTGCTCCCACGATCCTAAGATTCATTTCCTGTCCTCAAGCCTTGGCACTGGGCGGCACCTTACCTCCTTTTCCCCTCCCTCCCCCAGTTCTACCCCCTAACAATTGAGTCCCTCACCAGGAGTTGTTTCCTTCCCCTGTGGGGTCCTGGGCCACCCTCCTGTGGGTCTCCATTGTGGAGGTTCGCAGCATCCTCCTTGGTCTCCACTGCAGGTGCCTCCATAGAGGAGACATGCTTCACCAGAGTGGTGAATGGATTGTGGAGAGGCACAACTGGAGGGTTGTGCCTCTGTTCCACCACCCTCACCCACCCTGAGCCCACCGTGGTCCAACCACTCCTCTTTCTTGGCAACCTCTGAGATAGTGGTGGTGGCCTGGGTGGTTCCTGGTTGGGGGAGCAGGTTTCCCGAATCCTTGCCAGGTCAGCATGGAGATGAACAACCTCCTCCCTCAGACCAGAGAGGTGCCTGCAAATAGGGCAGCAATGCAGTCTCCAGAATGTCTCCCAGAAGACTGCTGCTCCACAGCCAGTGCATTGCACCACTCCCCACATGTCTGTGTCCCTTCCAGTTACAGATGCTTTTTTGTTCTTGTTTTAGTGTGTGCAAGCTTGTGAGTGTCTCCACCCCCTATTCAGTGTGCTGTGCCTTTAAGGATATGAACAGGTGTATGTTGATAGCAGTTTTGGGGAAGTGATGTCAGAGCCCCTGCTATAAAGGAAGTTATGTGCTTGGGGTGGGTGGGGTGAAGGGAAGGGTGGGTGGGAGTGAACCTATGCTGTCTAGAAACAATCACCTACAACTCTTACCCCTCCACCCCGGGGAGTGCCTTCCTTCCTTTCAGACACCTATTTCACATAGGCTAAGTAACAGGTCTACTCACAACTGACTGAAAATATCTCCCAGCTACAGTTCCTCCCTGGCAAATTAAAGTTAAAACTTAAAACTAAGAACAGTCTACCCCAAAAACAGAATCAATACTAGTTACTTACACAGGAACAAAAAGTAATAATTCAGTTCAGTGTAGTCTAGAAAATAACCTCCTTGATTCAAGGAAGCTGTGGCTGCTTTCTCACTCTCCCTGTTTCAGGCTCAGCAGAGCAGAAGGAACTCAAGAGGCACACCTTGACCAACCGCTTCGAGGACCCACCTGTCAGAGGTGACAGAGGACTAGGTGGAAAGGAAGTGGAAGAGCCAGCCCCCCCCACGGGAGACAGGTCAGGCATGGGGGAGGCACCCCCCAGCCCATCACTGGGCAGGCTTGGAGGCAGAGGAGGGACTAGCTGAGGATGCAGCGGGGCCTCAACCACCAGGTTTGTGGACAATCAAAGCAGCTGACTTCAGTCGAAGGCACCATGCCTGGGCCTGCTTCCCAGCTGGGACTGGGATGGCTTGGCTGCAGGGGCAGAGAGGGTCCGAAAGAGCTTCTTTCTCTGAAGTTTGGAGCCCTTGGGATCCCTCTGGGAGGAGGTAAAAGAGTCCAGGGTGGCACTGGACTTCTCAGTCCTAACACGGTGTCCTTCCACCCCCAACTCAAACAAGTCAGTGCCCAGTAAGGTACATCTGCCAACTCATGCTGGGTGTCTGCCGTGAAGGTAGAAATCCACAGCTAAACCCTGCAGTGCATGGCCACAGACTGGGCACATGAATCATCGATGTCCATGGCTGTCTGGTGCTGATGTTTGGCCACTGCTCGGCCCTGGTCCCAGACTTGCTTTATCACGGTCTGTAAGTCAGTCAAGAAGCCAGGGAAGCACCTCATCAAGAGTGTCCAGTAAGGCATGAGTGAAGTGGGCCATCAAAAGGACCGAACTCATCTGCTGAAGGCTGAGAGAAGAGGCACATAAACCTTTTTGGGCATGTGATCCAATTTCTTGGATTCTTTGTTGGGAGGTTTATCCAGGTCCCCGACATTGCCGGTACACCAAAAAACCAAATCAGCAACCAAACCCTTAGTTGAGTGACGTTCTGTGAAACACGACAGGGAACCCATTGGGACCGCATACTTTTGGGCCATATGAGCCAATGGCACAGGGCAGGAGGCAGGGTGTCATCAAAGCTCCAGAGCAGGGCCAAGAATGGCCTCGGCAACTGGAAAGGCAACCCTCGGGGAGTCACCTTGGTTCAGCATTTTGGTCAAGGGATCCTTGGCCCGTTTTTGGATTTTTGGATGGGATCCATCTGAATTTCAGTAGATTCCAAAATTAAATGGAGCAAGCCCAGAAAAGACTTGGGACTGTGCTCCATAGACTAATCCTCCCCTGATTCCATGTCCGATCGACGAGAATGCAGGAAGCAGTCCTCAGACTCCCGAGAATCTGATGAAAAGCGGTCGACATCCCGAATCCCCACTGACTCTGCAGGGTCTATCGGGAGTAACAGTGACCTGACAGTCGATGAGGAACCCCAGGAGTGGTACGGGCATCCTTAGGAGGGGGACCATCATTTAGCTGCTCAGAAGGTGGCTCCACCCTGATGGTCGGGAAAGCCAGAAGAGGCCGAGCTGGAGCAGGCTGGGGCCTTGGTGGCAGAACTCACGGAAGAGCCGGGGTGGGGGCCAGAATTAGCTTAACTCCAGACAGCGTGACCTTTTGCCACATTAGCTCTTAATAGTGCTGGCACATCTTGCATCAGAGCCTCTCCTCACTCGAGGAGGAGGAAGAAGAGGAAGAACACTGGCAGTGCTGTTTGTCTGAGTGCCGAGAGCGAAAGCGCCAATCCTGATGAGGGCTGCTTGACTCCAGGCTACGGGATCTCGACCGCCACAGAACCTGACATTGAAAAAAAGAGGGAGCCGGTGAAAGCCGAGACTTCTCCAAGGGAATGGGATCCCGAGGGTTTGGGACTGGATTAGGAAGCTGGTCCAACCCTCCCAGGGAGATGATAGGTAGGACCGGAGTCCTAGAGAGGGAAGTAGACCCCTTGTCCTGTGATAATGCATCGACCAGCTCATCAATGTGTGTCTCGGCTGATGGGTCTGATGGGGAGACCATGGAGCCAGCAGCCTGGACCGAAGGATCGATCATAGTCGAAACCTCCAAGGAAGCATGGGAACGCGAGTCCTGAGAGTGCTTGCGATCCCACGATTGTCAATGAGACTGTTTTTTTAGTCTCTTTTTTTAGATGATTTAGAGGATTTTCTGCCCTTAGAGGGACCCTGCTCAAGGGTGGGAAGGGACGGGTGCAAATCCTGGAATGTCTCCGAAAAGGTGTTGCCAAAGGAAAGCAGCACAAAAGTCAAAGCTGAAGAGGCATGCTCCATGGCCTGAGCTGCCACCTCCTCAAATGTCACAAGTTGTTCAGCAGACCCTGCAGCCATGGAGACCACCCAGAAAGTGTCTTTCAAGCAAATGGGAGTGTCCCATTCATCTGGGTGTCCAAGAATTAGACAAGCATGCCAGTCCTCCAAAGTATTCAGATTCAAAGTGCAACAAAGGCCATAAGCCTGGGGATCGTGTGCGTGGACCAGGCAGTAGACACACGAGGTGTGCGGGTCCATTCTGGACATCTGCCCACTGCTGCACCTTTTAAAACCGGGCACTAACTTATGAGTCATCCATACTGAAGATAAAGAGTTTTGAACCGAATCTGAAAGTCAACTTGAAGACATAGCGGATTCTGTTTTTGAAAAGCAAAGGGCCTACTCAACGCAGAGTGATAAGGAGGGAACATTCTTCTTCCAGCAGAAAGGAAAATTTGACGTCATGGGGTGGTACAGAAGTAGTTACCACCTGGGTGGGTGGGAGGAGCCAGCTTGAAGACCTTCTGGCCAGAGATTTCAAGGGAAAGGAATCTGCAAGAAGTGTGGAATGTACACTATATCCACGTCCCTACGTGAAGCTATTATTATTATCTTATTTGTGTGCATTGAGAAAAAAACTGGCAAAATACATTGAAATTGCCAACTGTAATCGGGAAGAACCCCCAAAACAAGCAGAAGGTGTATTATGACCATGGGGTAAAAGAAAAGGTTTTTGAGCCAGATGAAAAGGTCTTGTTACTGTTACCTACTACAGAAAACAAACTGTTAATGAAGTTGCAAGGGCCTCATGAAGAAGTTAAATGTAGTGGTACAATTAACTGTGAGACGGAGACCCCAGACAGGAAAAATCCTACCAAGATACACCATGCTAATCTCTTAATTGGTAAAAACATTTAAAAGTGCTTTAACCACAGTGCCAGGCCAATGAAAAGGGATCGAGCATGTGATAGTGACAGGGAATGCTCACCCTATCAGACAAAAGACATACAGATTACCAGAGCAGTTAGGAGCAGACATAGTTAAGGAAATACAAAAAAATGAAAGAATTGGGTATCACTGAAGAATCAAGAAGTGCTTGATCGTCAGCAATGGTGACTGTACATAAACAAGGGGGTATAAGAATCTGCCTTGATTTTAAGAAGTTTAATTAAGTGTCTGTATTTGACAGCTATTCTATGCCCAGAATAGATGATTTGGTGGACAGATTGGGAAGTGCCAAGTACATTTGTACCCTTGATCTTACCAAATGTTACTGGCAAATTCCCCTAGCTAAAGAATCCAGAGACAAAATTGCATTTTCCACTCCAGTTGGATTCCATCAGTTCACCACCATGCTGTTTGGTTTACATGGTGCACCTACTACATTCCAGCAGTACATGGATGTAATTCTAGCCCCTCACACTGGAATATTGTGCTACTTATGTGGCAGATGTCATGGTGTACAGTCCAGATGGGAAAAGCCACCTGGAATACGTACACGCAGTTATCCAATCTATCAAAAATGCAGTCTGACCATTAATCCTACCAAGTGCACATTAGGCATGCAGGAAACCAGATATTTAGGTTATATTTTGGGAAATGGAGAAGTCGGAGATTTCCAAGATAGAAGCTGTAGCTAACAGTCCTGTCCCTAAAACAAAGAAACATGTTACGCAATTTATTGGTCTGGCTGGCTACTACCAGAGAGTTGTTCCCAACTTTGCCCAGTTAGCTACTCCCATCCCTAGGGTGTGATGAGGCTTTTCAGGCCATCAAGGCTGCATAATGTTCAACCCATGATTTAAGAAGTCCAGACTTTGAGAAACAATTTATTTTACAGACAGATACATCAGAAGTAAGCTTAGGTGCAGTCCTGAGCCAGAATATAGATGGGAAGGAACATCCCATTCTGTATATCAGTAGGAAACTGTACGACAGAGAAAGAAGTACTCCACTATTAGAAAATAATGCCTTGCTGTGAAATAGGCAATGGAGTCCCTTTAGTTTTATCTGCTAGGAACAAACTTTGGGCCCGATTCTCAAAAGGGTACGTCTGGCATAACTTGACTTGCCCCAAGAAAAATGGTGCAAGCAGCAAGTTATACCAGCAGTTGCAACATACAGTATTCTGCAAAGCAGTCTGCGACATGCCGCAGGCTGCTTGTGCCAAAGTGGATTTACGCCACTAGTTATGCCTTAAACCCCCTGCGACATGGTGCTAGGGGGTTTACGGCAGCAGTTGTGCCCTATTCTGGAAGGGCAGCAACAAAGTCCCCAGGCGCTATTCTCCAACAACCCGGAAAAGCAAGTCAACGTAAGTTACACCAGCATATAGCTGGTGTAACTGCATGCGATACCCCTGGAGACTGCCTGCATGGCAGCCCACCCATTCCCTCATGGTAGTCCACCCTCCCCCAAACACTGCCCTAACCCCAAAACACAAAAGCACATGAAGCTAATTCTGTCCCCCCAATGCCCTGACTCAGAAACAACATGGTAATGCCCCATAGGGCTATCCACGCACCCCCAATACCAAAAAGCCCCACAGGGCTGCAGCATGCCCCCGACCCCCAGTACATGTAAAACAGACCCACAGGGCTGCTGCATACCCCGACCCCAAGTACATGTAAAACAGCCCAACAGGGCTGCTGCATGCCCCCGACCTATAGTACATTATAAATAGCCCCACAGGGCTGCTGCATGCCCCTGACCCCCAGTACATGTAAAATAGCTGCGCAGGGCTGCTGCATGTCCCCAACCCCCAGTACAAGTAAAATAGCCCCACAGGGTTGCTGCATGCCCCCGACCCCTAGTACTTATAAAATAGCCCCACAGGGCTACTCACCACCCCCCCAGCCCTGATCCCCAAATGCATTATTTAAAGCCCTGCAGGGCTACTCACGGGCTCCCCCAAGCCCCAATCCTCAATGCCAGCCACCTGCAAATGGCACATCCTGTAAAAACAGAAATAGAAATTAAAATACAAAACTCGTAATCCCTGGTAGTCTACTGCCCCCCCATGGGCAGTGCCAGACCACCCGGCATCCCCACCCACCCAGCCGCGATTGGCACAGCCCACCTCTCATCACCGCGACCAGCTACCAACTGAGCTCCATCTGAGCACGTACTGTATATAGTACGTGCTCAATGAATGAACGGTCATTCATTCACTGGGCGCTAGTATGTACAGTAGTACGTGCTCATACAGAGCTCAGTTGGCAACTGGCTACGGTGGTGAGAGGTGGGCTGTACCCGTTGCCGGCTGGGTGTGGATCGGGGGGAGAGGGGTGGTCTGGCACTGCCGAGTTGGGGCCACTAGACTACCAGGGAAAACGGTGTTGTTGTGGTATTAGTCCTGCACCTTTGTGCAGTACCGCCCACACTTGTGGTTTGGGGATTGGGACAGGGGCTGCTAGCCCCTGAAGGGCACTTACTGTGTTTTTACTGGGAGCAGGTGGGGTCCAACAGCCCTGTGGGGCACTTACTGTGTTTTTACTGGGAGCGGGAAGGGGTCCAATAGCCCTGTGGGGCAATTGCTGTGTATGTACTGGAAGTGGGTCCAATAGCCCTGTGGGGCAATTGCTGTTTATGTACTGGGAGCAGGAGAGGGGTCCAATAGTCCTGTGGGGCAACTGCTGTCTATGGGTTCAATGTGATAATAGCAACCGCACAAAGGCAATCGCTGTTATCGAGACCTGCATTATCACCAAAAACATTTTCGGCAATATGCAGAGAAAAGCATCGAAACTGCACAGGGGGGCTGTCCTTCCCACTAACTAAAGATTCTCAACCCAGGGGGTGCATGTCGGGAGGTGCACAGCCCAGTTAAAAATGAAATTTAAGTCCAGCAACTGCAGGAAGTGCAAAAGTTACACCCGCCCCCAGTCCCAAATCCAGGACCTGCTCCGTTGGAGCCAACCATCCTACCCACCTCACCACATGGTTGGCACAGCGGAAGCAGGCTCACCACAGTGTCACATCTCTGTTCCCCATCCCTCCATGTCCTGTCACCCACCCTACCTTGTGGTCGTAGCGTTAGCGTCCCCACATTAAGCCCACGATGATAGCACCATCATATGGGTCACCGTTTTGACAGTCGCCCATATGCGGTCGCTATCATCATGGTATACCTTGTATATGTACTGGGGTGGAGCGCTTACGCCCTTTACCTGGGCAATGTGTGGCTTGCACCAACCATTCAGGTACACCCTTTGTTTGGCGTACCAGTCCGGTTGGCGCAAATCATGGGACTTAGCCACGGGGAGCCTGCCCATTACAGAATCGGGCAAAGGGCCCTCGGCACAACTACAGCCCTTGCATGTTGCAACTCATATTACGCGAAGGGGTGCTTAACAGAATCGGCCCTTTGTATTTTACATATAGTATTGTGCTGCTCCTGGTGTATTCAAATCAGAAATAAATTCCTAAGTAAAATAGGAACGTTATATGTACCAACAAGATTTATACTGGACCCATTATTCAATGTGGAAAATATGGATATTTTGGAAAAATTTGCCATATTCCTGATGAAAGCTATAAAGATTAGGAATTGAACTGTTCAGGCAAAGAATTTGTTGAAGCATACAAGCCATAGTTTTAATATAAATTACATGGGCCTCATGACAGTCTTTTTCAGACAAGCCTTTTTGGATTTTCATCTGTCCCCTTTTTAGGGTATAGAGGTTATATGAGACACAATATTGTAGGGGGTGTAGGTATCCAGACCTGAACCCTACAATGACCTGTTTACACTTATGAAGAACAGTATTTCTGCTCCAGAATGAGTTGGCTAAAAACTTTCAGTCATACTGCCCATTTTCTATACGATCATTTTTACTACAATATATGTAAATATTTGCTCCTTATCCAGTTCTGTTTTACCACCACTAGAAAAGTAATTCCAAAGCGATATATGGGAAGAACTGCTGAATATGTTCAGAACCTATGTAGTGTAAAACTCTTCCCTAATAATATGCTATTGTAATATGAATTTATTTATGAATGTACATAAAGTCATACTCTGCTAATATGGAAACCCGGTAATGATTTTTTTATTGTAAAATGAATGTATTTTAAAAGTTACGCTCTGCTGCTACGGTTTTAAATGATGAATGTTTGTAATTAACAATGTTGTTGTATTTTTATCTTTTTACATGAAATAACCAAATGGTTGCACAATAAGGAAAAGACTTTGTATTTATAAAATATCATAATACTCTCTGTTGGCTTACCCAAATGAAGGATAAAAATCCCAGAATCGCAAGGTGGTATTTGGCACTACAGTCATTTAAAAGGACGCCCCCTTAGGCCTCAAAGTGCCCCTAGTTCAAAAAATACATTGTATGACTGTTCACATTCTGTAAAGATTGCAGACGTAGCTAGTTGTTTGATTCTGGTTCTATTTCTCTTTTTAAAAGTGAAAAACAGACTACTCACCATACTGGTGTTACCACACCAAACGTTTGTTTATATTCCTTGATCAACTTCCACTGCATCTTTCCTGGACTTGGGAACACCCCAACACAATCTAGCCACTGATGATGCAGTGAGAGGAGAAGAGACTAGTGTATCATGAGTGGCAGCACTATTTGGAGGCGTCCATAATGCTCATAAAGTATGCAATAAGAGTTACATAGAAACATAGAAAGTGACGGCAGAAGGGGACCACATGGTCCATCTAGTCTGCCCATAAGCCTAGCCCCCCCTCCCTTAACTGCTATTCAGTGTCATAATACCTTTGTGCCTATCCAATGCCTTCTTGAATGATCCAACTGACCTAGTTTCCGCAACCTCTGGAGGAAGGCCATTCCAAGTATCCACCACCCTCTCGGTAAAGAAGAACTTTCTTGTGTTACTCTTGAACTTGCCTCCTTCCAGCTTCATGCCTTGCCCCCTCATTCTTGCATGATTCTTGATCTGAAATAGGTCCTGAACCTGGACCTTGTTTATTCCCTTCAAGTACCTGAAGGTTTCGATCATGTCCCCCCTTTCTCTGCATTGTTCCAGGGAGTACATGTTTAGGTCGTGCAGACGTTCCTCGTATGTCTTGTTGTGGAGTCCAAGTATCATTTTTGTGGCTCTCCTTTGCACTGTCTCTAGTCTGTCTATGTTCTTTCTGAGGTGAGGTCTCCAGAACTGCACACTGTACTCCAGGTGAGGCCTTACCTTTGATCTGTACAGTGGCATAATCACCTCCCTCTTTTTACTTGTAATTCCTCTTCCTATGCAGCCTAACATACTGTTCGCCTTAACACTGCTTTTTCACACTGCTTGGATACTTTCAGGTCATCTGTTATAATCACCTCCAGATCCAGTTGATCAAGGATTTGAAACAAAACAAGTTTGTTTATATTACACCATCACCATGCACTTCAGTTCTACTAAGAAAGGAAGCAGAAAAAAACAAACAGCAACATCAATGAATTTTAGAGAAGGTAAGCGATCATAAAATGTGGGTTCTCATCTATAAATATTATGATGCAAAAAGGATTGACAGTGCCCATTTAAATTCAAAGTGATGCATACATCCAGAAAAGAGCATGTCAATGCTGATTTTCTGTCAAGATATGAATCAGGAACTGAGAATTCAGAAGGTTGGAAAAATGTGTGGTATAAAAAGTGTTATGAAAAAAGGGATATTGCATATGCAAAGAGCTGTAAAAGTTATAAGGTAATGTAGAAAGAGAAATAAAAGAAGGTTATGGAAACCTGTTTTTTTTAAAGGTACCCTGGGGTGACAGGGTTAGGTAAGACCCTGTCCCATTTGTTATGCAGAGAGAGAGTTAAAAACAATTATCTCTTTTGTCCTCTATTCTGCCACTTGTCTGTCTTTTGCCTGTCTGATTGTGCAATCAAATTTTCTTGTGGCACCTACAATTGGACACTCCAATAGTCCCACAATTTCCCCGTTATCTCCCTTCCTTCACTTGCTGTTTCTATTGTTTCTTTCTCCCCTTGCTTCTTTGTGGTTAATAAAATATCTGTGAATCATTATGTGAAAGTGGGATCCCTTGGTTTGCAAATGTATACATTTATATTGTTGAAATGATTGCAGAAAGTCATTTGAGTTTAAAAAAAAAAAATCTGTAATTGAGGGGGTTCACCTTGAGATGTACTTTGACCTCCAGAAGCTTGTTTACAGAATTGTCAACAGGAGATCAGCTATGGGACAGAATGTTCTATTTTGTTGCACCTGTTGGGACTAGATGTGCTCTTCAGGCTGGCATCAGAAAATAAACTGACAAAGTTCTGGTATCCTTTGTGCGAAACAGGAGATGTAACTTTCAGCAATCAGGATGCAGAGTTTAAACTGCCAGGAAAACACATTTTACAAAAACAGAGCAATGAGAGATGCACAGAGTGAGCATTAAAGACAAGAAGGACTCTCAGATGTTGGACTTTCTTTTTTTTTGTACTGCCCGTATGAAGAGCTATCCTGTACAATTGTAACTGTTATCTTATTGTTATTGATAATAATAAAACACTACTTGCAAATTTTATGACTTCTCCTGGTCTGTCTATGTTTCCTGACTTATGGATCTACGACACCCATGTATTACCAAGAACTGCAGATTGCTTACCATCGGTAACAATGCTGAAAAATTCCATCTTGGAATTCAAGTGACATCAGGGAACCTCTCGAGCATCACCCCTTCTGATGTCACAAGAGTCCTTTGCTACAATTACAGCCTTGTTACTGATGGTAAGCCATCTATTATTCCACTTACAATGTCATCAGCACTAGCTTATGAGTCCAAGTCCCTGGTGAACGATTCAAGCCCATAGCTTTTTGGCCTAGAGTTGAGAGGGCCATCACTCAGCTCATTGAGGCACACTTTCATTACAGATGTTGTAAGGCATGTAGAATGTGGTAAACTTCACCCACAGTCAAAACTGCATTTATATATTAGTTCTACTGGTTATTTTTAACACATTATTATTCAAATAGATGGCCTACGAATGGCAGGAGCATCTGCAGACAGGTAAATATAAATTTAGGAAACAAGCATATTTTGGTGTCAGCTGCATAATTTTTGAAATAAAACAGTATTATTTCTTCAGTGGAGATATACTGAGTAAACAGTTTTAATTATTCATTTAATTTTTGTGAATTAGGCATGCTATAGGCAGATGAAAACAAACAGAAGAGCTAGGAAGTCACAGGACATAGAAAGGAGGCAGAAAGTTAAAACGGTTCAACAGACAAAACAGGCAAAAAGATTAAGAAAGAAAAGAGCACGGGTTCAGTGCAGTGCAACAGGTGGGGAGCTGCAGTCTTTTGGGACGTATTCTCGAGACTGATGTACTGCCCCATTTGCACTCATCACTCTGGTTAAGGGCAGAGGTTGTTGGACTCTTGGCCAAACTGGCAAGTGTTCACAGAACTGTCTGCCCACCAAAACCACCAAATATGTCCTGCGCCCCAGAGGATGCCCTGGCAGAGGCAGAGTAGTTGGACCGTGGCTGAGCTCCGTGGGTGGCAGGAAGGGGACACACTTCAGCCTATACCACTGCACAATTCCTTCCACCACAGTGGTAGAAAGGGCAGTTGGGAGAAGGCATCCACAGTAAGGGGCAGGGAGGAAGTGGGGGTCCTCAGAAGGGGAGGCCTCAAGGAGGTAGGAAGAGGCCCCATGCTGAGGAGGAAGCAGCTGCTGGTGGGGTCCATCATTAGAGACATAGATCTGGGAGCACGGGAGGACAGGAGAGGGAGGTGAAGTGCCTCTCTGGTGCTTTGTCATGGAGGGATAAAGTGTGGATCCAGAGGATTGCTAAGGTGGGAGGAGATGGGAGGGAGCTTGATGTCATTGTGCACCCAGGGACAAATGACTTGGCAAGGAGTCTGGGAAATAAAATTCTGGATCTGGAGGCCATCATGGTGGAGGCTTGCTTGGATTTAGTGGTCACAATGGACACAGAAACAGACACTGTCGGCAGAAAAAGACCCCTTGGCCTGCCTAGTCTGTCCTAGAATTCCCCATCTACTGTGTTACCGCAGACCCTACTCTATCTCCGGCCATACCCTCCCTTGTGTCTATCCCATGCATGCTTGAATCCTTCTACTGTTTTGGTACCCACCACCTCCGCTGGGAGTTTGTTCCAGATGTCCACCACCCTTTCTGTGAAGAAGTACTTCTTCGCATCCCCTCTGAGCCTCCCTCCTTGCAGCTTCCAATCATGACCCCTTGTCCTTGAGCATCTCTTTCTACGTAAAATACTACCTTCCTGTGCCTTATTTATACCCTTGAGGTACTTGAATGTTTATATCATGTCTCCCCTTTCCCTTCCATCCTCAAGGGAGTACATATTTATTTCCTTGAGTCTTTCCTTGTAGGACTTTTGATGTAGGCCATGCACCATTTTGGTTACCCAAGTTTGGTTGGTAATGGAGTCATCGTGCACTGACAGCCATGACTGGGATGCAGCCATATCAGGCTACTCTCTGTTCAGGAGAGACAGGGAAAGGAGCAGGGGCTGTACTACATGTGAGGGAAGGAATCAAGGCTATGGAAGTGCTGGGACACCTGCAGGAAAAGAAAGGAGTGGAGGTGCTGTAGGTCATCCTGGAGCTTGGTGCTGGGGCTGCTATCTGTACAAGGGTGGTATACAGACCTCCAGCACAGGGAGAGGAACCGGATAAGGCACCTGGGAAGGACATGATCAGGATGGTAAATAAGGAGGTGTTGTTAGTTGATAACTTCAATCTGCCAGATGTGGATTGGAGCCTTCCAGCTGCAGTTTCAGCAAGGAGCAGGGCCATCCTTGACTCCCTGCAAGGGGCCTTTCTCATGCAGCTAGTCAATGAACCCGAGCAGTGCTGGACCTGGTGCTTATAAACAGGAACAGCATTACAAACATCACAACGGGCAGTACCCTAAGTACCAGTGATCACTGTACAGTGTGGTATGACAACATGGGGCACAGGCAAACCACATGATGAGGGTTCTGGACTTTAGGACGGTGGATTTTAAGGAAATGGGAGAATGCCTGAAAAACTGCCTAGTAGCGGGAATGCCCAGTAGGGAGCAGAGGAACAGTGAGGAAAAGTAAGACTGGGCCTAATTAGGGAAACCAGCCTCTGTGTGAAGAAAGTGAGTAAAAGTAAAAAGAAGAAAAGGCAGAAGTAGGAAGACAAGGAAGTATACCAAGTAAAACAGGGGGAAGTAGGTAAGGCAGTGAGAGGGGGCAAAGGAGCATACTGAGGAAAGACTAGCCAAATGGTTTGCAAGTGGGGATAAGCCTTATTCAGGTACAGTACATTTTAGCTAACTGGAAAATTCTTTTTTACCTTAAGGGCTATCAATCCATGGAATAAACTGCCCCTTGAAGTAGTCATTAGTGAGTCCAAAACATATTTAAACATCATCTCGACAACCTGATCTCTTTAGGGTATAATCTCTCCTATTATAATACATGATTAGACTAGGAGCACCCATGGACTTTCCTGCCCCCTTGCTCCTCAAACAACCTTAGTAGTATGAACCTTAGTACATAAGTTAGAAAAAGAAAGCAAGGGGAGGGATAGTGAGGATAAGGAGGGTGGCAGAGTGTGACTGCGCAGAACAGGACCAAGAAAAAGCAGACATCCTGAACAGGTACTTCTGCTCAGTCTTCACAGTGGAGGGAGAGGGAGATGGACCACTAGTGATCAGCAAGAACAAAGAAGAGGACTCCAGTCCATTTTTAGAGGAAAGAGTCCTGAAGGGACTTGCAGCTCTGAAAGTGGACAATGCTATGGGACCAGATGGGATACACCTAAGGGTATTAAAAGAACTCAGGGAAGTGCTGACTGTCCCACTGATGGTCTTATTCAACAGTTCACTGGAACCAAGTGTGATTCCGGAGGACTGGAGGAGAGCAGACATGGTCCCTCCACATATGGGTGACAGCCAGGAAGAGACCAGTAACTACAGTCCTGTGAGCGTCACCTCAGTGGTGGGGAAATTAATGGAAACATTGTTAAAGGGGCACTGTCAACCTCTTTAAGCCTCAAATTGTCCATAGTTTAAAACACACTTTATGATTTCTTACATTCTGTAAAGACTACTGATGTAGCTGGTTGTTTAACTCCGATTCATTTTTTTTTTCTAAAAAGGTGAAAAACAAACTGCTACAGCTAGCCCAGTGGTGTAGAGGGCTGAGGCGCTGGATGCCTTACTTCTCATCATGCCAACTGCCCATGTTCGGGAATGAGCACAGGTTGCTGGAGGTCAGCAGGGGGCTGGTTGACAGTGGATAGAGCAGCCATCAGGCAGCTCTCATCTCCTGGATTGGGAACACAGGCCTTCCTGGCTCTTGACTGCCACCAAGTGGAGGCTGTGATGGTAGCATCGGGCAAATGGGGGGGGCAGACACTAGGCTGGGTGGATGGAGTGGGGCCATTGTTGGTTCTGGCACACATGCACGACCATGCATTGCTGAGGCCTCAGGGAGTAACAGAGAGAAAAAACCCACCCCTCAGTGACATGATGACAACCCCTCCCCGCAGGCCATGCACCGGTGGCTGGGCATATGCCACAGTCCTGTGGGAGAGGACGCCAGTGGAAGGTAAGCCCTGGAGGAGCCGGGTGATGAGGCTGGGGGCGGGGGAGTGTTGATCAGAAGAAGGTAGCCACGGAGATGGAGGATAAAAACCTATAAGGGAAAAACAAAACACAAATAAAAAAAAAAAAAAGACTGCCACCATATTGGTGTTACCACACAAAAATGTGTTTGTTTACATTCCTTGATCAGCTTCCAATGCATCTTTCCTTGACTTGGGAACACCTCCACACAGTCTAGCTGCTCATGGTGCAGTGGGGGAAGAGGAGACTACTGCATTATGAGTAGCTGCACTGTTTGGGGGGTGCTTGTAATGTTCAGGAATGTATACGATAAGAATTGATCAAGTATTTGAAACAAAGCAAAGCTGGGTATAATTCCACCATTAGCATGCATTTCAGTTCTACTAAGAAGGCACATGAAACAATCAGCAATGTCAATGAATTTTACAGAAGGTAAGCAATCATAAAATGTGGGTTTTCAACTAGAAATAATATGATGCAAAAAAGGTTGGCAGCGTCCCTTTAAAGGAAGAGTATCTCGACTCCAATGGGCTGCAAGACCAAAGGCAGCATGGATCCATGGGGGTGCGGGGTGGTTATGTCGGAGAAATCTGACTGAGTTCTTTAACTAGGTGACCAGGGAATAAGATCAGGGGAGGATAGTGGATATGCCCATCTGGACTTTAGAAGGCCTTCAACACTGTGACACACAGGAAACTGATAAGGAAACTGAGCAGCCTAGGGGTGGGATCCAAAGTGGCGAACTGGGTTAGAAACTGGTTGATGGCTAGGATACAGAGGGTGGTGGTTAATGGCACTCACTCTAATGAATGTAGAGTGACCAGCGGAATGTCACAAGGCTCAGTATTTGGACTGGTCCTCATCAATTGTCTTCACAAGTGACACTGCAGATGACCAGAAGGGAAGGTATGCCTTTTTGCAGATGACAGAAAAATCTGTAATAGGATAGACAATAAGGAAGGGGTAGAAAAATATGTAAGGATCTTGGTGAAACTGGAGGAGTGGTCAAGAGCATTGCAGTTAGGGTTCAATGCCAAAAAGTGCAAAATAATGCACCTAGCGCATAGTAAATCAGGATACGAGTATAGGACAGGGGGAGCTACTGACAGTTACTAAGCAGGAGTGGGACCTTGTGTTATATCTGATGATTTCAAAGTGGCAGGGCGGTGTGACAAAGCACTGCGTAAGACCAGTGGCATGGTGGGATGACTAGCGATAGGTATTTCCAGCACAAGGAGGGAGGTAATGTTGCCACTATATTTTTCACTGGTGAGACCCCACCTAAAGTATTATGTCCAGTTCTGCAGGCTGCACCTCAGAAAGGACATAGACTGGAGGCAGTCTAGAGAAGGGCAACTAAAATGGTGCAGGGGTTGCAACAAAAACCTTGTGAGGACAGACAGAGACCTTAATATGTACACCCTGGAAGATAGGAGAGCGAAAGTAGACATGATCGAAACCTACAAGGACGCAACAGGGGTAAACAGGGTGCAGGAGGGAAGTTTCTTTCAAATGAGGAAGAGCACCAGAACCAGAGGACATGCAATGAGGCTGAACTGGGGAAGTTTAGGAGGGATGTGAGGAAGTACTACTTCACTGAAAGAGTGGTGGGTGCCTGGAATAGGCTGCCAGAGGAAGTGGTGAAGGTGTAAACAGTAGGGAGCTTAATGCTTGCATGGGATAGACTTGGAGAGTATAAAGAAATGGGCAGGGAGGAGGGAGGGTCACTGGAGACCTGCTAGGGTCAGCTAAGCGGTCCTTTAACGCTGACAAATTCTATGTTTCCATGTTTCTGTACACATCTATGCCTATTATAAGGCACGAATCAGCCACATTTTGGTACAAATTTTGAACATTATCAATTATTAAACCAATATATATTCGGATACAGGCACAAACTGACAAGTGTAACAGATGAATCCTAAATCCAGATTTAAATTGCTCATCAGTAGGGAATACTTTTAATTTTCATACTGTAGGAAGTGAATTTGAAAATGGTACAAAATAACTTGAAAGATCTTTGTCCTAACCTGCCCGATACTCTGTTCTTTCAGCAGAGGTTTACAGTTTGATCTTAGGTAACAAACAACAGGAGTTGCTTGAAGCAAATTATAGACAAATAGGAGGTTGATTTTTAATTAGATTAAATGTTAAACAACCTTAATCAATTTTTTCAGGTTCTGATAATTTTTTTAAACATTGATTTTAAAGCATGATATACTCCCCCAGCAGTTCCTTTTCTGGAAAGGAGGCTGGTGGTGGTGGTGCTAGCAGGACTCAAAAGGCAGCTGGAGGTACTGTAGTTCCACTACAAGTTGTTTTTAAATTCCTTTTCTACACCGATAACAGCATATTGGACAATACCAGTTAAAGCAGTTTTATACTTTAAATTGAATTATAAAAAAGGTCGGAGAAAAAGCATTCTATCAGCCTTATGTTAATCTTTTATTAACACACATTTAAGAGCCTTAGCATATGCTGAATAAGGTTTAACACTATTTTCTTTAAAAAAATTAATATTTTTATTATAATACTCCCAGGGGTTATGTTAATGGTCAGTTAAACATAACCCATGGTCATGAGGTTCAGACAACTATTAGTACCTTGTGTGGCTTATCGGAATCTTTTGGAACCTCAAAACGTTTTGTGATTCTTCTCCCATCTCTACACCAGCTGTCTACTAAAAGTGGATACTTGGTTCTTAATACATACTGCATGCAACTCTATAGCATTTTCTCTGTTCCTACAGTATACTGAGTAAGTCAGCCATTCAAACACTAAAAGGTCTAACGTGCTCTCTAGTGGTCACCATAAGGTACTACAGATAAACAACCTTTCTGGTTTCAACCTTGACAAAATGTTTGTAGACCTACTAGTTCTTGTACAGTCAGACAAATCAAGTAGGTGATTTGATACCTTCTGCTGGACCAGTAAAAAGTTTCAGTACACAAGCTTTCAGGCTTTCACAGAGCCATTCTCCTGAAAACTTGCATACCAAAACTTTTCTTGATATCCATTTTACAGTGCCAAGAGTTTTGTAGGCAGGTTTTTTTTTTTTAATTGAGCTCTGTTACTGTTTAACAAATGTAAAATTAATTGTCCCTGTTCAACTCTTTCTTAGTACTGTTTATGTGCAATATCTTATTTCAAAGCCATGTCATACTCCAGTATTGTTGTACATTTATTTTGTTGCACAAACGAGTCTAAGACATGAAGAAGCCTAACACTGCAAGATCTACCATATCACATACATGAGGGGAAGAGAACCATATTCCTTATTTATGCAAAGGATTCTAGAGTGTAGTGATGAGATGACGTTAGGCAGAGTCTTTGTTATACACAGCCTCTTTTTTTCCACAGTAATTTCTAGTAAACCCTGACTGAAACCACCAAGGCAGCCCACTGCATTCTCTTGCTATAAGGCTCATTTTTTGTACTTTTTCCAGCCTTGTTGTATGTCAGTTTTAGTTATTTTCTTTATTAAACTTCCATGTTTTTCTTTTACAAAATGTATGCATTAAACTTGGTGCTTACATAACTAAAGGTAGGGGATTATTACCATGCAGGGTTGAGTGCGGTTTGGGCACATCAACATTGGATGGGCTGATGCACCGCAGAACTGCAGAGGATAATGCAGCAAGCTTGAGTTTAACCATTGGCCACAAGCTGCATACATTTACACATACTCCCAAATACAAGGCATCATGTGTAATATATGCAATTTGCCACATTATTTTTAGACTAATGGTTAGCCCAAAATCAGGTGTTGCTGATAGAGGCTGAGACTCGGACTACTTCTTGGATAAACAAACAAAATAAAATAAGTCAAAGTGGTTAACTGAGTTAAAGAGGCACTCTGGCCAAAAGTGCTACATTGCAGAATTAGAAAAAGCATACCCCCAATAAATCTTGCACCAAATATTAGGTTTCTGTGTTGCTTCATTTTAAAGTTATGGGCTATTTTGTAACCCTGATTTCACTACCTGTTCAAAAAAGCCAGTTTCAGTGAAGGGGTGCTGATGATGTCATCTCCTGAATTCACAGTCTAGCCCTCCCTGTCAGCAAGCTCATAGGACCCGTTTCTCCAAAGTTAAGAGATCATTCTGCAATGATTTTCACAAGTAAAGCAGGCAGCACCATTCTAAAAACATTGCTGTAAAATCTGTGTGTTTCAAGTTTTGTGACAAAGTTGACAAATTTGTATTTTATTGCCTTTTTGGCGTGGTTCATTTCTCCAGTCACAGGATGCTGAGTTAGCAAGCCTCCAGGCTGCTGATACCATGTGAAGTGGTACTGTGCAGTGCCTGTTTGGAAGTTGTATTGCTACAAGTGTTGCAATGTTGGTAACTGCATTGTTGTTTGTCAGTGTCTACTTCACAATATGTTTTAATAGGGGCCTTATATGTGTTAATTCCTACTAGGGGGGAAAGTGAGCCCTGGTAAAATAATTATACAATGGACATAGAAATGAAGCACAAATCCTCTAATCTCATTGGCTACCTGGCACACCTCTCCCGTTGTAAAAGCTACAATCACCCCACGGGAAGAGGTGCCAGCCACCAGTAAGCCGCATCAAGGGCCCCCCTGAAATCAATGCGACCATCACAAACACAAAACCGGCAAAAACACCAACAGTCACAGGGCAAAACCCCCACAAAGCCACGATGTTGACATTGGAGTAAACAATCTGAAAAATCCCGTAAGTTTCAAAAATGTAATTCAGCTATGAATTAAAAAATAAACTCCAAATCACAGGAAATTATTTTTTTTTCTTTTCTGGCTTTCGAGGGAGAAAAAAGAAGCATGTTGCTCTTTTCCCGGGCTCTCTCTTTCGATTTCACTTTCAGAACCCTGCTCTTACAGTTTGTCAGCGACACTGTAAAAAACATCCCACAACAAAATTACCTCTCTTCGTTTTTGCTCCATTTAAATATGCACTAGTACAGCTTACGCTGCTGGACTCCGGACCCCCGGTTTCCTCGAGCCTCTGTTTTCCCCAAACTGTAACCATTAAGGGCATCTCCTCACCCACTTGCTGGCACCACTGCACATGTGCATACCTACCAACAAAGCACTATTTTTCCAAGTGTAACAACAAATCTAATAAAAACTAATAAAATATCTAAACCAACTTAGTTTTTTCTTATTTTTTTACACACAGAATATACAGATGTCCATTGTATAATCGCAGTATGCCACTTGAGAATGTTGGTGATGCCAGGATTTACCCATGCCCTGGGGTATTTTGGGCACTTGGCTGCGCCTCGTGGCCAAACAACACCCCAGGGCATGGATAGATCCCGGCATCACCAACACCCTCTCGTGGTATATTGCTTAATCGTTGTAATGTGGAGTACATCGCAGATGAGCCTGAGTATAGCTCAAGTAACAGCCTGTCAATGCGAAGACAGAAAATGAGCTCTGCTCAGCTGAGTAGCCCATTCATTAATACTTTGATGATGAATAACATATTGATTGATTGAGTGAGTGATTAAGCATTGAGCTGGTGACTGCATAGGAACTCTTAAGTAAGGTTTCAAAACAGCACTGTCTTTCCCACCCCATTTACAGGGTGATGGAATAATTGATTTAAAGTGTCATCCTGAGAAATCACCTTAACTGAATTATAGATGTGAATGATCACAGCCTTCGTCACACATCAGAGATATCCAGTCTGCAAATCTCACATTAGTGTGCTGTGAAATTTAGCATCCAGCAAACCCAGGAGAAAAGGACTACAACAAAAAGCACCAAAACAAAAATATGAATTTGTTAACTTTGTTACAAAACCTGAAACACACATAGGATTTAAAGCAATGTTTATTGAATGGTGCTGCCTGTTTTACTGGAGAAAACCATATGCACATAGTTTTTAAACTTTGGAGAAGCAGGTCCTGTAAGCTTGCTGACAGGAAGGGCTAGACTGTGAGTTCAGGAGATTATACCATCAGCATCTCTTCACTGAAACTTGCTTTTTTGAACAGGCAGTGAATTTAGGGTTATAAAATGATTTGTAACTTTTAAACAAGGTAACTGAGGGATCTCAGTTTTGGCATGAGGCTGATTGGGGCTATGTTGATCCATATTCTGAATTTACTGATGCCAGTAATTTGTGACCATAGTCCCTCTTTAAAAGACAAGAAGTGCAATGCCAAAGTACTGAGGTGAGGGTTATATAAAAAAATAAACGGGAAGTAAAACCAAGCGCTAATGAAGCACAACATTATTCATATCCCCTTATACAAATTATCACACGCACTGAATGCAAATCACCACCAATATTTATTTATAGTTTTTATTTATGTATTGCAACGGTTTTATCAGGAAAGACATACTGAGCTGGTAACAGCTCATTTCCAGATGCATCCTGGAAGAAGGGGAAGAGAGGAAAATATAACATATCAAATACAGAATATAAAATACATAAAACGAAATAAGAAATGTCAAAAATAAACAGGACAATTATGCATAAGAATAAATTAATAATATGTAAGTTACCATGCAATAAACTGTGGAACTAAATAATAAAACAATTAACTAGATATCAACTTAACAAAATAACAAACTGGGGGAACGACTGAACAGGTGAAGTGGGGAAGTACTGAAGGACAGCGAATTAGGTAAATTACAGGTAAGAAGTAAACCAAATCAGAAGCAACTGTGGGAGTGAGTAGAGAACTCATGGAGGAGAGCTTTAAGAGCAGGAAAGGAAGGAGCAGAGCAAATAGAAGGGAGGAAGGGAACCCGAACGTTTCAGGAAACAAAATGAGAAGACAGCTTGACCGGCAGTAGATTTCATTTGAGGAAGAGCAAAACAGCAAGAGCCATCATTGCGAAGAGAGTAAGAGGATGAAGAGAGGAAGGAGAGGAGAGAGGTTAGATACAAGGAGAGAGAACCAAACCAAAATTTAGAGATAAAGGAGATATTGTGGGTGAAGTGTCTGGCATCAAGAGAGGGGAGGGAGAGGGAAGAATACAAGATACAATGATGAGTACACATGGGTTTATCAACGGCAAAATGACAGGAGTGAAAGAGAGGATCCAGTCTAGCTGAAGTAGATTTTGGAGCAACACTATAAACAATGTCTCCATAGTCAAAAATGGGCAAACTCATCTTAGGATTTCTCTGCGAGCAGGAAGTGGAATGCTTCTCTTATTTCTGTAAAGCGCCCCAAGTCTGGGGTGAAGCTACTTGTGAACTGCATCCACATGAACAGAAAAATCTAAGTGGCAAGCTAACCAGACCCTGAGGTACTTAGAAGAAAAAAGAACCATATCATCTGCATACCTATGTATTGACACAGAGGAGCAGGCCTTGGGGAGGTCATTTAGAAAAACAGAGAAAAGAACTGGCCCAAGACAGACCCTTAGGGGATGCCTGAGCTGATGGGGAGGTGGGGGAAAGGATGTCTCCAATACGGACAGCCTTCGATCTGCTCTCAAGGCAGGAGCTGAGCAACTCAACTGAAGAAGCTGAGAGTCCAGCTGCCTGAAGCTTATCCAGGAGAATGGGATGGGTGACACTGTTGAAAGCTTTGGCTAAGCTGACAAAAAAACAGCTGAGGTGACAAGGCCCTGATACATACCACAGCGGATAGCATCCATGAGCTGGAGGAGAGAGGTGGAAGTGGAATAAGACTTCCTAAAGTCAGACTAGAAAGGAGTGAAGAAGGAGGTTGAGCCGAGAAAATGGGAGAGTTGGGAAAGAAAATGGTGTTTCTGAAGCTTAGCTAAATTGGGAAGGGGAGAGATAGGTCAGAAGTTACTAGGGGAAGACAGATCACCCCCTCTGGGAAGGGGAATGACAGTAGCCAACTTCTAAGAGTTTGGGACAGAGGATAAAGAGTAAGAGAGTGAAGAAGAAGGCTGAGTCGAGAAAATGGGAGAGTTGGAAAAGAAACACAGGTTACTCACCTGTAACAGTAGTTCTAGGAGTGGTATATGTTGTTCATCCACACTTCTTGGAATGTCTTTTCCCTTTAAATATCTTGCCAGAAGGTCAAAAAGCTGTCTCCTTCCACCCACCCGGGTGGTATATCTCTTGGCTCCATGCCTTGACACCAGATCTTGCCGCAGGAAGCAGTGGTTGTGCACTGAAGCCAGGGAGGTTGAGTGCGTCAGTGTGAACAACATATACCACTCCTAGAACTACTGTTACAGGTGAGTAACCTGTGTTTCTAGGGTTGTGGATATGTTGTTCTTATCCACACTTCTTGTCATACTCCTAGCAGTTCTCTGGGAGGAGGGAGGCAAGGTGCACACCCCCTACTTAGATAACAGAGACTAGAGAACTGAGACCCCAAAACCTGCATCCCGGGGTGACTGTAGGTCAATGTGGTAATGGGAAATAAAGGTGTTTGCTGACTTCCAGGTGGCAGCCCTGCAGATTTCCTGGATAGGGATGTCCCTAGAAGCAACCACCGACACATCGGTATGGCAGGTGAAATGAGACCTTAGCCCTATGCAAGGCTCCCTACCTGCCAACCTATAATCTGCCAATCGTCCACTTGGCTGCAGGTCTGCTACGTGCAGCTTCAGCATAGGTGAGAAACAGCTGGCAAACCTTACCCCGAACTCCAGCTGTGCACTCTTTATAGTAAGAGAGCGCTTGCCTCAGGTCCAAAGTATGGAGCATGTATTCAACCTCTGAGGTATGATTGGGGTAATACACCGGCAGAGTTATCACCTGATTCTGGTGAAACTCTGACATGACCTTTGGAAGGAACTTCAGGATGGGGCACAGGACAATCTGGTCCCTCTGGAAGACCATATAAAGAGACTCAACAGAGAGCGCCTGGAGCTCCCCAATCCTTCTGGCTGATGTGATAGCCACCAGGAAGGTGGTCTTCCATGACAGGTGTGTCAACTCGCTCCTGTGCAACGGTTTGGATGGCTTGCCCATGAGCTTTGCCAGTACCAGCAGTACAGCCTATGGTGGTGGAGGTTCACACACCAGACGGGAAATATGGTCGAGGCCTTTAAAGAAATGCCAGACCACCTTCTCCTGTGCCACCGTCTGCTGACCGGCCCATATCCGGTAAGCAGAGATGGCTGCTAGGTGCACCCTAAGGGTCGTAGACTGAAGACCCCCTTTGGAGACAGACCAAAGGTAGTTGAGAATGCTAGCCACTGGACAGGACAAAGGGTTCAGGCCCTTGCCCTGACACCAAATGGAAAATCTCTTCCACTTGAAGGCATAGCACTTTCTGGTCGATCCCTTCATAGATGCCGCAACTACAGTGAGGACATCTTCAGAGAGACCCAAAGCCTGGAACTCTAGCCACTCAGGAACCAGGCTGTCAGGTGCAGGGATTGAAGGTTCAGGTGGAAGATCTTCCCCTGACTGACTGAGAGCAGGTCCAGGCATATGGGAAGACACCTCGGGAGCCTGATACTGAGGCTGAGGAGATCGGAGTACCAAAACTGGTGGGGCCAGTCCGGAGCCATCAGGATCACCTGTGCCTTATCTCTCCTGACCTTGAGGAGCACCTTGTGGATCAAGGGAAGTTGAGGGAAGGCATAAAAGAGGCCTGGGGTCCATGGCCTCGAGAAGACATCCCACTGCAGCGAGCCCTGCTGGGGGGCTGGCGGGCACAAAACAGCCTCAGCTGTTCTCCCTGGAGGCAAACAGGTCCACCTGAGGGGAACCCCACTGGGAGAACAGGCTGAGTACTACCTCTGGATGGGGAGATCACTCGTGGGATGCTTCGCCCACATGGCTAAGGGTGTTCACCAGCTGATTTGAGGCTCCTGTCACATTAATTTCTAGGAGAGTCACCTCCAGTCAGCTCACAAGGGTCCAGATGCAGATAGCCGCCCTGCACAGAGGCTGGGAGTGCATGCCGTCCTGTCTGTTGAGATCGTGCATGGTCATGGTGTTATCCCGCTGGACCTGAACCACTTGACCCCAAAGGAACGGAGCGACTGCAGTCAGCACCAGCCGAACTGCTCAGAGCTCCAGCAGGTTGATTTGGCATCAGGATTCCTCAGTGTTCCAGAGCCCATGGACTCTGTGGTCCCTCATGTGGGCATCCAGCCTGTGAGAAAGGCATCGGTCATCAACATGACTGTCGGCTCAGGGTGGACAAATGGGATCCCTTCCTGCAGATGCTCTAGGATGGTCCACCACTGAAGAGCGTCCCACATCTTCTGGGTCACAGTGACCAGCTGGTTGAAATGACCTAGTCGCTGAGTCCACTGGCCTGCGAGCTGCCACTGAAGTGGGCGCATATGCCACCGGGCCCATTGGATCACGCAGGTGCAGGCTGCCATGTAACCCAGAAGTCACAGGAAATCCTGGGCAGGGCACAAGTGCCCAACCAAAAATGATCGGGCAAAGGAAGAGAGAACCTTTGAACTGTCTGCTGGAAGCCTGACTCTGGCTCGGCAAGAGTCAAGCTCTGCCCCAATAAAGCAGATCACCTGCGAAGGCATGAGTTCAGACTTGGCCTCATTGACCAGGAGGCCACGGTTGATGCAGGTCTGGAGGGCCAGATCCCTGGACTTTTCCATCTTCAGTCTGGAGGGACCTGCTATAAGCCAATTATCCAGATAGGGGTACACTCTGACCCCTCGATGCCGAAGATGGGCCGCCACCACTGCAATGCATTTGGTAAAGACCTTGGGGGCCGATGACAGGCCAAACAGTATGACTTGAAACTCGTATAGGGTTCCCTCTGCCCTGAAGCAGAGGAACCTTTGGTGTGACAGATGGAGCAGGACGTGGAAGAATGTGTCCGCAGATCCAGGGATCAAAATCACATATTCTGCTCAAGAGATGGCATGATCCGAGACAGAGTTACCATCCTTAAGGTGCAAGACCTGAGAAACTGGTTCAGGTCGTGCAGATCTAGAATGGGGTACCAGCCCCTTGTCCATTTCAGGATCAGGAAGTACCTTGAAATGAACCCTGGGTTGACAGGGGGATCCACGACTCGGACCACTACCTCCTTAAGGAGAAGTTGGGCTATGTTGTCTTGGCGAGCCGACTGATTGTGCATAGATACCTTCTCCTCCCATGGGGTGCAGGCTCGGCTTGGTGGGTACTGCTCGAATTCCAGAGGCAGACCCTGGCTGACCACTTCCAAGACCCACCTGTCTGTTGTGACAGTGGACCAGGTGGAATGGAAGTGGTGGAGCCGGACCCCCACGGGAGGACCCAGAGTGGGCGTGATGGGCATGGGGTGGCAACCCCCATCCCATCACTGTACAGGCTTGGAGGAGGAGGAGGATCCAGTCAAGCGGCCGCCGGGTCCTTTCCCCCCAGGCTTACGGGTCACTAAAGCCAATGACTTGGGCCAAGAGCGCCAAAATTGAGCCCGCTATTGCTGTCTCGATTGGTACTGGGGCTGTTTGGCTGCAGGGGCAGAAGGCCGAAAGGGCTTACGCTTCTGCTTTTTGGAATCCTGAGATTCCTTCTGGGTAGTAGCAACGGAGTCCAAGGTGGCGCTGGACTTCTTGATTTGCTGAAGGTGACCATCAACCCCTGGACCAAACAAGACGGTGCCCAGGAAAGGAACATCCACCAGTTTGTGCTGGGTGTCTGCGGTAAAGGCCGAGACCCTCAGCAAGGCCCTGCGGCACACGGCAACTGTGTCTGCCACCGAACGGGCACAGGAATCCCCAACATCCAGAGCTGTCTGGAGTTGCTGTTTTGCCACAGCCTGATCCTGATCCCGGACCTGCTCAACTGTAGTCTGATGGTCCGTGGGGAGATGAGGAAGCACCTCATCTAGAGAGCTCAGGAGGACACGAGAGAAGCGTGCCATGATGACAGCCAAGCTCGCCTGACAGAGACCAAGCAAAGAGGCAGCATACATGTTTCTGGCAGAGTGGTCCAGTTTTTTAGGACTCTTTGTCCGGAGGTCTGTCAATGTCTCCTGAATTGTCTGAGTGCCGAAACACAGATTCGGTCACCAACACCTCAGCCGAGGGGTGCTCTGTGAACCCAGAAAGTGAGCCAATAGGAACTGCGTACTTGCAGGGCAGGAGGCAGGGTGCTGCCAAAGCTCCAGGGCTGGGCCAACAATGGCTTTGGCCACTGGGAAGGCCTCTGTCAAAGAATCCCCTTTTTCCAGAATGTCTGTCAGGGGTAACGAGCCTGTTTCTGAACCAGCTCCAAAGGCATCCCCATGGATTCGGAGATGAGATGAAGAATGCCCATGAAGGACGTGGGACCTTCCTCCATAGAGAGACCCACAAGTCAAATGTCGTTGAATGGACGAGAGTGCAAAGAGGAGTCCGGACAGCTTGGCTGACCACCCGAGTCGCCTTTGACCTGCCGCGGACGGTTGGGAGTGAGGGTGACCGACAGCCTAAGTGGGAGGCCCTTAGTGGGCTGAGACTCCTTGACAGGAGCCCCAGAGGGACGCTGTTTAGGTGGCGGCTCCACCACAATCAGCAGAGAGGCATGTTTTGGCCAAGCCGGGAGGGCCTTCACTGGCTCCGTAGGTGGAGGGACAGTGTCAGCCGGCTCCAGAGGAGTCAGCATTGGCCTAGAGGGCAACAGCCATGTGATGGCTGGTGTGGACGCCGGGGTTGACTTCCGACTGGCCAACACCAACTGTTACCACATAAGATCCTCATTGCGTCGACGCAACTTGTGCTGAAGCCTCTCCTCTTCCAAGGAGGACGAGGATGAACAGTGGTGGTGCTGCTTCTTAGAATACACAGAATGGTGTTTGTGAGTTCTTCTCGACCTGTCGGACGAGGTTGACTCAGACCTAGGTCTCAACCATCAGGGGGACCGATGGGGGTGCTCAGAAGGAGCCAGGGAGACCCGTGGCTCCTCCAGGTCAAGGACAGGGTCTGTGAAGAGGTTCCCAGCAAGCTGGGTTTCCTCATCGGTAGGTCCAGTCAGGACTGGAGTCCTGAACAAGGAATTGTTGGCCTCATCCAGCGACAATGGGTCGGCGTAGTTCAATAACTTGACCGCGTGCCTGTGAAGCCAGCATCCGAGGCTTCAATTTCGACCGAAGATTCCTGGGAAGGAGACCTCTCTTGATCCCAAGAACAACTTCGACGAGACTTCTCTTTCTCTCTTGATTCCTTGGAATCCTCCTTATGGGAATGGGAGCTGTGCAAAGCTGACAGGCCCTCCCCTTGGTCAGGAGAGACTGGCACAACTCCTTGAAGGAGCCTGAAAAGGTAGAGCCCAGTTTGAGCGGTACAAAGACCAATGCTGAAGAGGACTGACCGGCAGCCTGAGTCGCCTCCTCCTCAAAAGCCTTCATTTGCTCAAGTTGTTCAGTGGAACCCACAGCTGCAGAGACCACCCAATGGGCCTCTTTAGATTTGACTGGTGGGTTCCGTTTATCCAGTCGGCTGAGCTGTAACCATGCAAGGTGATCGTCCAATGCATTCAGCTGGAATGAGTGACAAAAGTCGCAGGCCTGGGTATCGTGATTGTGGCCCAGACAATAGACTTACGTGGTGTGCGGGTCAGTGTGAGACATCTTCTGCCTGCAGGGGCACTGGTGGAACCTGGGTGAGGACTTTTCCTCCATTGTGGCTGCGATCGAAAAACGATGCGTTGAAACTCTGACGAGTTTTAAGTTTTGGTAAGTAATCCGAAGGTTTAAGTGTCAGGGCCTACTCAACACGGGAGTGATAAGGAGGGAACCTGAATCTTCCAGCGGAAAGGAAGATCTGGCATCAAGGTGCAGAGCTGAGGGATATACAACCTGGGTGGGTGTAAGAAGCCAGCTTTTAGATCTTCCGGCAAGATATTTAAAGGGAAAGGACATGCCAAGAAGTGTGGATAAGAACAACATATCCACATCCCTAGAACAAGGTGTTCCAGGAGCTTAGCTAAAGTGGGAAGGGGAGAGACAGGTCAGAAGTTACTAGGGGAAGAAAGATCACCCCCTCTGGGAAGAAGAATAACAGTAGCCAAGTTCTAAGAGTTTGGGACAGATAAGGAGAAAGACAGGTTAAGGAGAAACGAAATATGAAGGGCAATGGCATGAGCAGAGACGAATAGTACTCTAGGGTCAAGACCATCAGGACACCCACCCTTGTGAGGATTAAAGCCAAAAGGTCCTTAAGAGCAACCGTAGGGGTAATGGGTGAAAAAGAAAAATGGAAGGAATGAAGGAATTCAGCTTGGCTTGTTACTGAAAGTGACAAAAGGCCTCACAAAACATTTGCAAAGGTTTAAAACAAAACAAACAAACAAAAAAAAAATACAGATATTTCATCCTGTTTAGGATTTATCCATTTGATACAGCCATTGTCCAATTTCAGGCTGTGTCAACTAATGAGTTCTATAAAGAATAATTCATGTTTGCTGTATTCAGCCCTTGCAGATTGTTAGCATTGATAATCAAAATTATGTACTCACCATAATTCTTGATCTTCTAGTGGGTCTTAGCCAGAGGCACTAGGACACAAAACTTTTCAGAGGGCTTGCAACATGGTAACCAGTGTGAATGCAAAATGCTGCGAGTCAGCACACACAGCTGCTAGTTTACATCAGCGTCAGCCTCCAACCACCTAAGTACCTTTTCTACTGAGGAGGTAAGCAGCATAACCTGACAAGTACCTATGCACTTATCCTAAGGGCATGCGATAGACTGCTGGCCCGTGTAAGAAAGGCCACTAAATCCAGTAACAGTGTCTTCACAGCCCAAATCAAGCATAAAGGGGTGAAGACCAGCACAACCATGCTGGCGTGTATCTGGCAGATCAGATGACCCAGAGGCCAGTGGGGCACAGGACCCAAGGCAGCGTGGGTTCACAGCGGGAAGGTCATGTCAGACAAATCTAATAGATTTCTTTGACAGAGTGACCAAAGTAGTAGACCAGGGAGGGGCTGTGGACATGGCCTACCTAGACTTTAGCAAGGCATATGACACAGTCCCACACAAAAGATTAATAGTCAAATTAACCAGCCTGGGAGTGGGTCCCAGGGCGGTAGCCTGGGTAAAACATTGGCTGGGCAACAGGACACAGAAGGTAATTGTAAATGGAGTCCACCCTGAAGAAAGAGGGGTTACTAGTGGGGTACCACAGGGTTCAGTATTGGGTCCAGTCCTTTTTAATGTCTTCATAAGTGACACTGCAGAGGGACTGGAAGGAAAAGTATGCCTCTTTGCAGATGACACAAAGATCTGCAACAGGGTTGATACACAAGAAGGCGTGGAAAGGATGAGAAGGGACTTGGCAAGGTTGGAGGAATGGTCAGAAGTATGGCAGCTAGGAATCAATGCAAAGAAGTGAAAAATAATGCACCTGGGAAACAAGAACCCAGGGGAAGAATACACAATGGGGTGGGAGGTAGTAACAACAACAAAAATGGAAAGGGACCTGGGGGTAATCATATCAGATGACCTTAAGGTTAGCAAGCAATGTGAGAAGGCAGTAGGGAGGGCTGGGGGTACTGGGATGCAAAGGAGAGGCATCAGCAGCAGAAAACAGGAAGTTGTTATCCTCTGTACAGATAGCTAGTGAGACCCCATCTGGAGTACTGTGTCCAGTTCTGGAGACCCCATCTCAGCAAGGACATAGACAGGATAGAGGCAGTCCAGAGAAGGCAACTAAAATGGTGCAGGGTCTGCAAGAGAAGCCATATGAGGAGAGACTAAAGGAGCTTAATATGTATACCCTTGAGGAAAGAAGGGAGGGGGGGGACATGATAGAAACTTTTAAGTACCTCAGTGGAATCAACAAAGTCCAAGAGGGTAGCATCTTTCAGAAAAAGAGACAAGAACAAGGGGACACAATTTAAAGATGGGGGGGGTGGTCCAGGGGCAATGTGAGGAAGTATTATTTCACAGAGAGGGTAGTGGATGCATGGAACAGCCTTCCTGAGGAGGTTGTGGGGTCTAAAACTGTGGGAGAATTCAAGAATGCATGGGACAGCCATAAGGCAATTCTTGTGGGAGATAGGAAGAAACTGGCTGTTGGTTAACTAGGATCTGCGGCCTATCCTGTAGGTAGGGAAATGGGCAGACTAGATGGGCCAAGCGGTCCTTATCTGCTGTCAAAGTCTATGTTTCTATGGGTGGGTACGTGAATCAATGGTGAAGATATTCTTAGAAGATCATCAGTATGTAATTTAAATGTCTTCCATGAATCAATCTTCTTTACTTATTTCCTTCCACTAGTGGGTCAGAATACCAAGCTGAGAAAATTCCCCTTGGACTAGGGTGGCTGTAGCTGAGGGCTCACTCAGGATAGTAACCCATTCAGGATTGTCCTGCTAAAGGTGTCAAGCTGCTGGCATGGACATCCAGGGCATAGTGCTTACTAAAAGTGCTCACTGTTCTCCAAGTTGCAGCTCTGCAAATTTCTCCAACAGGCACAGAGCATATTTCTGCCAGGGAAGTGCCAATCGCTCTGGTGGAATGAGCATGTATCTTGCCCTCCAGTTTAACCTGAGCCTTACTGGAACACAATTCACAGTCCAAGCAGAAATGCATTAATAGTGACAGATTGTCCCTTCTGATTAGGACTGAAGAAGACAAAGAGCTGTTTGGATTGTCTGAAGTGCCTGGTTCTGTCCAGATAAAACCTTAGGACTATCTTAACATCTAGTGAATGGAGGGTTCTCTCTCCTTCATTCTGGAAGTTGACAAAGAAGGCAAGAGGGACTAGGGCCTGATTAAGATGGAACTCTGACGCCACGTTCGGTAGAAACTTGGGGTGTGTACGGAGACCCATCTTGTCCTTATGGAAAACAGTATATGGAGGATCTGTGACCAAAGCAAGGAATTCAGATTCTCTTCATGCAGAGGTGATAGCCACCAGGAATGCTGCTTTCCGAGTTAAGCACTTCAAGTCACACTTCGCAGTAGGCACAAGAGGCTTGCATGTGTGCATATCCAACACAAGGTTGCAGTCCCAGGCAGCTACAGACTTCCTGATGGGAAGCCTTGTGTGTAATATGCCCTTGAGTAACCTCTTGAATAGTCAGAACTGTGCCAGGCAGAGGTTACCAATAGGCTTGTGGTATGTTGAAATAGCACACAGGTGGACCTGCACTGCGGAATCCTGCAGAACAGAATCAGGAAGGTACAATAAGTACTCCAGAACCTCATCATTGGAACACCTGAAGGGGTCCATGTGGGTTTTGGAGCACGAGATGGAAAATGATTTCCATTTGGCTGTGTATGTCTTCCTGGTAGAAGGCTTACACACAGCCAAAAGTACGTATTTCGAGACCCTCTGAGACATCCTGTACCTGTTCACTTCTATCTCTTCAGGAGTCACGCCTGAAAGTGAAGGGAGTTCAGGCTGGGATGGTCCAACTGACCCTTTGTCAACAGGTCTGTCCTGAGTGGTAGAGTCCTCAGTTTGCTGACTAAAAATCTGTTCAGAGGAAACCATATCTGTCAAGGCAAGCAAGTGGCCACTAGAATCATCTTGCTCCATTGCACCTCCAAACTGAGTAAAACTCTGAATTAGAAGGATTGGGAGAGAATGCATACAGAAACAGATTTTGCCATGCCAGTCTGAATGCATCCTGACAAAAAGCGCCATGTCCTGGATTTCTGGAACAAAGGCAAGGCAATCTGGCATTGAGTGTGGATGCAAAAAGGTCCACATCTGGGGTACCCCAATCGTCAGATAGTGATCTTATGACGTCTGGTGCTGACCACTCATGAGGATCAGACTATGTTCCACAGGGCTCATCTGCCAGTGTTATGAACTCCTGGCAGATAAATTGCTGGGGCAGGATCCCTTGCTCCAGGCATTATTCCCACATATTCATCACCTCTCAGCACAGAAGGTAGGAGTGTGCTCCTCACTGCTTGTTGGTATAATACATAAAAGACTTGTCTGCTGAAGGAGGACTGTTTTTATGGCTGAGTTCACTAAGACTTTCAGACCATAGAAAACTTCTCGCACCTCCAACACATTTACATGAAGATGATCCTTTGTTGGGTCCTAGAAAACCTTGTGTCTGAAGACCCTGGTATTGGGCTCCCCACCCCAGCAGGGAGGCATCTGTGGGAAGGACCACTTCTCTGGCTCCAGTGGGGAGAAGGGGAAGCCCTGGAGGAAATTTTCCTCCACTGACCTCCATGTCAGGGACCTTACCAGGGGTTTGTTCAGCTGAATGAGGTGGGTCTGCAGGTGCAATTCTTGTTACCACTGGGCACCTAGCATCCACTGAGCAGTCCCCATGTGTAGACATGCCAGATGTACTGTAAACACTGAGGAGGTTATCAGACACAGCATGTGGTGCATGGCGTGTGTCTGCAGAGTTTTCTGTTCTATGATGTAACATGCCATCTGTATTACTGCTCATAGTCTGCTGTCTGGAAGAAAGGCCTGGACTATGGTTAAATGCTGAACAGCTCCTATGAACAGCAGTTGCTGGGAGGGTGCTAGCTGAGATTTGTTGAGGTTCAGCAAGACTCCAATGGAAGTTAGGAACTGAGAAGCAGTGGCCACTGCCTGTTCTGTCTCCTGTTCGAATGGGCTTAAGTTTAGCCAGTCATTCAAGTACAGGAAGACTTCAAGCCCCATTTCCCGACATGCCCTGCGAAGACTACAAAACACATTGTAAAGACTCATGGTGATGAGGAAAGCCCTAGGACAGGACTCTAAACCGGTAATGTTGGCTAAGCACATCAATAATGTAGGTATCTGTGGAGGCTGGGGTGCACCATGATGGGTTGGTACGCATCTTGCATATCTAGTGATGCTAGCCAGTCTTGAGGTTTCAGATAGGGTAGCAGGAAGTCTAGAAAAAATCATTTTGTATTTTTCTTGATCCATGAATTTGTTTAGATTTCTGAGGCCAAGAAAGGGGTACATGCCCCCTGATTTCTTTGAAACTAGGAAGCAGTGGAAGAAGAACCCTGTGTTCCTTTCTGGCACTATTTCCACTGCCCTGTTGCTAAGAAGGCCTCCAATCCCCTGGGCCAGAAGCTCTGACATATGAGCTGACTAAGGGCGTTGCCTTTTGGGTGGATAGCCCAGAGGAGTTTCTGTGAAATTCACAGAGTACCCCTCTTGGATAACCCTGAGGATCCACTTGTCCATCATGGTGGACTCCCACAGATGGTAAAACTGGGTCAAGCACCCCCCAAGAGGAAAGGTCCACCTCAGGCAGCTGAGGCAGGACTGGGGTCGAAGCTTCAGATAGTGGTACTTCGGGCTTTTGGCACCTCTGCCTTTGGCTGCACCTTCTTTTGAGGCTGGGGAAGCTGACTTACACTGTTTTGTGTTCCCCTGCCTTTGCCATAAAAGGACTGCTTGTTGTAAAGGATCCAGGTCCCTTACCTCTCTAGGAGTTGAAGGGAACTTGTCTGGAGGTCTTAAGAGTCATTCTAGTTTCATTAGATGCCTTAAGAGACTGCTCCACTTGCTGTCCGAACAGGTAAGTGTCATCAAAGGGGACATGCATTACCTGATGCTGGACAGCCTGGGTGGAGCCAGCAATCTGCAGCCAGGAATGCCTTCTGATGCAAATGCCTGCAGCTGCAGATCAAGATGCCACATCAATGGCATCCATAGAGGATTTGAGCTGACTGTTGGAATCAATACCTTGCTTAACAGTCAGAAGAATATCCTGTTTAGCCTCTGAATTTGGCAGAGAGCCAGAGACTTTAGCCTACTCCAGAGGGTATACTCGTACTTGGAAAAATACCCTTGTTAGCTAGCTATTCTCATGCCAAAAGTGGCTGAAGCAGAGGCCCATTTGCCCATAATGACAATCTTGCACGACTCCCTATTAGTGGGGTGTGCAGTGACTTCTCTGTGGACAATGACCGTGTTATTCTCAGCAAGAATAACAATAGCATCATCTATGGGCTGAGTGAAATATAGAAACAGCACATTTCTTGTCTGCTTGCTTGGGGACAGCTGCCACCAAAGCAGGCCTCTACCAAACCATATTCGACAGTTTCCACTGCATGCAAGATAGGAGGAGTCAAACTGACAAGCATATTAGGCACGTTCTGGAACTCCAGCTGGAGATGCCTAGCCTAGTCATTGGCTGCAGGCTTGAAATCCAATGCTAACTGCAAATTTCTGAGCAACATCTGGAAAGAAAGGTCATCCTGAGGAACAGACACAGGAACAGAGTCTGAGACCTCCTGACCATAGGAAGAGTCATCATCACCACCCTCAGAGATAATGAAGTCAGGATCTGGCTCATCTCCCTCTACAACCTCCTTGCAAGGAGGACAGAAGAGAGAGTGGTATCACAGAGCCAACAATGTAGTGTGCAGCAGCAGCAACACTGGAGCCGACCCCACATGGCAAAGGACCAGTGTCAGAACCGATACAGCAGGTGGCACCTGGAGGGTTCCCTGCACTGCAAGACCATGTGATGCTGGGCCCAAAGTCATGCCCGATACTAGGCCGGACCCATAGGAACCTAACCCAGCACAAGACATGACACTGGAACCGGGCATCGATGACCCAACCAGCACTGGAGTGACCGGCAATGGCTGTCCCTGTCCTGGGGTACGATGGAGGCAACACCACAAGCGGGACAGACATTGGCAGCACTGTTCCTTGCATGGATCCAAAGGCTGCTACCATAAGTGAACACTCTTCTGGGCCCAGTGGCACTGCTTGTGATGCAAGTCCAGTCACCCCAGTGGGTCAGGGACTGGCACCACAAGTGGTGCCACCTGGGCCAGATGCTGCATCCACTACTGCAGTACAGCTTCCTAGTGGTGGAACTGCCCACCGAATACCTCACTTAAAGATGGGGGGGGGGGCGCCTGGCCTGGGACACCGACATCCCAGGCCTGGAAGACTCGGTGTTACTGGTGGGGGACATTCAACTTTGGGAAATCGAATGTCACGTGGCAGACCTGGCAGAGGGTAACCTTGATTGGTGCCACTTCTTCCCCTTCTTGCAAGAAGAGGAAGAGGCCGAAGTCGAGTGGTACCTGGACCCCATCGCTGAGCGGATGCAAGATCGGTACTGCTTCTTTTTGTACTTATGGGTAGACTGCCTTTCCTCCAAAGTTCTGGACCACCTGTCATCATAACTCCTCTCCAGAGGAAGAGAGTGAATGAGACACAGCCCCACTGCCAGAGCAGCCTGCCTCTTTATGCTCCCTACTGTCCCCAATGATCATTGACTGTTGACACTTGGTAGGACTGAGGGAGAAACTAAGTTGCTTAATGTAAACTGATGCAGAAATAACAAACTAGTTTTAAACTCTAAAACTCAGAACTGAAAGCTGTTGTATAGATGTGAAGTTCTGAGTACTGGCAGGCAAGAGACGTTATCACTGATGCACAGTCGACAGCAGGGAAAAAAGGAACTGAGGTGGCTGGAGCTGATGCCAAGATGAACCATGTGGCTGCATGCACTGACTTGTGACATTATACATGCATGCTGCTTACCACAGCTCCAGCCTTCTAAAAAGGTCTGGCTCCGGTGGGGTCTCAGCGTCTCTGGCTAAGACCCACTAATGGGACTCAATGGTGAAGACTGATTCTTGGAAGATCACAGACAATGACGGCAGTCCAAGACCAAAGATCCATCTAGTCTGCCTGGAGTTCTTTACCTACCCTAGGACCTATTGTCCATATAATATTTTAGCCCTCATGTACAATTGGTCCCAGGGCAGACAGGGAACTCTGAGCAAACTAGATGGCCCTTGGGTATTTTTCTGCCGTCACTGTATCTTGCAGACAGACCTGATTAATGGAAGGATGGGGGACACCAGTCCATTTACAGAAGAAAGAGTACTGAAGAAACTCATAAGACTGAAAGTGGACAAGACAATGGGGCTAGATGGGACACATCCAAGAAGGATACTGAAGTAGCTTAGAGGGGTACTGGCAGCACCACCGAAAGTCCTGTTCAACCACTTGCTGGAGATGGGAGTAGTTCCGGAGGACTGAAGGAGGGCAGATGTAGTCCATTTCCACAAAAGTGGTAGCAGGAAGGAGGCTGGCAACTACAAGCCAGTCAGCCTGACTTCGGTGGTGGGGAAATTAATGGAATCACTACTGAAGGAAAGGATTGTGGAATATCTTGAATCCAGCAGCTTACACGGTCCGAGGCAGCATGGATTCACAGTGGGGAGGTCATGTCAAACAAATCAGACTGATTTCTTTGACTGGGTGACCAGGGAATTAGATCAGGTTGGGGCAGTGGATATGACCCACCTAGATTTCAGTAAGGCTGGCCACCTAAGCCACATAGCAGACTAGCAAAACAAGCTAGCAGCCTGGAAGTGGGTACTAATGTGGCAAAACTGCTAGAAACTGGTTGAGGGATAGGCGACAGAGGGTGGTGATAAACAGAGTTCACTCCGAGGAGGGGAGGGTGACCAGTGGGGTGCCACAAGGATCATTACTGGGGCTGGTCCTCTTTAATGTCTTTATTATCAACATTGTAGAGGGGTTAGAAGGGAAGGTATGCATTTTTGCAGATGACACAAAGCTCTACAACAGGGTTGACACTCCAGGGAGGATGGACAAAATGAGGAGGGATCTAAGTAAGCTTGAGGAGTGGTCAAGAGTGTGGTAACTAAGATTCAATGCAAAGAAAAGAAAATCATGCATTTCGGGTACAGAAACCCAGTGTCAGAGTACATCATGGGAGGAGAGGCACTAATGACCACCAAACAGGAAAGGGACCTTGGTGTAATCATATCTGATGACTTAAAAGTGGCCAAGCAGTGTGACAAAGGGGTAAGGAGAGCCAGTGGGGATACTAAGCTGCATATGGAGGGGTTTTACCAACAGAAGGAAGGAGCTGGTGATACCACTGTATAAATCATCGGTGAGACCTCATGTAGAATACTGTGTTCAGTTCTGGAGGCCACATCTCCAGAAGGGCATAGACAGAGTAGATGCAGTCCAGAAGAGGGCAACTAAAACTGTGCAGGGTCTGCACCAAATGCCCTATGAGGAAAGACTTAAGGACCTCAATATGTACATCCTGCAGGAGAGGAAGGAGAGGGGTGATATGATAGAGACTTTCAAATACCTCACGGGTATAAATAAGGTACAAGAGGGAAGCATTTTTCAGAAAAAAAGATGTTTAAGAATAAAGGGTCATGTTATGATGCTGGAGGGGGTAGACTTAGAAGAAATGTGAGAAAGTATTTCTCCACGGAAAGGGTGGTGGATGCACGGAACAGCCTCTCAGTGGAGTTGGTAGGAGCAAAAATGGTAATGGAATTCAAAAATCCCTGGGATAGGCAGAAGGGGACCTCAGAAGTTAAGAAAGGGGAGGGTAAAGCCGAAGATCAAGTAGGGTCTGTGGTATTACAGTTGGTAGGGAAAATGGGCAGACTAGGTGGGCCAAGCGGTTCTTATCTGCTGTCAATTTCTATGTTTCGATTTCTATGATTAAAGCTAAGTTAGCCTAAATTTCTTCATGGTGATTTGCATAAATTACCCATAGTACCTTCCATTTGAGGTTTACTAAGTTTTACTGCCAATCTGTTTTTTGCATAACCCTTACCTCAGTGCTTTTCTACTGTAATTTCTATCTCATATTACTCTCCCACAAAAGTGCAGTTACATAAGAACTTACTGCAACAGTTGATCTTTGAGAAGAGCTCTTGCAGCAGGCAACAACCATAAGGACTAAGCAGCCAGGCACCAGGACCCCCACAGAAACCTTTCTAGCTAGCAGTCTTCAGCAGGGGACCACCCCCGATGTTGGCTCTGCCCTGACGTCAGCCAATGGTATAAAGGAGGCAGAGACCTGGAGTCTAGTATGGAAGGAGAACTGGGCAAGTTCTTGCCTAAAAATTGAAATGGCAGAGAGAAAGCCGGGGGGGGGGGGAGGAGGGAGGGAAAGAAGAGCCTGCTGCAAGAGCTCTTCTTGAAGATCTACTGTTATGGTAAGTTCTTATGTAACTGTACTATCTTACTTCGAGTGAGATCTCTTGCAGCAGGCACTAACCATAAGGACTCAGTCCCAAGCAATCAAGGGATAAGGAACAGGAAAGTCCGGGAGGAGGCTGAGAAAGAACCAGATAGAGGCTCAAGAAGGAGGCCTTGCAGAACTGCAAGGCCAAACCCAGCCCTACATCTGGAAGCTATGTCCAAGCTGTAATGGTTTACGAAGGTGTGAACAGAGATCCAGGTAGCCGCTGCACAAATGTCTGCTGTGGAAATGTTCCTCAAAGAGACGAAAGAATTCCCCACACCCCTGATGGAATGGCCTCTTACCGAACACAGTAAGGGCTTATAGCACTTGTAGCAAAACACGATGCAATTAACTAGCCACTTAGACAAGGTTTGCTTGGTTACTGGTGCACCCTGAGTCTTGGGAGAGAATGAAACAAACAACTGATCCATTTTCTGGAAGGGAGCAGAGCGGTTAAGTGTAACCCCCCTGCAAATGGGGGTTCCTAAAAGACTTCCAGGAGCTTGCTTGAATGCTCCAATCCTGAATGGTGTTTGGCGTTTAAGCCATTTATCAGTGAGTGTTTTTAGAGCCTCTGGTACTGTCTCTTTTAGAGCTGTCTGCTTGCAGACATAATTGGTTTATATGGGGGGACTGTGTGTTTCTCTGTTTGAGTACCACAAGCTGCTGCCAATTCACTCCATTTTGCAGTCACTAGGAGTGCAAAGGGAACCCATCTGAAAGATGTAACTGTTTGCCAGAAACCATTTAGAGTGATAATGAAATTACAGTTTGACTAACCTGCTTTCTTTTGCAGTCAGAACAGTGTCTGCCTAGTTCCCATTCTGGTTTTGAACTGCTGAACTGGACCAATCAGTGTGGGTAAGCTAGCTCTAAAATGGTGCCTTGGACTAATCAGAACTTGGACTCATAATCTGAGCCAACCACAAGAGGATTGTATTAGACAGTGACTTGGAGATGTAGTTTAGACTTCAGCACCTTTTGGACCAACAGCAGCAGTCTATTGTGAGTGACAGCCAATCCAGTCAAGAACTGGGAGGAACTCAAAGGAAGTGTCGTTTTGTCAGTTGGAGTTTCAGTTGAGATCTGGCAGTGAAGAAGGAAGAACCCTGTGCTCCTTCAGTGCACAGTTTCAGTCAAAAACGTGTGTAAGGCCCAGAGTTCCGGGTCTGCAGCTTGTGTAACTGCTTGTTAGGACTGAATCCGTCCTGTGAAAAGAATCAAAGGATCTCTGAAGAGTAGAAACCAGGCTCACCCTGTAGAAGACTGGAGAAATTGTTGAATTGCACTCTGTCTGTCAGGAACTGAATCTGCTGTGTGTTCTCCCGGTATTGTGCAGTAATTGCAATCGGGATAGAGAAGCAGCCTGCCTGGTATAGTACTTTTTTTTTTTCACCATATAAATGTGAAGAGTCTCTTGGAGCTCAAGAGTAGCTCTGCTGATATTGAAGGATCTCATCTTATTTGGAGGTCGAGTACTAATTCAGGTCGCCCTGTTGAATAGCCCTTAAATCCATAGGATTACTTACTGCTGACTGTTTAATTTCCTTTTCTCTGTGTGAAAGGGCCCCTACCAACTGCCACAGTTTGGACCACTAGGCTTGGTACGGAACAGTAACTGATAGGATAAGCCTGTGCCAGAGCCATAAATAATTATTAAGTGATAAGCTAATTAACCTGATTTCCCCTGTCCTTGTTATATCCCTAAATAGAAATCAGAGCTGCTTGTTTCAGCAAAGAGTTATACTGCCTGAGGTATTTGTCTATGTTAAAGTACTGTGATTGTTGCACTGTATCTCATTTATGGAGGGTCTCAGTGCGGAACCAGTCCTGGGGTAAGTGTATACTGTGGTAATTCTGATATATTGTGGGCCACAAGTAGGAAGAAGGGGTTGCAGTGTCCCAGAGGCTGTGACAGTTAGTTTACTATTGCAAACCCTACTACTCTGGGTGGAGGCACCACGCCATTGGATCAGGCCCCTCAGCCTTAGTAGCAAATCAGGCAGGGGTGTAGCCCCTGGGATAGCACCATCTAGGGTTACATCTTGAGCTCACCGCTGGGAATGTGTCCTCTAGTGGCCATATTCACGAGCCTGTTAGAAAAAAATGAGTACCCGACAAGTAGCTGTGCACTGGTGGAGTAGTGTACTGGGGAGGTCGACCCCCAAATGCTATGCTTATCCTGGACATCCCCTGGGTATCAATACGGACACCATGCAGGATACTTTCCAAGGTGGAAGGTTTACAAAACCTATGAGGTGGGTGGTGACATGCTAATCTACTCACCACACTTTCCTGGCCCTAGTGAGTTTAAGGATCCCATAGATAGCTCCAAGTGCCACAGACCATTACCCCAGAGGAGCCCTCACTGCTTGGAGTGATAACTAAGGACAGTAAAGACCGGAGAATCAGCCCCCACCACTATCAAACACGAGGAAAGTTGCCATGATTTGCTGGGAGAAGGGAAAACTGTGGAAGACTTGAAGAACTATTCTTGCCACTGGGGTGTTCCTCCCCAACACTTCTCCCTGCTCCAGTGCCCGTGTGGTGGCTGAACCAATACAGACTCCTGCCATTAGTCCGACTCTTGCGAAGGTTGAGGATCTTATCTCGCACCCTCCCACCCCAGGGAGGATGACTGGGAACCTGGATAACTATATTGCCCCAAGTGCCAGAATGGCAATGCCCGGGCCGGCGAAAGAGGGTTAGTGAGAGCCTCGAGGTCCTAGCCACCATCCGTGCAACGGGCCAGTAACCCTAAGCGACTCCAGGCCTATCTTGAGCCTTGGAGAATGTGTATGAGCCAAATTCTGATGAGGACCTATGGTGAAGTAAGAAATGCACAACAGTACCAAAGAGGTTGTTCTCTGTATATCTCGGCTGGAAAAATTGTTGCAAAATGCCTCAGAAAGGTAGTTGCCAGCGATTGAACTGGACGAACCAAACTGGACAGAATCTAAGTGCCTTCTCAGAACTGTTGCTTCAGTTAGCCTGGCAAATGACTGGAATCCCCCCTCTATGATGAGTTAATAGAGAAATTCGAGGAGTTGAAAACACCTCGAGGGACCTGCACCAACAGCTGTGGCTAATGAACCAGTGACTGAGGTGACCCATCAGTGAAGTTCAGGGCAGAGGTTGACAGTCAACGAGTACTCTGACAAGGAAAAGATATGTCACAATGAAGCGAACTGTTAAGAGAGATCAAGAATTCAAAACAGTCCCTTTATGAAGACCATACTGCAAGTGCAGAACTGCCTGACCTATATCCGACTGCATCTGCTATGGGAGTGAGGGTACCACCCATGTATCTCCTACTGATAACAGCTCCGAACCTCGATTCCTTGACCATGGAAGTGGAGAAACTGAGAGATGTCTCAAATGTATCACATGACAACAGAGATGGCACCAAGGTTTCAGTTAGTAATACCCCCACCCTGGCTCGCTGTAAAGCGCCTCGGCAGCTCAAACTCCAGAAAGTATGTTTTGCTATAATTGTGGGAAAGATGGGCACATGAAAAGGAATGCAGTCCCCAAAAGACACTGACAAGTTGCATAAAAGGCTACAAGGAGCTTAGGAGAACAAATCAGTGGTTAAGAGGTGCAGAAATGAGTCCCAGTGAGGCACCAAAAATGCTTAACTCGTCCTTTTTGTGGCAGGGTCAGTTGCCCAGAGCCCCCCACCCAGCACATCACAGACTGGTCCAGAATAGTGGGTCCCTCCATGGAGACCACTGTAAAGGTGAATGGAGTGTCTACAGAGCTGTATTAGACAGTGGCTCCCCAAGTGACAATTATGTTCCAGGATTGGTATCAGAAGCATTTGTCAGGCGTGCCCTTACAACCATTAGAGGACTGCATGTATGGGGTTAAGTGAGAGGCTGCCCCTATTCTGGGTATATCAGGTGGCTGTCTTTCCCCACCTCCGTGGCTGGAGTGGCGAACAAGTAGAGACCCTGGCCTGAGTGTGTCCCCCCACTGGACTGTATGATGGTGAAACCTTTGTTGATTGGAACAAATGCTCATATGTTAGGAGGCTGGCACAGTTATTATTCCCATGAAAAACAGGGGTCCAAAGACTGAGTAGAGGCTTTAAAGGTTCAGGCTTTTGATTAAGAAGGCCTATGAGGCACAGAGAGATGCTGAAAAAGTAGAACCAGGAGAACCGATTCGAATTGTATGGAAGAAAGGATCCTAGAGTCTCCCTGATCCGAGCCAAATGCCCAGTGTACCCGTACAGGGAGAGGTCCTAAGTATCAGAAAGGATGTTAGAATAAAATATTAATGTTGGATGCACCAGGCGATGGAAAATTACCAGAGGAACTGCTGAGAGTCAAGCCTAGTATTTTGCCAGCTGAGACCCATGCTTATGCCAGAAGGGTAATGGTCCAAGTTCATAATGTGTCTGAAAGAGACATTCGAAGTAAACAGAGGTTGCATCCTGGCTAATGTACATTGTGCAGACACTGCAGTGCTACCAGCAAGAGTTCAAGGAAGAATGACAGAGTAATGCCTGACTTGTTTGATTTGCGACTCCCGCTGCCAGCTGAATGGAAAGTGAGGATCAGTGAAGCTTGCCCAGAGAGACCAGGTGTTTTCTTTAAAGGAATGGGATGTAGGATCAGGTATGAGAGCTGAGCACAATATCACGGCTGCATGGCGCATAAAGACCATTTCCATTGAGAGAGTCTCGGCGCGCTGGCACCTGCTGACATGGATGGTGAGGAGCGGCGGCATCTGCAAGAGATGTTAGCTGCTGGTCTAATACAAGAATCAGAAGCCCTTAATACTTCCCCATTGTAGTAGTGAGGAAAAAGAATGGAACGATAAGGATGTGTGGATTATAGCACCTTAAACGTGGACTATCCTGATCAGTAACATGACCCGCATTCTGGATGCTTTGGACTGCCTAAGCAGGGAGCAAGTGGTTCTCTATCACTGGATCTCCACGATGGGTACTACCAGATCCCGATGGCCCCAGAGGACCGTGAGAAGACAGCCTTTATCTGTCCGGCTTGGCTTCTATATGAATTCATGAGGATGCCTCAAAGAGTTTCAGGTGCCCAACCACTTTCCAGCGATTACAGTGGGCGTGCAGTGGGGACATGAACTTTACTAGGTGCCTGGTATACCTAGATGATGTTGTGTGTGTTTGGCAGCTCACTGGAGGAACATGAGAGCAGATTATTTAGGTATTGGACCGACTGGAGGACTTTGTAAACTGTCCATTGATAAGTGTCAATTCTTTCAAACATCGAGTAAAGTATGTGGGACATGGTATCCACCGAGGGGAATAGAGACCGACCAAAGTAAAGTTGAGGCCTTCCAACCACCTGGACAAACCAAAAATCTAAAGAACTGCAAAGATTCCTGGGATTCTGTGGATTTATTATCGGACTTCATCAAGGACTATTCAAGAGTGATCCAGCCCTTTACTTAACCACACTCAAGGGTATCCCCAACCCACAAAAATACCAAAAGTCACCGTCCTCAAGACTGAAAGAGTGTATTTTCATCCAAGTGAAGTATTTGGGCCCGCTGGACTCCTGATTGTGAGACTGCTTTTCATGAGATCATATATCAACTTACCCATGCTCCAGTGCTGTGCCTACGCGATCCAAAGAAAACCTACGTCCTGCACACTGATGCTAGCTTGCAAGGGTTGAGCTGTTGTTGTACAAGACGCGAGAATGGCCTGAGACCAGTGGCCTTTGCCAGTAGAAGCCTGACCCATCCGAAAGAACTATCCTGTACATAAGTTAGAGTTCCTAGCTTTGAAGTAGGCTATTGTTGATTAATTCCACAGAGTACTTGTATGGGACTAAAATACTAGTAAAAACTGACAATAATCCTTTGACCTATGTGCAGACCTCAGCTAAGTTGGATGCTTACTGGCCATAGAGTAGCTTTCTGCATTATCTACATATGACTTGCTCTCGAATACGAGCAGGTCTGAACCACATAGATGCTGATGCTCTCTCCCGAGGCCTGTTCCCCAGAATGATTGGGTCGATTAGCAGAACCTGACATTGGGCACTCTACCAAGTTTGACAGGGAGAACAAATATCACAGATGCAGTGGACTGCATAGGTGGATTACTTGGGACCCTCTGAGGTACTATACCTGCTGCTTATTGCCACTTTTCTGCAATAGACATTTGGTGCACTGCCTCAGCTGGACAATGACAGTATTCGGCACGGCTCAATCCCACGATCCCAGATCAAAGCAGCTTTAGAAGCCCTCTATGCAGGAAAAGATGTGTCCAAACTCACGGCTCCACTGATTTGAGAACTGCACTGTTATACAAAGAAGGTCCTAAGTTGAAACTGATCAATAAACTGTTATACAGAGAAACAGTAGACAGAGGAGGACAAGTAGACAAACAACAATTAGTGCTGCCCACTGCCTTTCGAGACTCAGTACTGAGGTCCTTGCACAACCATAGGGCACCTTGGTATAGACAGAACACTTGACTTGGTGAGATCAGATTCTATTGGCCTAAGATGGGGGCTGATGTGGAGCAACACATCGAACTTGTAGTCGCTGCTTACAGAGGAAGGCTTTCCCTAGAGGGCTGCCCCTTATTAACATCACCACCAGTGCACCCATAGAGCTGGTCTGTATTGATTTTCTGAGTTTGAGTCAGATCAAAGAAATATCGTAATGTGCTAGTGGTCAGACCATTTCCACGAGATATGCCCAAGCTTCCCCACCAAAGACCAAAAGCATCCACTGTGGCCAAAGTACTTGTAGAAAACTTTTGTTCACTATGGGGCTCATAAAGAATCCATTCTGATCAAGGAGAGACTTTGAGAGTAGATCTGATCAAAGGATGCTTTCTCTGTGGGGAGTGCGAAGTCCAGAACCACTCCTTACCACCCCAGGGGACCCACAGCCTGAACGTCAACCGCACTTGATAGATATGCTAGGCACCTTGCACCCAAAGGACAAGCCTAGATGGAGCCAACAAATTAGCACCCTGGTACATGCTTATAACTGCACCAAAAGTGATGCTACTGGATTCTTCCTACCGCCTGATGTTTGGAAGAAGCTCGACTACCAGTAGATGTGTGTTTTGGGGTCTCTCCTGATGAGGTTCAAGCTGACATTATTTACAGTATATGCAAAAGTTAAAGGCCCAGCTAACTCATGCGTACCAACTGGCTCAAACCATGGCTGCCAAAAGAAATCTGGCCAACAAAGAAAGGTATGATAAAGGTGAAAGCACAGGAACTCCAGAGGGAGATCGGGTATTGCTAAGAAATCTGGGACTGCACAAGCACAAGATTGCTGACAGATGGCACCATCTCCCTCACATTGTAGTGGAGCAAACTAGATGATCTGCCAGTGTACAAAGTAAGGCCTGAGAATAATTCAAAAGATGTAAAACAATGCATAGAAATCATTTACTGCCCATTGGACAAATCTTAGTGAGTCTGAGCCCTAGAAGATGCCCCCTCTGGACCAGTGACTAGAGCTGCTACTAAGAAAAGATCAAGAAAGTCTGCACTACAGAAGCAAAGTTAAAATGTTCCCTCCACAAGTCCCAGTTGAGCATGACTGTCAGTCCATATGGGAAGAAAGTGAGAGTGACTTTGAATACTATCCTTCTTAGAACTGAGTCAATTGTTTGGGGCAATCCCCTAGTCAATATACTGGAGATGAAGCTGGGCCTTCTGGACTGTCCAAGCCCTCAGCTTTGGCCCCTGGAGCCAATGCTCCCTAGAAAGTGAAGTGCAAAGCATCAGATCAGATGAAATGGAATCATTGTGCATGGTTGAACTGTTTGCAGCTTTCAGGGAGAAAATGATGGATTGAGGTCAGACTGGTGATACACCAGAACAAGAAGAGTATTTTGAGTGACCTGACAGTCCACTGCCAGTGTCAAAGCTCTCCCTGTCAGCCAAATGTTGTGGACTCTCAGAAACTGTAACTCCTGGAGCTGAAAGTGCCCCAAGTTCTAGCCTCTACCCCATGGAGACTCCCCTGACAAGTGAGGACAATGCTGAAAATGAGGCTCAGAGTGCAGAGACTATAACAGTTCCCCCAGAAAGACTGGGCCGAACTGTAAAAGCCTGTGGTGCACCTCAGTTATGATTCCCTTGGGAGGCCTGTGGATTTGCCTCTCAATGTTGTCCATAAAGGAGTATGTGTCCCGAGGCTCATTGCCCAAACTGAGCATCAGTGCTAACTCCAAGTTACTTGTGTTGCTCTCTAGTATAGTGCCCTTGCCCCATCCAGCCCAAGGTAACTGATAGGGAAGGGCCCCTCTCTCAGGTTTCATGTACAAGAGGTAATAACTGAGTTATGGTACAATGTGTATGTAATACTGTAAGAGTGACGTACTGCAATATTTCAGAAATGTGTTCTTGGTAAAATGATATATTGACTGATGATTGCAAATGGAGCCTAATGCAAAATGCAGGGTGCAGTTGAAACTTATGGGGGGTACTTGCTTGTAGCGGACGTCAAGCTTTCCAAAGCCAGGAAGGGTGTAACCCCCTGCAAATGGGAGTTCCCAAAAGACTTCCAGGAGCTTGCTTGAATGCTCCAAGCCTGAATGGTGTTTGCGTTTAAGCCATTTATCAGTGAGTGTTTTAGAGCCTCTGGTACTGTCTCTTTTAGAGCTGTCTGCTTGCAGACATAATTAGTTTATATGGGGGACTGTGTGTTTCTCTGTTTGAGTACCACTCAAGCTGCTGCAAGTCCATCCATTTTGCAGTCACTAGGAGTGCAAAGGAACCTATCTGAAAGATGTAACTGTTGCTGCAGAAACCATTTAGAGTGATAATGAAATTACAGTTTGTCTAACCTGCTTTCTTTTGCAGTCAGAACAGTGTCTGCCTAGTTCCCCATTCTGGTTTTGAACTGCTGAACTGGACCAATCAGTGTGGGGTAAGCCAGGCTCTAAAATGTACCTTGAATGAATCAGAACTTGGACTCATAATCTGAGCCAGCCACAAGAGGATTGTATTAGACAGTGACTCTGGGAGATGTAGTTGACTTCGCACCTTTTGGACCAACAGCAGCAGTCTATTGTGAGTGACAGCCAATCCAGTCAAGAACTAGGAGGAACTCCAAAGGAAGTGCCCGGTTTTGTCAGTTGGAGTTTCAGTTGAGATCTGGCAGTGAAGAAGGAAGAAACCCTGTGCTCCTTCAGTGCACAGTTTCAGTCAAAAACGTGTGTAAGGCCCAGAGTTCGGTCTGCAGCTTGTAACTGCTTGTTAGGGACTGAATCCCTGGTGAAAAGAATCAAAGGATCTCTGAAGAGTAGAAACCAGGCTCACCCCAGAAGACTGGAGAAATTGTTGAATTGCACTCTGTCTGTCAGGAACTGAGATCTGCATGTGTTCTCCCGGGTATTGTGCAATAGATTGCGATCGGGATAGAGAAGCAGCCTGCCTGGTATAGTACTTTTTTTTTCACCATATAAATGTGTGAAGAGTCTCTTGGAGCTCAAGAGTAGCCCTGCTGATATTGAAGGACCCTATCTTATTTGGAGTCGTGAGTACTAATTCAGGGTCGCCTCACCTGTTGAATTGCCACATCAAATCCAAATGGAATTACTGTACTGCTGACTGTTTAATTTTCCTTTTCTCTGTGTGAAAGGCCCCTCACCAGCTACCCACAGGCTTGGACTAGCCACTAGGGCTTGGGTACCCAGGGACAGTAACTGATAGGGATAGGCCTGTGCACAGAGCCATGAAATAGATTATTAGAGTGATAAGCAATTAACCTGATTTCCCCTGTCCTTGTTATATATCCCCTAAATAAATCAGAGCTGCTTGTTTCAGCAAAGTTATACTGCCTGAGGTATTTGTCTATGTTAAAGTACTATGATTGTTGCACTGTATCTCATTTCGCAGGAGGTCCCAGTGCGGAACCAGTCCTGGGGGTAAGTGTATACTGTGAAGGTAATTCTGATATATTGTGTGGGCCACTAGTGGGAAGAAAGGGGTTGCAGTGTCCAGAGAGCTATGACCAAGTTAGTTTTAACTATTGCAAACCCTGGACCTCTAGGTGGAGGCACCCGCCATTGGATCCAGGCCCCTCAACCTGTTAGTGGCAAATCAGGCAGGGTAGTAGCCCCCTGGATAGCGCCATCAGGGGTTACATAAGGAAAAACGAAGTGTCCGATGGATCGCCTAGAGTATGTGCAACAGCGTTCCTCCCTGTTAGAATACTCAGGGGTAGCAAACAGGCAGGTGGATGTCTTGATTTAGGGGTGAATTCTGACATCACCTTAGGCAAAAATGTAGGATTTGTACCCAAGGCTACCCTGTCCTTATGGAAAATTAAATAAGGCTCTTTACACATCAGAGCCTGAAGCTCTGAAATTCTTTGAGCAGAAGTAACTGCAACCAAAAATAACGCTTTCCATGACAGAAAGCATAGCTCACAATCTGCAGCTGGTTCAAACGGGGGGTGGGGGAGCGTGAGCTTCTCCAACATAAAGAGGAGATCCCATGGAGGGACAGGATCTTGGATGGGAGGCTTTAGGTGCAAAATGCCCCACAAAAAGGTACAGGACACGTCCAATTGGGTGAAAGTCTTACCTTCCACTGGTGCATGGTATGCTGAGATGGTGGAAAGGTGCACCTTGATGGAGGAGTAGCTCAGGCCCTGCTCAAAAAGAGAGAAGAGATACTCAAGTGCAGAGTTCAGAGGGCAGGAAAAGGAATTAAGCTGGCATGCAGTAGCTCACAGGCAAAATATTTTCACTTTTATGGCATAAGTGGATCTAGTAGAGGATTTTCTGTCCACCACTAAACATCTGCTACCTTAGGAAACCCCTTATCTAGCCATACCTAGATCTGCAGGAGCGACGTGTAGAAGATGCAGGAACCTGAGGTCCAGATGGACTAAGGTGCCCTGATCCTGGGAGACCAAGTGCGAGCTCAGAGGAAGGAGAATTGGAGGTTCCACTGCCAGCTGCTGGCTAGTGAACCAACTGCCGAGGCCAAAAGGGGGCTGTGAGAATCATCTCTGCTCCCTTTGCCTGATAGCTTCAGAAGCACCCTCTGAAGAATGGGAAAGGGAGGAAGGCATAGAGGAACCTCCTGTCCAGAGGGACAATCGTCTGACCAGAAAAACTCAGGCCCTGGATCTAGCAAGCAAAAACTGGGCAGTTTGGCGTTGAGAGGGATGCAAAGGTTCAACTCTGGCTGTCCCCTCTGATGAATAGCTAGGTCTGCCGACTGAAGCAGCTCCCACTCATGAGCCTTGGATAGAGACCTGCTTAGGCTTGATCGGCCAAAGCGGCATGGAACATGAACAGTGATGGCTTCGGTGGTGTTCCAGTGCCCAATACCAGACCCTCACTGCCTCCATGCACAGGGGTAAGGAGTGAGTCACCCTGCTTGTTGATAAAAGACGATGGACATGTTGTCACCCATGAGACTTCAGTGGTAAGAAAATGATGGAATCACTTCTGAAGGAAAGAACTGTTGAGTACCTAGAGGCCATGATGGGCACAGGATCCAAGGCAGCATGGTTTCACAGCAGGAAGATCATGAAAGGAGGGTAACTAGCGGTGAACCGAGGGGTTCGATACTGGGACCGGTCCTCTTTAATGTTTTATAGGTGACATTGGAAAGCACTTGGAAGGAAAGGTATGTCTCTTTGCAGATGACACAAAGATCTGCAACAGGGTTGATACACAAGGTGGGGTGGAAAGAATGAAAAGGGACTTGGCAAGGTTGGAGGAATGGTCAAATATGTGGCAGCTCAGATTCAATGCAAAGAAGTGCAAGGTAATGCATCTGGGAAACAAAAACCCAGGGGAAGAGTACACAAAGGGGGGTGAGTTAATAACAACAAAAATCGAAACAGACCTAGGAGTAATTATATCAGATGACCTAAAGGTGGGCAAGCAATGTGAGAAGGCAGTAAGGAGGGCTGGGGGGATACTGGGATGCATAGGGAGAGGCATCAACAGTAGAAAACAGGAAGTTGTTTTACTTTTGTATGGACAGTTAATGAGACCATATCTGGAGTACTGCATGCAATTCTGAAACCCCATCTCCTGAAGACAGAGTGGAGGCTGCTCAGAGGAGGGCAACCAAAATGGTGCAGGGTCTGCATCAGAAGACATACGAGGAGAGACTAAAGCAGCTTAATAAGTACCTTGGGGAGACACGTAGAAACTTTCAAGTACCTCAAGGAATTAAAGTATAAGAGGGTAGTATCTTTCAGAAGAAGAGATGTGCAAGAACAAGTGGGCACAATTTGAAGATAGAGGGGGACAGCTCAGAGGTAATGTTATAAAGTATTTTTCACAGAGAGGGATGTGGATGCGTGGAACAGCCTTCCTGAAGACGTTGTGGAGTCAGGAACAGTGGGAGAATTCAAGAATGCATGGGACAGGCATAAGGCAATTCTAGTGGAGGGTAGGAGGAAGTAAGCTGTTGATTAACTAGAATCTGCAGTTTATCCATCAGGTAGGGAAATGGGCAGACTAGGTGGGCCAAGCGGTCCTTATCTGCCATCAAATTCTACGTTTCTATGTATACACAACAGCACTCTCTCATACACTATATTACAGCTGTAACCTCTGATTCAAATTGTTTTTTGCAAGGTATATCTTCTGTTAAAGTGTTCTGCAGGTTGTGCTTATGTTTTGTTACTTTTTTACTGCTTTATTTTTCTCTGTAGTAAAGTGTTTTTTGCAGGGTATATTGTCTGTGAAATTGTTACAGGTGGTGCTTACAGGTTTTATAGTTTTATCTATCATTAGGCTAATCTTTTAGGGCTAATTACAGGAGCACATACAAGATACAGACTGAGGGATAGCGACTGCATTTGTTGTTGGTTGACTGTTTCTGCTCTTACCTCCTTGTTTCCTCTGTCCATGATTGTTCTTTTTCAGCAAGGGAAGGGCCCAACCACCCACCCTCATCCTCAACCACCCCATGCTACACCCCTTTTACAGAGTTGCACAGTCATGACATTTCCTGTAGCAAAGCAGGAAGGGGAGGATCAGAGGGGTATCCACACAGTGATCTCGCTTACAGGGGCACAATTAATTGAACTTGTTACAAAACGTTATACAAAAACAAACAAACAAAAAAATATATATATATAAATAAATAAATCTAACTTTTGCTTTCATTTTCCTTCTGATTACTCAGGCTAGGTTATAAACTCAGCAACTCAGCTGGAATGGATATTATTAACTGCAGGTACTGCGGGACACTGTTCGAAAGGGTAGTTATACAGGATTTAGGATGCTGTCCACATGCTAGACCATTGGAGCTCTAAGGGCTCAGCTCTGGGCTGCATGGGCAGAGATTGAGCGCCTCAAGTTGCATATTCAGGAGAAAATATACTACAAGAACCGCCTGCCATTTCTCAAACATCCAACTGAAGCACCTTGACCGCAGAGGGTAGTTGGTCCGGGAGGTTGGCAGGTGGTTAGGAGGGGCAAATCAGGTGCCCCATCACTCAATGCCCACCAACGTATCACCTCCACAAACCTTATAAAAACTACAAAACAGGTATCTGCCTCTATCTCCAAAATCAAACATAGGGGCAGAGGACACTGCAGAGCAGGAGCTAGTGCTATAAAACTCGCCCAAAACAGGGACCAAAACAGCAAAAGCAAAAAGGAAATCCAAAACACTTCTGATCATAGCAGCCTCCATGATTTGGGGAGTTGATACCTACCTCTGGCCAGGGGTAATGGTCAGATGTCTCCCAGGTACATCAGCGTGGAGAGACACTGACCACATTGCTAAAATCGTGCAGGAAGCAGGAGAAAACATTGACATTCTGGTACACATAGGGACTAACAATCTTACCAGCTGGTCAGTTGTGGAGACCAAGGAACACCTGACCAGGCTGGAGACAAACTTATCCATTTTGTCCGGCATCTCCTTCTCCGAGATCCTGCCGGTCTGGGAGAGGGGGGTTGATGGACGGATGGTCAGAGAAGGGGAGATAGGGGAGCTAACCATGTGGCTCAAGGGCTGGTGCCAGGAAAAAGGACACACATTTGTAGGTAACTGGCAACAGTTCTGGGAGTGAAAGTTCTTTAAATCCGATGGAGTGCATCTGACTAAGGAGGGAGTCAGTGCATTAGGGCAGAAGTTTGATGTCTTTGCAGAATATTTAAACTAGCAAATGGGGACAGGGGTGCAGCACCCAATGCATCGAATGGGAAGAACACCTCTCCCCCCAAGCTAGTGATCAAACAGGAGTTCAGCATGTTTGTAGTTCATTTGCATCACCAGGTAAGGAAGAAGGCCCGACTCCCCATATGATGCGCAAGGGAAAAGCCAGACCTCGCCCCACAACTAACGCATCAAAATTTGGCCAATGGAAAATCATGTACAGAAATGCCCACAGTCCGGGAAACAAGATCCCAGACCTGGAGGCAACAATGACAGAGGCTAAACTGGACAAAGTATCCATTAGCGAGACATGGCTCACCAGTAACCACACTTGGATGATTTCAGTACCCAGCTATGTACTGTTCAGAAGAGACAGAGGTGCAAAAGGGGTGGGGGTGGGTGTCACCCTGGAAACAAGAAATGAGACAGCAATATGAACTGGGGTCGTCTACAGGCCTCTAGACCAGGGGGAGGGCATACACACATTACTGTTAGAGGATATATAAAACATGACCGCTAAAGGGGAGTTTCTGATAATGAGAGACTTCAACATCGAAGGTCATGCACCTGGGAAAGCGCAACCCAGGGAAACTGTACTCAGTGGGAGGGAAGCAGCTGGTGGCTACCAGGCAGGAGCGAGACCTAGGGGTGATCATATCAGATGACCTCAAGGTCAGTAGACAATGTGAAAAGGCAGCACTACAGGCTAGTGGTATCCTGGGATGCTTTGGGGGGGGTCACGAGCAGAAGGCATTAAGTAATCATGCCCCTGTATCGGTCCCTGGTCAGGCCTCACCTGGAGTACTGTGTCCAATTCTGGAGGGCAGACCTCAGGAAGGACATAGATAGGCTGGAGACGGTACAGAGAAGAGCAACAAAAATGGTGCAGGGCTTGCATCAGAAACCGTACGAGGCAAGACAGGATGACCTCAAATTATACTCCCTAGAACAACACAGGAATCATGGGGACATGATAGAAACATTCAAATACCTTAAAGGCAAAAACAGGGTGCATGTGCAGAACCTCTTTCAGGTAAAGGACTACAGCAGCACTAGAGGGCACACACTTAGATTTAAGGGAGGAAAGTTCAGAAGCAATACAAGGCAATTTTTCTTCACAGAGCATGTTGTGGAACCATGCCTGCAGGAGGGGGGGTGGGAGCTAAGACAGTGGGGGAATTCAAGCGGTCATGGGACAGACACTGTGGCATACACAAGCAGGCAGCCAAATAGGGGGGGTAGGAAGCCAAGGGCAGAGTTGATGGATCATACAGTCCCCATCTGACCACAACTTCTATGTTTCTATGCCAGATACAGATTTGTCAATACCAGCAGGAACATCCGCCAGAACTAGACACAGTGGATTCCCTGATGGGGGGAGGGCCTCAAACAATTGGTACAACAACCCACAATGACAGGGCTATCCTGGATCTAGTACTGACTAATGGGGAAAGGATCACAGATCTCCAGGTAGGTCACCTGGGAGCCAGTGAACATCACATGGTATGGTTCAATTTGTCCACTAGAACCAAATCATCCCATTCCAAAGCAAAAATATGGGACTTTAGAGGAACTGACTTTAATAAGATGGCTAACAGAGTTAAGCTAGCCCTGGCAAGAAGAAATACAGGTGAGGGTGTACAGGCAAAGCGGGAAACAATAAGGATGCAATACCTGAAGCAACATCTGATTGTGTGAGGGAGAAAAGCAAGAGCAAAAGAAGGAAGAAACCACTCTGGTTCTCAAAAACAGTAGCAGAAAAGATCAGAGCCTAAAGGTTGACCTTCAGGAAATATAAGGTAACGCAGCGGGACAAAGATAGGGAGGCATACCAAACTTTCCTAGGGAAGGCAATAAGGCAGCAAGAGCCCAAACTGAGGAAACACTAGCACTAACAGTAAAAGAAGGGACAAGATTTTCTATAGATACATTAGTGAAAGGAGAAAGTCCAGAAAGGGTATTGCTAACATCAAAGGGGATTGGGGGAGTGTGTGGAGGAGGACCAAGGAAAAGCATCTACCTAAATAGATACTTTTGCTCAGTATTTACTAAGGAGAAGGTAGGGCAGAGCCCACAGCTCAGCACCATGGTCACGGGGGAGGGGGGTGTGCTCAACTCCCTTCACAAAAGAAAGAGTCCTACGAGAGCTCGCTAAGCTCAGGGTGGACAAGGCAATAGGACCTGATGGCATACATCCCAGAGTACTAAAGGAGCTAAGGGTGGAACTAGCAGAGCCATAAGCAGAATTGTTTAGTGAATCTCTGAGCACAGGACAGGTCCCCGAAGACTGGAGAAGGGCTTGTGTGAACCTGCTCCACAAAACTGGCAGCAAGGAGAAGGCAGTGAACTACAGAACAGTCAGTCTTACCTCAGTAGTTGACAAGATTATGGAGGCACTCCTTAAGGAAAGAATAGTGCAACACCTGGAATCCAGAGGAGCACAGGATCCAAGATAGCATAAGTTTACAAGAGGAAGGTCCTGTCAAACTAATCTCAGATTTCTTTGACTGGGTAACCAGAGTGGTGGACAGATGATCTGACATCATCCAAGCAGACCACTAAAGCAGTAGGTGAGGCTAGAGGGATGTTGGGGTGTATTAGTAGGGGTATCAAGTCATAAGAGGGAGGTAATAGTCCCTCTTTACAAGACACACTGGTTGGACCCCCTCTAGAGTACTGTGTGCAGTAGTGGAGGCCGCATCTGCACAAGGACATTAAGAAAATGGAGGCAGTCCAGAGAAGGGCAATCAAAATGGTGCAGGGCTACATCAGAAAACATATGAGGACAGATTAACGGAACTCAATATGTATACTCTAGAGCAAAGGAGGGAGAGAGGTGATATAATTGAAACATTCAAACATCTTAAGGGCATTAATAAGGTGAAAGAGTCTAACACGTTTCAATATAAGAAAAATAGCAGGACAAGAGGACACAGCATGAGACTAGAGGGAGGACGATTAAAGGGTAATGTGAGGAAGTTCTTTTTCACAGAAGAGGTGGAGGATGCACGAAACGGCCTACCTCAGTAAGTAGTGGATATGAATACAGTGCAGGGCTTCAAACAGGCATGGGATAGGCATAAGGGAGCAATACAGATGAGTATGGATAAATAGGCCATTGACAGAGTAAAGGCCTATGGCACATCTGTAGGTAGATAAATGGGCAGACTGATGGGCCTCATACGTCCTTATCTGCCATCAACGCCTATGTTTCTATATGCTGTGGGGCGACATACTCGCATAAGTCAGTGATGTACACTAGCATCTCAGGACCCAAAAGTACCAGTTCCCCAGAGCCTTCTACTCTATGACCAAAGAGTGTGACTCTATGGAGGAGATGGGCTCTGAGAAGATCAGTGGCTTTTCATTTAGTGGCCTAAACCTGCAAATAATGGACAACTAAATGTGCTTGTAAGAACTCTATTGTCTCAACAGAACCAAACATTTTCAGACCTTAGAAACACTATTTGTTGAAGATAAAACTGAACATACAGCAGACCCAGGAGTTATAAAGGTTTTATTAATACAGAAAATCTATTGATATTTATTAAACTTAGTTTTTCCAGTAACAGTTCTGCATTATACAAAGTATTTAATGACAATAGTTAAAAAGCTGCATTTTACAAATTAAAACAATACCCTTTTTACCAAATATTTCAATTGTGATATATATATATATATTTTAAAAATACACATGAAACGCAAGTTTCAGACAGTCTAAACTTTCTATAATTTCAATGACCACAAAATACAGAGAATATACTATACAGGTGCTGAAAAATCTATTTAGTAATACTTTGCTCACCACAGTCTTAACTTTTGTGAAGGTGTGAAATTACATGTGTGGATATAGAAGTATAAATCTGAGCCCAAAGTACCCTTTGAAACCTTGAATATATTGCAACATAAAATCACAGTCTTTTTTTGAAAGTTTTGGTTTAAAACATCAGATGATACAAGTATTTGGATAAATGCAAGAACCCAAACAGAGACTGAAGACAAATACAAAAAGGATAAGCAGCAGTAGAGGTGACTTAAGATCTTGTATTAACAGTACCTATATATCACAAAACGTACATGTTTCACTACAAGAGCCACAATTGATAGTCCGTGGAAGTTAAGAACAGATTAACAACTTATCCCCCCTTTTAATTGAAACAAATCATTATAATTTAAAAATGCAAGCTTTTTTTTTTTTAAATAACAAGGCAATTCTGAAATTGTGTTCCCGTAGTTCCTAAACTACTTTGAGCATTTAAAGGGGCTGATATGGCACTCACCATCTGATAATGCCAACTCCAGTACAAAAGTCACATGGAAGGACTAAATTGCTGTGGCCACAGCTCTATACATAAGACAATGCAGCATATCTGAACACAATAAATCCCTTTCCATAACTGTATCTCCAGTATGAAATGATATCTACTAGTACCTTCAAGTGAAAAGATAAAGAATGAAAAATAAAATTACAATTTTTCTTAATCACGAGCTGGTCATTACATTTTTGTGGCTTTAGAGAAAACTAAGTCATATTACAGGCTACATTACAAAATTAGTTGACGTGTGTGCATCAATAAACATGGGTTTCATTTGATTGGCTTCTGTTAATAAATATGGTTACATATGTGATTGGCTTATTGAAATCAAAAGTACACCAGACTTTTCATGTTTCTGCAGTAGTGTAACTTTAAAATCAGTGATTATAAATTCTTGATTATATGACAGAATTCGATTTAACTCACACACAAAAAAAGTCAAGTTCTATGTAGAGCACATTGCACTGAACTTATGAGAGGGGATACCTCAAAAGGACACTGCCAAAATGATAGTGACTTTAGCAGGTCTGTTTACATCTGACAGAGAGAAAGCAAATAAATAACAAAATAGGTTAGGTTCAGTTACACTGTAATAAACCTTTTTAAAATAAGAAATAAAACATATGCTTATCTGAGACTCGACACGTCTCCTAGTACATAACTTAATATTAACAGATATAGTACACAAAATGCATATTGCATTTGAAAAAGATAGCTGACAAATGGTTAATAGTGTAATGTATGGTATATTTCTTGAAAAAATGGTTATACTAATGATAAGTTTCAGTTTTATAATGGTGCTCTAAAAAGGTCTAAACCAAATGCTGGAGGGGGTCCCCTAAAATAACCAAGTCTGCATAAAGAACTGAGATGTGACAGAATGAGAAAATGTGTGTGAATAGGGCTGCGAACTGAAATCCAGGTAACCCCCCCTACATCTAAGCTTAAAACATATTATGGACATTTCTTTCATTGACATGGTTATTCTGAACTACAATAAAATTAACTACCTTTGCAATCAAATTTGTGTATTTTATTATTTGATGGCCAGGTAGACTGGCTGAGGAATGCAATTCCCTTCTACTTAAGTGAACCGGAGACATCTAGTATGGTCTACTTAAATGCATAGGAAACCAACATTAAATTTAATTAGGGAGATGACTGCAAAAGAGGAAGGCAGTGTTGCTTGGGATTGATCCCCAGTGAGGTTAGATTCCAGACTGCTGCAAGGAAGCATAATACACACTGGCCCCTCTATCATACTGCACAAGAGGAGGGACACTATGGCCATTTTACAATATTTTATGTTTAAAAATAATTTTTTAACAGAGTTACATTCTAAAACTAGCAGTTTTCTACCATGAGAGAAGAGTCTGCTGGTTCTTTAATCTGATGGTTAAAATTCAAGGTAATATCCTAGTGATGGGTGAAATACCTATACTGATCTTATCTACATAGATATTTTCAGGCAGACATGTATGCGTGTGCTTATCTGTTTGGGATACTAATGAGAGCCTTGTAAAATTCCTAATTTCATTTCCTCCCACAATACTGCAGATGTAGACATCAAGTGAAATTCCACCCATTTTAACGGGCAGAACACTGAATTCCATCCATTGCCATCAGCAAAATGTAAATTCTGCCTAGTGGATACTGTGCAGAATCCCACAATTCCACAGAAGCATAAAAACCAGATTCTGCAGAAATGTCTCACAGCACCAATACTTATTTCCTTAATTTTTTTCATATGGCTGTATAAAACTACATTGTGGGTTATCTTCACTTTTTAAAATACAGATCAGGTTCTACCACCTTGAAATACATAATTATCATAGAATCGCAAAGCTGAGCAGTCCTGTCACCCTAAGCACATGGAGGTGATACTTTGGGATGATGACTGTCCACAAATATTACTGTTTTACACATTACATTTTTAATTTTAAACAATGTTCTTCAATTTCAAAAAGTTGAATGCCCCCATTTATTGAAACCCTGCGCATGAGAACCCCTTATGTTGTAAGAGGGTGTCATATGAAGGGCAAACTTTAGGTTGATTGGCTGAATTACCATGGATAATTTAGAAAGCTTGAGCTGATACATACCAAAAAAAGGAACACAAACTCAAGGTGTATACTATAAAGTCAAAATAAATGGATGTTCTGGTTAAAAGTGATCAGAATGAAAAACATAGCAGCAGGTAATAACCAGAACTTAATCACAGTACATACAAAGCTACTAAAATATATTACAAAAAAAAAAAGCAATAGCACACATATTAGTAATTAAAGATGCAAGATTTAAAAATATCTGAATTATTTCTCAGAAAGTGGTGATTCTTGTTACAGACTTTCATCTCAAGTAGTACTGGTTGAAACAGTCTATGTCTTTAAATTAAGGCCAGAGAAATACCTTGGATAAAGGAAAACATGGTTACGTCCATTGAGCTGTCATTGCTGCTACTGCTCATGACTCCTCTGACGTGCTTTCAGGAATGAGCAAGAGTCTTTGGGGGCTGGCCTGGGGGAGAACTAAGCACCCCAGAGGACACTCCTCTTCCAGGAAGGTGGGGCAGTTAGCTCTGCCACCATACTACCATCTGGGTAACCACAGCTGACAGTGCAGACAGTGTCTCTCAAGGGACAGGAGACAGAGTCTGGTGCACGCGTACGTGTGCATGAGCACCTTTGCCACTTACGTCTCAAGGGTTGGGACACATAAAGCAGAAAAAGCCCCAGTCAAAGCAGAATGACAATCCAGTCTCCTGTAGGCCCCACACCGGTGTTGCCGCACTCCTCCATATCTGGATGTAGGGGTTGAGGAGTCTCAATGTGGGGGTGGGGGTTAAACAGAGTTGCAGGGTAAATCCTCAAGAAGCTGGATGATGGGGCTGGGGACAAGACCACCAGAGTAAGGGCTTAAAAGAGAATAATAAAAAAGAAATGGAGGAACTGGGACCCTGTGAGAACCAGAACTTACTTTTGGGGCTAGCTGCACTAGGAACAGCACTGACATACAGTGCCATATGCACGTGCTTATAACATATTTAGCAACGCCGGCCCTAACCTCCTTAGTACCTTTTTGAACGAGGACAGCAAAAACCTACTTATAAAAACATTTTGAGACTATATTAGAGACATGGAAATGTATAAGATAGCCTACAAGTCTATATACTGTAAGCAGGCCTAAAAACACAACTTACAATATCTTTGCAGCCCATAAACCTACTGGGAGTTGGGGGCAGAAACACACTCTGAACATCAGTGAGTCTCGGAGATGATGAGTGGACAAGTGTAGCTCTATGACAGAGAAAATCTAGAAGATCAAGAGTTATGGTAAGTAACTTTCATATCTTTCTAGCAGTCAACCTCCTTTACAGAGTCACTCTTTTGTCAAGTGATCAGCAATATCAATCCACAAACATAAACAAAAGAACTCATGCAGACAGCAAACACTGTAGTACCGCCAGCACAAAAACATGCATGTTTCCTAGACTGAACATCTAAAATGTAGTGTACTGTGAATGCTTGAAATGTACTCCAGATTGCGATCCTTCTTGTCTCTACAACAGGGACAACCTGAGCAAGGCCAGCTGGGTGGCTACTGCTTGAGTGGAATAAGCTCTAACAGAACCTTCCAACTGCTTTCCCACCAGGGAATAGAAGTGTTTTTTTTTTCTGTTCTTTTGATCTCCCCAGCCCTGACGAAGTCCTCCTTCAGCCTCCACCACCAGTGCCACCTGACTTTTCTTGGAGCACCTCCTAACCTGCTGCCTTGAGACCCCAGGGACCCATGACACACTGCTGCATTGTCCCTTCACAATGTATCCTGAGATTAAGGTCTGCCTTCAGCTCCATGGCAACTCCCTCCATCATGAGATCCCGCCACCCACAACTGAGCTATCACAGCGCCATCACTGAAGCTGGATGTGAGGGTGGGCAGAGTGTAACCTGCCCAATTAGTGGCCATTTTCCCTTTATAGCTACCACCCAAGAGCCCACTTCTGGCATTAGGTGGGGCTCACCTGACACACAGACACAAATGCTCTCCTTCCAGTTCATGTTGCAAGTGTCTACTGCATGGTCACCTAAGTGGTGGTAGAGCAGCAAACAGCACTACTCTCCCTCCTTGACCAGCATCAACTGGGATGATCCATTCTCCTCCCTTAAAGGCCCTCTGGTGATTCAGGCTCAGGGTGTGAACCTAGGTCACCAGTGTCAATGCGCCAATGGGTCTGCAGGAATAGCAGTGTTGAATACAACTAACAATACAAATGAAAAGACACTGCAGATTGGGATTTACCTCTGGGATTGAAGAAAACAAACAGTTGAGATGATTGTGCTACTTAATTCTATCAAGGTAAAAACAGAATTGTTCTGAAACAGAGTGGAACACCACTTCCCTGAGGACTGGTTAATGTGAAAATCCAACACTACCTCTGAAAAAAATTTAGGGTGTGTATGAAGAACAACCTTATTCTTATGGAATACTGTGTAGGGAGGATCAGTTACTAAGGCCAGTAATTCTGACACACTGCAAATTGAAGTTATAGCTACCAGGAAAACTGCTTTCCACATTAGGAGTTTCAACTTACACAGGCTTGAAAGGTTTGTGATTTAGTCTTTTCAGCAGTTACTGAGATCCCAATGTTGATGAACTGCCCAGTTGTTGCCCAGTGTTTTCTTTACTGGTGGTCTCAAGCAAATTACCCCTCTAATAAACCACTTGAATAGAGGCAGCTGTGCCATGGAAGTCCACTCATCAGCTCATCGTATGCAGAAATGGCTGAAAATTGAACCTTGAATGATAAGTATTGCTGACTAGTTTCAGAGATGCCTCTAAATACTCTTAAACCTGTTCTGGAGGACAGGTGAAAGATTCAGAGGACTCTTGGAATACCAGACACAGAAATGGTTCCATGTTGTTTTGTAGCCTTTCCTAATGAAGGTGTTTCTATGCTGCTAGCAAGACCAGGGATACTCAGATGGACATACCAAACCCTAAACATCACATCCTTAGAAGCCAATGTTGAGGGGTCTAGACTGAAGGTTTGATGTACTAAATGACCTCAAAACTGTGTCAACAGGATGTCCAGACATTGAATTTCCATTTGATGTCATAAGCTCTCAATTTCTAGAGCAATACAGCAGGAGTCTAGCATTGTGGCAGTATGGAAAAAGGACAATCTCCTGCTCACCAACTGTCAAACAAGGACTGTACCATGTCCTCTGTGAGAAACAAACTGTGAGGGTCTGCCACTGTTTGGCTTGAGACTGTCTGCCATTATATTTACACTTCTAGCACACTAGTGCCCTGGATCAAAACACTGTGGGGTCCAGTCCCAACTTCCAAAGACTTACTGCTTCCATGCACAGAATAAAGAAGTGTGTTCCACCCTGCTTGTTGAGCTAGAAAAGGACACTTCCATCTGAAGATGCACTACTACATCTGACTTCGCATGCAGTCTGTACAGAATTGCACTCACCTCCAACATATTTATATGGAGATGCTGCTACTGGACTGACCAGATAAACTGAATTTGAGAGCCCAGGGGGTCTCCCAAACCAGACAGGATGCATCTGTCGTCGCTATCACCTGGGGTTCTTGGGGAGAGAAAGGGAATCCCTTGAGGAGGTTCTCATTCTTTGTACATACCAGAAGGGACAGAATCAGAGGACTAATCAATCCTATATGATCCAAGGACTTGGATTCTTGAGACCACTGAAAACTAAACATCCACAGGAGGTCATGTGCAGCCTTGTGAAGGATACTGAAGACTGTGGCTACAATGAGATCAAGTATCCTCTGCATGGTGTAAACTTCTTTGTGCCTTTATTCTGATGTTACAGGTCACATGCTCAAAGGAGTCCGCTCTGTTCTCTGATAAACAGTACTTGGCTAGGATGGAATTCAGCTCTAACAGCTCCTAAGATATAAAGCTGACCAAGTTGGAACTAGTTGAGACTTGGGAAAATTCAGCAGGACCCCAATGGAACTATGGAAGGAGCATGCTAGTTGGACTGCTGCCTCCATATGATACCATGTCAGGTTTTTATGAGCCAATCATCCAGACATGAAAACACTTGTATCCCTGATATTCTGAATGTGTTGCTAGAGTGGCGAAGAACATAGTAAAGACACATGGTGCCAATACTAGCCCAAATGGTAGGACTCTGAAATGCTAGTGTCCAAGGCCAACAAAAAAATATGAGATACTTAATGTGATTCAGTCTCACAAAGATGTAGTGTACAGATACCCATCCTTCAGTCTAGCAATGCCAAACAGTCCCTGTGTTTAAGGCACGAGCACAGACCCAAGAGACACCATTCTTAACTTTTGGTTTATGCAGATGTTCAGATGTCTGAGATCTAGGATTGGGCACATGCAGCCTATTTTCTTGGGACTGAGAAAATATATGGAGTAGAAGCCTCAGTGTTCATCAAATTCTGGAACCTTCTCTACTACACTGTTTTGTAGCAGCCCTGCTGCTTCCAAAGAAAAATATTCAACCATGGCACCCTGCAGCTGAGAATTTTCCTGGTGGACACCCTGGCAGGTGCTCCACCACTTTTAAAACGTAACCATCCTGAATAGTCTCCAGGACCCAATTATTCTTTGGGAAGGTCTCCCACTAATAAAGGATAAGATGGTGCCCCCTTCCACACTAGTATGCAGCTGAGGTGGAACCAGAGGGTTGCACTTGGGGCTTGCACCTGCTGTGCGCAACTTTCTTTTGAAGCTTTTGTTTTTGTTAGCACTCTCTGGATTTACACTTGCTGGTAGAAGCTCCTTTGGTTATGGATAAGGGCCAAAAAAAGGCTGCTGTTTCTTATGGAAGAACCCATACCCCTTTTACTTTGTGACAGTTCACATGAATGATCTTCATGTCTTTCTGGGTTAAATTCTTGTCACTGATTTTGTTAAAGGATTCCTCCATATTTTGGTCACAGAGGTAGGTCCTGTCAGAATATCATCCACAAAACCAGCAAGTCTGACCCAAGAAGTCCTTCTGATTCAGACTCCTGCTGCCATCACTCAGGCTGGAAACATCCAAGGCAGTTAGAATTTGGTGGTTACTGGAATCAAAACCCTGAGTGATAACCACTACCAACTGCTGTCTAGACACTGACTGGCCATTTTTCTTTAAGGCTTTTCAGTCTGCATTAGAATGAATATTTATATTTTGCCATACGAGACTGATTATTTGTAACTCTGAGGTCCTGTGTGGCTGAAGCCAATAATCATTTTGTAATGATATTGACCTTAAGCAACTCATGGTCAGGTGGCAGTGCAGATACTTTCTTAAGAGCATTACAGTTATATAACAGTGTCAGTGGCTCAGCAGGTTGCACACTCACCTCTGAGGCTGGAAGACTGGAAGGTTGCAGGTTCTAGCCCATGCCAGGAGCTTGGTAAACCCAATACTGACACTGTAGTGCAGCATGAGGGAGACGCTGTACCCTGAGGTACCATTTGTTGAATGAGACGTTAAACCGAGGTCCCGGCCGACCTGTTCTGGTGGCTGTTCAGGTGAACATTAAAGATACCACGGCACTTTTGAAAAGAGTAGGGAATTTCTGGTGCCCTGGCAATATTTTCCTGCCATTCTCAATAATACAACCAACAGCTCAATCTGGTTTAATGTCACTTGTTTCTCGCCTGCATCCCCCACCGGACAAGGTTGCAAATAGGCAGAATTGCCTAGGCCTCCTCTCCTGGTCAACAAAACTAAATAAATTATTCAAAGACATACTCCTAAAAACAGTAATAAGTACTAGCTATTTGCTGCATGTAATAGCCCAGTTTGAGCTTTGGTGCCAAGCATTTCTTGTCCCTTACAAGGCACCAAAGTAGGCCTATTCCAGGCTGCCAATGTAGCATTCTTGACAGTCTGGTGAGGGACACCAGTGAGATGGGCATAGACGGAACATCCAGATATTTCGACTAGACTTCGCTTTCCTCTGAGACCACCGCTTCAAACCACAGAACCTTTCATGTTTTTAGCAGCGACTGAAAATTCAAATTCATGATCAAAGGAGATGATTTAAGAGGAACAATTGCTGCACAGGATGGCTTTGACAAAGACAGAGAGGAAGGCATCCTTGCAGAGGAACCATTGTTCCATAACAACGTTTTTCCTGCCAACAGAGATGTCACGGTACATCGTGGCCTCAGAAGTCACTGTATGGATACCTTCAGCAATTTCTGATATGCACTAACTGTGATTCAAAGTATGCTGGTTTTTAGGGCTTTCAACTCATTTTTCTATAGTTTTCAGGGATAACTTTATCACATCAACTCTTCCCCACATGAATTTGAGGAGATTTTTTTCCTACAAAAATGACTTCTGCAATAACATGGTATTACACGTGACAGTTATATAGTCAAAATCTCATTCCATGACATCCATATCAGTCAAACTACTTGTCTGAAATCTTGCCCTGTGGAAGTGGGGGAGTCAAAGGCGAAACTGCCTGACCAAATGAAGTGGAGGGCCACAAGGCTGCCTCTGTCCTCATCGTGAAAGATGATGGACGCAACGTTTACAGCAACAGAACCTCTTCTGCAACATCTAAATCTGGACACCCAGACAAAGACAGACATGAATTGGTACAGGACCTATGCTGTCTTTTCCTGTGAGAAGATAAGGCAGAATGGTCCTGAGAAGTCAACACTGAGTGTGAACAAGACAGTTTCTTTTTCTTGGGATGCCACTTGGAAAACCCTCATATGAGCAGACCTATCCTTACAGGCCCATCTGGAAAATGACTATCAGAAAAAAGTTGAACTTTGTGCTTGGCAATAAAATATTCCAAACAAGAGAAGAGGGCTCCTGAGCAGAAATCAATGTTTCTACCCCAATAAAATTTAAAATTAGCCTTACCTAACATGACGGTCGACAAATGAACAAAGACAGCCTGCCATTATACCAAGTTCAAGAAGACAATGCTAAGAGAAATTTGAAAAGTTTGAAAAATAGACCACAAACTAGACAGAATGCTATTTTAAAGAGCTACTGATGCCTCAGAGAAACCTTAGAAAACATAATAATTAGGTACAATTCAGCTTGCACTCCATATATATATTTTACATATTTCTCTTTCTCATTATTTATTACTGAATAAATTTGTTGACTACATGATGGTTATCCTTAAGAGTTCCCACAGAGTTTATCTGCCTCTGTAGCGGACTCCCTACTTCAAGTCATAATCCTGTGTTGTGACATCAATCTGTTGCCATGGGAGTAACTGTGATGTTACAAGCAGTGCATTTATGACCTCAGGTAGGGATAAGGCAACAGGAATGGATAAACTCTTCAGGAGCAAAGATCCTGTTTTCATGCAAATTATCTCAGAAATAAATAATGTGGAGGAGGAATACACAACTAATGTGAAATACAAGCTGAACTGTGTCTAAATATTGTGTTTTGTTCTCCTGAAGGTGTCCACTGCTCTTTAAAGAACAATGAAGTTCTGGTCCCTAAGAAGCAAGGATGTGTGCTTCAACAATGGAAAAAAGGAACTGAGGTGGTTGGGGCTAATACTGCTTTTTATGTTGCAGGCACCTGTGTGGTGCCAACTGTCAATGCCGTATACTAATGCCACCAGAACCAAATGTTCTGGTTCCCCCACACTGTCCTAGTGTTTCTAGGCTTAAGACCAAATAGTGTGTGGCACTCTATGGAGAAAATTTACAACAGAAGATGCACCATATTAGCAACTCATATCCCATGCAGCGCCACCCAACACACTCCACTACAACAATGCACTATTATGTAGCTATAATGTAGCTAATGTTTATGTGTACAGTTATGGCATCTCTTATGGTTATAGGAGTCCTTTCTTAAGTTTTTTAATTGACAACTGTGAAGCAAAACTGAGCTGGCACAAAAAAGATTTGAGAAGCAACTCAGAGATGCCATAACTGTACATAAGCTTCTGTTTGAAAAAAACGGAACTTGATTTACAATTAATGTTTTACTTTGTAAAAAAAATTTGAGAAACACTTGTGAAAAAGGCTATATTATGCTAACTGAATGTAGAATTTTAGAATGCTGTAACTGGTAGCATGAAAGATCATATGTGGCTGTGTTAGGGTGACTGGAATGTTTAAAAATAAACAATTTCGATTGGTTACAATTATGTCATGATTTATAATTAAAACATTATTTCAACGGGGCCCGGTGGCGCTGAGGGTTGAGGCGCTGGACGCCACATCTCGCGCCACGCCAGCAACCCGGGTTCGGGAACGAGCCCGGGTGCTGGGGGTCAGCCAGGGAGGAAGTGGATCTAGCGTCCAAAGACAGCTCCCTCTCCCTGGGGGATCCAGGGGCATCCGGTGCAGGGGACCCCGGTGGAGACGGTGGTACTACTGCTGCTGGGGCACAAAGTACAGAGTCGGGAGGCTGACGCTTGGCGGGCGATGGGCGGGCGCACGCATGCTCATGGCCATTAGGCGTCAGTGCGCCCTACCCGGCTCAGGGAAGAAAGTGTGAAAAAATCTGGGGTACCTAGTCGCGGGCGGCATGATGGCTGTTCTCAGAGCGGACTTCCTCGTGCCCGAGGGTGCGCGGCAGTAACGGATCCCACTGGGGTGGGTTGAGCTCGAGGGAGTGCTCCCACCACAGGGGGCAAGCCGTGGGGGTCGCTGCGAGGCCCGAATGTGGACACTGGAGGTAGCCTGAGGAAATAGCGGCCGGATGGACCTAGGGGTGATGCCAGACGTGGAAGGTAAGGCAGACCGGTGGCCCCTGGGGGGATAAAGAAATAGGAAAAAAAAAAAAAACATTATTTCAACAGACCGGTCTTATCCATACAATCTTTTAGCAATCAAGATTAGTGCACTATGGTGATGGACTATGTCGGAAACACCTATGAGACTTATGGACTAAAATAGTGTTTACAGTGACATGTTAATGTATCATAACTTTCATGTGTGTTGTCCATATACTGTGACTGAGGGGGTCAGTGCTCAAGACAAGTGCTGGTTTGTATCTGTTAAGTTATTCCTAGTGACTAATCTAAATAGTATATGGTTACGGTTTACTGTATATGGAATTCACTGACTCTCAAAATGTTGCTGTGCACGTCCTATCATCAAGTGCAGCTGTGTCCCTGCTCACCTGACTCCCACCTGCCAGTCCTGGCCATTTTCACTGAGCACTTCTGCTTGCGCTGACTCCTGCCTGGCAGCCCACAGCACCCACTCACTTCTTCCTCCTACAAAATCATATGCTGTAATAAAATAAAACATGGCTGACCATACACAACTCGCCTGGTGTTTCCATGTCCAGGTCGACGCAACAGCATGGGACTCTCAAATCTACATGTTATTCTTCCCCTCGATGGAAACACAGGTTTGTTGTGTATCGTCACTGACACATTATTCTCATAAGGATTTTAAACCTACAGTGGTTAAGTGTCCTCAACAATGCTGGACTGATTATACTCGCGTTTAACAGCTGATCCATAAGCAATAAAATACATCACCCACAGCTGAAATTTGAAACAGTCTTAACAGAACAACTTACCATTAGATTTCCTTATTGTTTATTAAAGAGGATCTTTATTCTGATCATTTACCCAACCACCCCCCATTAGATATATTATTATGAACAAGCATGATACATCCCATTCAAACAATACTAGCACGTAAACATTTTTACGAATTGTTGAAGGCAGCTGCAGGAATGCACCTACTTCTGGTGAAGAAGTTTTATAATATACATATATGTATATCCAGTAGTGATCAATCTGTGAAGATAAACTGAAATATCTATCTTACTGACATACACAGCTTTCAAGATAACATGTTATCTTTGCTGCTGCATAGGTCACAATCAATATCTTGAAGGTGCGTACACAGCAATGGAATACTGAACCAATTAGAGAGCAACTTTCACAATGTGACATCACAACAGCCCTGAGCAGCATGGCAGACTGTAGCTGAAATAGGACAGAAACAGTTAACTTTGAGGAAAAAAAGAAGCAGATTTCCAAGTTGTAACTAGGGAACTGATGTTGTATAAAATGAACACACAATAGCTTGGAAGTACATAGTGTATCAATGCTCATGTGGGAGAAGAACTTTTACAACTCCCTCATGGCTATACCACTTATGAGTTATTATGGTCTTGCCCCTGCACATTTAGGATAATCACATATTTTATGTCAGGCTGTTGCATATGCCCTATATATATTAGTAAGCAATGTACTTTAATTGGTTGATTTTGGTCACATTAAGTCCAATTATTCTGCACAGACCATGTTGCCTCTTTACAGGTCTATTTTTATAATTTTGCAGTTTAAAGCAACTTTAGTAAGCATAATAGTACCTTCAAGGTGTCCAGTCATGCAGCCTTTTCAGATGGCTGGAGGCACAACGCGTCTTATTTTTGTGTTTCTGTAATATATGGATTTCACCGTAAGGGAGAGGGTGATCTATTTTAAATACCATGCTTATTCTGAAAAAGGCCTCTTGGGCTTCTAAGGTACAGACAGCATCTGGAGGTTTAAATAATGGCCCTCGGGTACTTATAGTGCTGCCTGTGGTGTCTGTATTTTAAATAACAAACCCTCTAATCTTTGAAGGGTCAATGACTATGCTTTAAACTACAGACCCTTGGATCCCCTGAAGTGTGGACAGTGACAGGTTCAAATACTTCTTGCCCCCTCTACTGACTCAGAAAATCCTGTGTCCCATGAGCAATGCAAAGACCTGTCAGCAAAAAGAAAATATGATGTTCTAATGTCATAATGCATTTGTGTAAGACTTCTGAAGTTAAGGAATACATACGTGATAAAATCATAAAGTTTGCAATTTGATAAACACGTATAAAATGGGGTCTTGCACTGTGGTTTTCAAAACTGGACATCTGATATGAACCACAACAGGTACCTGATCCTAATATTTTAATCTACTTAACTTGCAAAAATGTGTTATTTCTCTTATTTTTTAATCCGTAACAAATTAACGGGGTTTATATCAAATTCTGAAAAGAATTTACCACTGTAGTTCCCGCCCTCTTTTTAAAGTAGACTGCATAAAAACTGTCAGTTGTAGACAGTGGCCACAACACAAAAAAATATTTGTAAAAAACTGGTCTAGCAAATCCTGTTTCCCAGAGTTATCAAAGCCTGGCTGCACTCGTGTGTTATTTCTTATGGACTCTCCATTTCTTAGTTAAGAAACCATGATAACGCCAGTTAGACATCAGGAAGTGAATCTGCATTGTTCCAATACAAACATTCCAAAACACAATTCAAAAGTCACGCGAGCAACACAAAACTGTGATTAGACTTACAAACGTAAAGCTGCACTCGGTATATGCATTTATTATAAGTGCCATCACAGTATGCTTATTTATAAAATGGGTAGATAAAACAGAGAGCCCTATGACTGGCGAAGACCCATCACATAACTATGCAGTGCAATACTGTGTGATGAATATTGAGAGATTTTGGCTCCTTTCCAGATATTTTCTTTGTTTAATAACCTATTTTATAAGTGTAGTAACACACTCCAATTTCCGTATTAAGCAATAAACACAGGTTACTCACCTGTAACAGTAGTTCTAGGAGTGGTATATGTTGTTCATCCACACTTGTTGGCATGTCTCTTTCCCTTTAAATCTTGCCAGAAGGTCTAAAAGCTGGCTCCTCCCACCCACCCAGGTGGTATATACCTCAGCTCCACCTCATGATGCCAGATCTTGCCCGCTGGAAGTAAACATTGCGTCTCCGAATCCGAGGTCAGGTGTGTCAGTGTGGATGAACAACATATACCTACCTAGAACTATTGTCAGTAACCTGTGTTTCCAGGGATGTGGATATGCTATTCTTATCCACACTTGTTGGCAGACTCCTAGCAGTTTTCCGGGAGGGGGGAAGGCAAAGCGACACCTCTACTTAGGGCACACAGTTTGGAGAACTGAGGCCCCAAAACTGCATCCCAGCATGACTCAAGGTCAATGTGGTAACGGGTGATGAAGATGTTTGCTGACTTCCAGGTAGCAGCCCTGCAGAAATCCTGGATATGGATGTCCCTAGAAGCAGCCACTGACGCAGTAGTATGGTGGGTATAATGAGCTCTTATCCCTCTGGAACACTCCTTGCCCGTCAACCTATAGCAGAGATCAATGCAGGATGTTCTCCATCTGCCAACTGTCTGCTTTGCTGCAGGTCTGCCAGGTGCAGCTTCAGTGTAGGTAACAAACAGCTGGCGAATCTCTCCCCGAACTTCAGCCATTTGCTCCTTATAGTAAGAGAGCGCTTGTCTCAGGTCCAAAGTATGGAGCCTGTACTCTGCCTCCGAGGTGTAATTAGGGTAGTACACTGGCAGAATCAACACCTGATTAAGGTGAAACTCCGACATCACCTTCGGAAGGAATTTCGGGTGGGGGCACAGACAACCTTGTCCTTGTGGAAGACCAGCTAGAGAGACGCAACACAGAGCACCTGTAGTTCCCCAGTCCTTCTGGCTGACATGATAGCCACCAAGAAAGCAGTCTTCCATGACAGATGTGACATCTCACACCTGTGCATTGGTTTGAATGGCTTGCCCATGAGTTTTGCCAAAACCAGCAGAAAATCCCACGGAGGTGGAAGTTCACGCACCGGAGGAGAAATGTGGTCAAGGCCTTTAAAGAAACACCAAACCACCTTTTCCTGTGCCACCATCTGCTGACCAGCCCACACCCGGTAAGCAGAGATGGCTGACAGGGGGCACCTTAAGGGTCGTAGACCGCAAGACCTCCTCTGGAGAGAGACCAAAGGTCGTCAAGGCTGCTAGTCACAGGACAGGACAAAAGGTCCAGGCCCTTGCCCTGGCACCAAATGGAGAATCTCTTCCATTTGAAGGCATAGCATCTCCTGGTTGACTCCTTCCTAGATGCCTTAACTACACTGAGTACATCGTCAGAGAGACCCAAAGCCTGGACCTATAGCCACTCGGGAACTAGTCTGTCAGGTGCAGGGATTAAAGGTCCAGATGGAATACCTTCCCCTGATTGACAGAGATCAGGTCTGGAAGACTCCTCAGGAGCCTGGTGCTGAAGCTGAGGAAATCTACATACCAGAACTGGCAGGGCCAGTCTGGAGCTACCAGGCTCATCCTTGCCTTGTCCCACCAGACCGTGAGGAGCACGTTGTGGACCAAGGGAAGGCATAGAAGAGGCCTGGGGCTCACAGCCTCGAGAAGGCATCCCCCTGCAGCGAGCCCTGCTGGGGGTGGGGGGGGTGGGCATGAAACAGCCTCAGCTTAGTGTTCTTCCTGGAGACAAACAGGTCCACCTGAGGGGTGCCCCACTGGGAGAACAGACTGTGAGCTACCTCTGGATGGTGAGGCCACTCTTGGGATGCCTTGCTCGCATGGCTGAGGATGTCCGCCAGCTGATTTGAGGCTCCTGCCACATGGATGGCTAGGAAATCTGCCTCCAGTCGGCTCACGAGGGTCCAGATGTGGAGCACTTCCCTACACAGAGGCCAGGAGTGCATGCCGCCCTGTTTGTTGAGGCAGTACATGGTCATGGTGTTGTCCGTCTGGACTTGAACCACTTGACTCCAAAGGAACAGAGCTAATGCAGCCAGTGACAGTCGAACTGCTCGGAGCTCCAGCAGGTTGATATGGCATCAGGATTCTTTGTGGGGTCCAGAGCCCGTGGACTCCGTGATTCCCCATATGGGCTCCCCAGCCCGTGAGAGGAGTCAGTTATGAGGATGACCATTGGGACGGGGTAAACAAACGGGATCCCTCCTGCAGATGTTTCCGGATGGTCCACCACAGGAGGGTGTCAGATATCTTCTGGGTCACAGTGACAAGCTGGTCGAAATGACCATGTCACTGAGACCACTGGCTGGCCAGCTCCCATCGATAGGGAGCATATGCCACCGGGCCCATAAGACCATGGAGGTGCAGGCCGCCATGTAACCCAGAAGTCATAGGAAGTATTGGGCAGGAGTAATTGCCCAACCACAAATGATTGGGCAAAGGAGGAGAGAACCTCCACCCTGTCTGCTGGGAGCCTAGCTCTGGCTCGGCAAGAGTCGAGCTCTGCCCCATTGAAACAAATCACCTCATAGGCATGAGTTCCGACTTGGCCTTGTTGACCAGGAAGCCAAGGCTGAGGCAGGTGTAGAGGGCCAGATCCGACCTCTCCACCTCCAGTCTGAGGACCCACATTAACCAATCGTCGAGACAGGAGTACACTTGACCTCCTCAACGCCAAAGATGGGCCGCCACCACTGCTATGCCGATGACAGGCCGAACGGCATGGCTTAGAACTCAGAGAGGGTTCTTCCACTCTGAAGCGCAGGAACCTTTGGTAGGATGGAAGGATCGGGGAGTGAAAGAATGCATCCTGAAGATCCAGTGAGCAGAACCACATGTTCTGCTCAAGGGATGGTATGATCTGGGACAGAGTTACCATCCTAAAGGTGCACGACCTGAGAAACTAATTCAGGTCATGCAGATCTAGAATGGGGCGCCAGCCACCGTCTGTTTTGGGACCAAGAAGTACCTGGAAACTAACCCTGGGTTGACCGGTGGGTCTGTGGCTCTGATCACTACCTCCTTGTGGAGGAGTTGGGCAATGTCGTCTCTGAGAGCCCACTGAGTATGGGCGGATACCTCTTCCTCCCATGGGGTGTGGGCTTCACTTGGGGGGTACTGCTCGAATTCCAGAGGCAGATCCTGGTCGACCACCTCCAGAACCCACCTGTCTGTTGTAACAGTGGACCAGGCGGAAAGGAAGTGGTGGAGCCGGCCCCCCACGGGAGGACCCAGAGCAGCTGTGGGCGGGTATGGGGGTGGCTGCCCCCATCCCGTCACTGCGCAAGCTTGGACAATGAAGAGCAGGCAGTGGGGCTGCCGGAACCTCTACCTCTGGGCTTACGGTTCGCTGAAGCCCCGGACTTGGGCCGAGGGTGCCAAGACTGAGCCTACTGCTGCTACCCAGTTTGATATTGGGGCTGCTTGGCCGAAGGTCGAAAGGGCTTCTTCTGCGATTTCCTAGAACCCTGGGGTTATTTTTGGGTGGAAGTAATGGACTCCAAGGTGGTGTTGGACTTCTTGATACGTTGAAGGTGAGCATCAACACCTGGACTGAACAAGTCGGTACACAAGAAGGGAACATCCGCCAGTTTGTGCTGGGTATCTGCTGTAAAGGTCAAGACTCTCAGCCAGGCCCTATGGCACATGGCGACTGCAGCAGCCACTGATCGGGCACAAGAATCCCAATATCCAGGGCGTCTGGAGTTGCTGTTTAGCAACAGCCCGATTCTGATCACGGACCTGACTGTGGTCTAAAGGTCCGTAGGGAGATGAGGAAGCACCTTATCTAGGGAGCCCAAGAGGGCATGGAAGAAATGTGCCATAACAACAGCTAAACTCGCCTGCCGGAGACCTAACAAGGAAGCAGCACTGACCCTTCTGGCTGCATGGTCCAACTTTTTGGACTCTGTCTGGAGGTCTATCCGTGTCTCCTGAATTACCCGAGTGCCGGTACACAGATTCTGCTACCAATCCCGCCGCCAAGGGATGCTGTGTAAATCCCGAGGGAAATTCAATGGAACACGTAGATTATGTGGCCATATGAGTGGAAGGCACAAGGCAGGAGGCTGGGTGTTGCCAAAACTCCAAGGCTGGCCCAACTATGGCCTCGGCCACTGGGAAGGCCTCAGATGGGGGATCCCCTTTCCTGAGGATGTCAGTCAAGGAGTATTTGGCCCATTTCTCGACGGGCTCTAACGGCATCCCCATTGATTCAGAGATGAGACGGAGGATGCTCATGAAGGATGTGGGACCTTCTTCCATTGACAGACTCATGTAATAGTCATCACAGGGACGCAAGTGCAGGTCCGAATCCTTGGATCCTGAGTCCAGGTAAAGCGGACGACCACCTGAGTCACTCTCGACCTGCCGTGGACGGTCGGAAGTAAGGGTGATTGACAGCCTGTGTGGGAGACCCTGATCAGGTCAAGAATCCTTGGCAGGAACCTCTAAGGGAGGCTGCTTAGGCGGCAGCTCCATCAAGATAGGTGGAGAGGCCGGCTTAGGCCAAGCCAGGAGGGTCTTCACCGGTTCCGCAGGCGGAGGGATGGTGTCGACCAGCTCCTGAGGAGATGGCCTGGAGGGTGACAGCCACAGTAGAAGCCGGGGTGGGCTTCAGACCGGTCAGCATGAGCTCTTGCCACATAAGGTCCTCATAATGACGCAACACGCCGAGCCTCTCCTCACCCGAGGATAGGCGAATGGCGGCATCTCCTTTTCTTGGGCGCTTGCTAGAAATTTCCTCGGCCTATTGGTCGAGGGGGTCCGGGACCTAGAAGGGACTGGACGGGGCTTCTCAGAAGGGATCGGGGACCGTGACCACGAGGGAAGCACCAGCAAGCTGGGTCTCCTTGTTGGTCGTAGGACCGGGGTCCTAACAAGGTATTGTTGGCCTCATTAGGTGACAATGGGTCAATTATAATTTCAACCTGGTTGTAATCCTGTGTCTGAGCCAGCTGGCCTGACAGGGGTACTGTGAAGTCAGCGGTTGAGTTTGCAATTCTGACTGAAGTTGAGATAGGAGATTCCTGTGACCGAGCTCTCTCTCTGTCCCAAGAGCATCAATGTGAAGATTCTTCTCTCGGCCTTCTGTCCTATTTACAGGGCTGGGAGGTGTGTGAACCTGACAGGCCCTCACCTTTTGTAGGGAAGAGACTGGCACATCTCTTTGAAGGAACCGGAGAATAAGGTGCCCAGTTTGAGCGGAACAAAAACCGACAATGAAGAGGATTGTTCAGCGGCATGAGCTGCCTCCTCCTCGAAGGCTTTCATCTGCTCCAGTTGGTCAGAGGATCCTGCAACCGCAGAAACACAAGAGGGGCAACTTAGATTTGACCGGCGGGTGCCATTTTTCCGGTTGTCTGATCATCCAGAACCTGAGGATGGAAAGCGCGTCAGAGATCGCAGGCCTGAGGGTCATGCTCATGGCCCAGGCAGTAGATGCACGTGGAATGCGGATTGGTGTGGGATATTTTCTGTCTGCAAGGACACGGGCGGAACCCAGGCGAGGACTTGTCCTCCATCACGGTCATAATCACAAACTGTCGTGGAGAAACTCAAATGAGTTTTAATTTCGGTAAACTAGCCGAAATACTGAACGCCAGGGCCTACTCAACGCGGAGCGGTAAGGAGGGAACCTGAATCTTCCAAGTGGAAAGGAAGATCTGGCATCATGGGGTGGAGCCGAGGCACATACCACCCAGGTGGGTGGGAGGAACCAGGTTTTAGACCTTCCGCAATATTTAAAGGGAAAGGGACATGCCAACAAGTGTGGATAAAAACACCATATCCATACCCTAGAATCAGTGCACTTCCCAGGCACTCTTGTGGCTCACAATGCATCTTTGGGATGTGGCAATATTGCTTAATTTACACATAGGGTTCTCGGGACGGGAAGCCCACGCCCTCTAGTCTCATTTTGTGCTTTGGGACACTGATTTTTCCCAGAAAGTCCCTGAGATGCTCACTTGCAAGGCCCTGAGAGTCCATCCACTTCTCTATACTGAGCCCCCGCATGTTTCATGATGTAAGAATCTGGAGACCGCTGAGTTCGTTAGTTCTATGGGCATTCTTTTAACTATTTTAGTAGTGAGAATAATTAAATAGTTAAGGTCACTGCTCAACAAGGGTCTTGTTAGTTGAGCAGTAACCTCAATTTGTTCGAATTGGCTCCCCTCTAAAACATTAAAAATCATAGTTAAAAATGGCCCCACTGAAACAAATGGAGTGCAACCCTGCACTCTCCAGATTCTCACATCATGAAATGGGTGAGCGAAAGGGTATGGTTCACATTCATGTTCAAGACCCCAACATTTTCACAGGGATCTGCACTTTTTAGCTGTGGATCCCCATTTATTTTTCCAGAAAGTCCTGGACCCCCAAACAAAAAATCCTACTGAGAGCCCTAATTTACATTGTCATGTATTATTGCTTACTTATAAAAGGAGTGTATCACAATCCTGCTTACAGTGGTCAAAATGTGGTGAAGTAGGGAGGAGTAGCATAAAATATTCCTTCAAAACACAACTATTAAATAGCTGTTAATGCCAGTAGGAAAACTTATAGAAATGCCAAGATTCAGACAATTCAACTTATATGTTATGTATCTCCAATAGATTTCTTCTCCCCTTTTTACTTGAGAAAATATTCACAGAAACAGGATTTGTACCCCTATGCACTCTAATTCATTTAGTAGCTACAGAATAATGTACAAGGTGTTTCACATGGAGTTTTTTTTTTTTTTTAAACACTTCAGCGGTGTGTAATACTACATAAACCATGAGTGTGAAGCACGAGTGGTTTGTGATGGTATTAACACAGAGGGTGTCTAAGAAATGAATAATGTAATACCCCATTCTTATAATTGCTGGTTGGTTTAGTGCTGTGTCTTTAACAAAACAAAACTGAAAAAAACCAGCCGTCTTAAGTGGGATTTTGTTTCCATGAGAGGAAGACAGTGACCTTCACTTCAGTTTGTCTGCTGACACCCACGCCGAATAAGCGAGGTTCCATTCCGTGATAACTGCCCGGTTATTATGGCATTAGAAAGTGGTGTCAGTCTAGTCTGTAAATGGGCTTATCAGTATTTATAAAAATTTACATCACAAGCAGATTATGACACCAGGTGGGGAATACGCAGTGGGAGCAGAATAACTCTCTCAAAGAACAAAGATCCTGTTTCCATGCATATGACTCAGGAAAAAATAATGGAGAAGAAATACGGTACTCATGTGAAATATAAGCAGAATTACGTCCAAATATAATGTTTTTTACAGTTCTCCTGGAGTATCAGTAGCTCTTAAAGGCTTCTTTTTTTCAGCTAAACTGAAACCATTTTATAAGTGGTAAAAGTCACTTTCTGCAGTTTTTGGGTTAAACTATGCTACCCTCATCAAGAACGGTTGCACTGGGCCTTTGAAGGCTGGGTGGTGATTACAGTAGCTTAATCCAAGAACTCTGTCATGTGTTAAGACTTTACAGCTGGCTTTCTCTGGAGGAAAGGCATTATTCATTTTATCTAATTTCTGAAGCGGAAGGGCACACTGTTCCGAGACAGCTCATTTCCACGTGTGTCCAGGGGAAGGGGTTACAATGCCCTTTTCTATTGATGGGGAATATTTGCCAAGACACTACTCCCATCTCTTATGATAAGTAGCAAGGAACTATAACTTACACTGGGACCTCGAAGGACAGCCTCCCCCATGCTACACTACAGTTAGTATTGTGTACCCCTGGTGTGGGATTAGAACCCAAGATCTTTTGTCCCCAACTGCTAGCATGCAACCTGCTGAGCCCATGACACTGTTAATAATAATGCACATTATCCCACATCACACAAGAACAGGTTTCGACCACTGAGTAAGCAGGATTTGTAAAACCCAATTTTATGAATATGGTTATAACCTACTGTAGTTAATTACATTGCTAGGTTAAATGTATTATTTTTTATTGCTGTGTGTGTGTGTGTGTGTGTGTGCCCACGCGCAGATAATGATCGCCAGTAAAGTACTTCCTAGCCACTTTCCTGGTTCACACAAAAAAAAAATGGACACTGGACTGCTGTTGGAATTCAGCTACTCTTCGAGTACTGTGTTGTGATATCATCAGGCCTTGTGAAAGCTGCTCTCACACTGATTAAAGTCAATGTGACATGATGTTGACACAAACATTTTATAATACATATCTTTCTAATATTTTATGTTATCAGCATGTTATTTTAATAGTTTGTATGTCAATACTCAATAATACTTTTATTTGGTGGAATTCATTTCTGCTGAAGTGGTGCATATTGAAGACATCATATTCTCGCACTCAACTGGAAATGACATCTGACTTCATGCTTCACCACGCCGCTGTCTGTATGTATTTATTTATTTTATTTATTTATCAAGTCTAGGATTACAGACTTGATAAATGCATATGTATGCATGCAGTGCACAAATACACATATACACACTCACATACATCTTAACCCCCTTTTAGGTATTATTTCACTGCTATGTTTTAAGTGTGGGCTGCAGAATGAGCTGCACTCCCCATTGGTTAAGTATTCATTTGTTACCTATCCAAAGTGAAAATGAATGCCAATGATGCACCCAACATGGGGCTAAATTGTTATCTTCATGTTGGGTATGTCAGTAGTAAAAAAATACGTAATTTATAAGATGTCAAACTTCCACCCACATTGTATAAATAAAAACATATGAGAGAGGAAGAGACAGCGAAGAGTCTGTGAACAACTAAACAATTTCTACTCACACATGTAAAACACGTATCCAACACGCAATATGTATCCAAAAGATAGTCAAGTACATTTTTCAGCTATTGCATAATGGAACATTTACCTTCAGCTGATACTACAGCACATTAGGTATTCACAAACGACACTTTTAGCCAGACAAACACATGTGTTAATATGAAAACACATGACACAGCTAGCTAGTATATTTTTACAGCCTGCTTAAAAGTACAAGAACAGATCACACATTTGATTGGCTGCACACTATATTTATAATAAAACTGTAAAATGCTTGCCATCTTTTAATATTTCTTGTCTGGTCCATAAGTACATAACAAAATATGCAGCACATTACACTAAAGAAACCTATGTGGTGCTAAATTACAGTAACTACAAATTGAATGTTTTTAGCTCATCCAACGAAAAGACACGCACAGTGTTAGATATGCTACATTTCTACCCCTGTCTTTGGAAACTGCACTCATTTTGGCACTTTACAAGTTCCAAGTAAAAAATTTTAAGTAGTGCAAATAATTCCTGAATCTTTAAGTATATGAATGCTCTTTCAGATCAAATCACAATTCCTGAAACAGGAACTTGTAACCACAGTTTAGAAGATTTAGAACAGATTCAACCAAAACACTAAAACTGTATCAACAGTCATTTATATGACAAACGGAAAAAGCCCTAACCACCAGGAACTGGGAGTTTCAACAAAGCAACTGCCCCACACTTGCAGTGTACCTGGTTCATTCAGGAAAAATTCACCTTAAAACAGTTCAAAACCCCTTGACCAAATGTTCAAAAATGACATAAGGCACACCTCATACGGCAATGGTACAAGTTAGAGTGGCAAGCTGCAAAATGAGTGCATTTATGGTGAAGTCAATAGTTTAATGTAGGATAAAAATATTTTAAGTGTCTTGCTTACTCCCCAACTCCCTCTAAAACCTAAATCATCTTCCAATACAGCTGAAAGCCCAGCAATGCTTCAACTCTCCGCCCTAACCAAAAATGGGCATTAGGTTTTGTTTTTTTTAATCCTACATTGATCTTCTGACCGGACAACTTAGTCTGACACAAGTGACTATTTTAAGAAGCACCTTATGCTAGAAAGGTAAAGGGACAGAAAAAAAATTAAGCAGCTGTTTAAAACCTGAATGCTTGTGGCTTCTGTTTCTGTTGCATACTTTAGAGCTTCTATTCCGAAAAGTAAATACTGCACTTTGCCTCTATCAGAGACTGACATGACCTTTCGGAGTGGCATAGGGATATAAAAAATATCAACTTTAAGAGTACCCTGTCTATACTTTATTGCAAACGCTGCTGTTTTTAGAACTCTTCATCAGTAAACACTTACTCCACACTGTATATTTACTGGCAGTAGATTCAATTGTTTAGCTCTAATCTGTACTGTTTCTGGATGCAGCAGGAAATATTTAACATACTAACTCACAAGACACTTTACTGTGACCTCTGTGGCATATGATTCAGTATTAAGTGTTTGCAAGCACTGACCTGTCAAAACAAAAAGACACACTATTCTTCCTCAAGGTATAATACATTAGCAAAAAGATTGTCTCTGTAAAACAGGGCTACCGCTGAATTAGACATTTTCCTGTACATTAAGTTGTTCCTTGGAACCTGGATTGTTTGGAGTTCCTATAAATGCAATGTTTGCCTATAGTAACATTACCCTTTTCCCTGTAGACTGCACCATTTCCCCTCTAAAATAAAAATCCCTGTAAATCTAGGAGCATTAAAAAATAAAATACAGTATTTAAACCCATGGATTTACTTTGATTCCTTCTACTACCAACTCTTGCCCCACTTTTGGGGCTTTTTGTATTCCTCTATCATTTTATTAGAAATTATGTTTTAACAATATGCAGCTTGCACTTGGCTTTCAAGGTTTTGGAATTAGAACACCAATAATAAAACTCTCTAGTGACATGTTTCAGCAGATAAGGGATTTAAACAAGTGGTGTAACACTTCAGATTACTAAGCATCTCCACACAGTGCTTTCGTAATATTTAGTTTCAAAACTGTTACAGTACTGTTTCCTATTTAGAAGTGAACTCAATAAGAGAGAGGAAATGTACATGCACCTGTACTTTAAAACCTCCAGAGGCTTTAAGACCAGAAAACCAATTCCGGGCAAGTTGGCAATAACATGTTTAGTAGTTTCATATTAACACTGCATGACAGAACAATAAAACGGACTTCTTTACGAAGCACCAATTTGATGAAGTAACTGCTAAGTGACCTGTGCATAACATACCTACAAATCTTTTCTTAAATTTTACAAGCAAAACTCGTAAAGATGATCGAGTTTTATATCACTTTGTTCTACTTAACATACTATACCAATGGACGGACACAAACTTTATTTTTTCAAACCTCAGAAAGATTTTTGCCTTCTTTTTTTATGAGGTGGGTATTTTTAGTAGTCAGCATGATATTCATTTTCAGTATACAGTACAGTTCCCATCTCTGTGAAAGTACAAAATATAATGCTGGAACACAGTATCAAGGATAAGGCTCACTCCTTTAAATCAGCCATAGGGAATTCTGTTACAGATTACAGGAGTCACGCCCACTCAAGTCATAAATTTGTACAATTTGAGATTTTAAATAACTCCTAATGCACCCATGACCAAAGTTCTCATTTCTTGTTTACAAGTCAAGACTACACTGAGGTGCCGCTTTGCAGATGGGATTTCATAGATAGCAGCCGTCCATTTGTATATTTAAAAAGTTAAATAAAATTATCATGTTCACTTCCTCTGATAAGAAACTTTATAAAGAGCCAGCAGTTCAATTTCTTCAGATTTAAATACACAATTATGCCGATTTTAATTTTCAGTGCAATTTTTCATTGGGTAAAATTACTGATATACTGACATTAAAAGTATGGTGGCAATCATGAGAAATAGACTATCAAAATTAATTAAAATTTAAGACTTATATTATCAAGTTCTTTCTGTCAAACACATTTTCAAATCTCATCACTCTTTAAACTTCATAGAAAAGAACAAGGTACTAATAAGTCTTGGAGTGCACACAAAATTACATTAAAAAAGGAAGTGTCTACACTACCACATTAAACTCAAAAGGTCAATTTATATTAAGAAATAAGAAGCCATATATTTTTCAAAAAATGGATTGCTATGCAATTTGCAAAGTTAAGATAAATAGGATTAAGCAAATGAGCTGCAGGTTGTGAATGGAATCTGAATTCCAGACCATGTTGGGAAAACTGACTTCTGACAATATTGTGCAGATTTCAAATGTTAAAATGAAACTTTTTAAAATAGGAAGCGTGAATTCAGCCACCTGCACAATGTCTTGGACTAAGGCTAAACACAAAGAGCCTCAGGACAATGTAGCGGACTACTAGATGAGGTAAAACAACTCGTGCTTAGTGTCATGTCAGCAAGGAATTATGGCAGTCTCCCTTCGATAAGGGACACAGTGTTGTGGAAAGGATATCTGAGGCAGCAAGTTCATGCTGAAAATCCGTGTGCTGGTCGTAGCTTCTCCCTGCTCTCTAAGATATCAAATTGGCATCCAAACGTAGCCAGTGCAACCCCTGTCGGGTAAAGCGTACCAGTTCCGTCATGCTACTTGTATTAAATATCAGTGGAGACATTACTTTATCCAGTTCAGCAAAGAAATCTAGAGTAAAAAAAAAAAGAAATGGCATCATTTTATTGCATGTTCTTTTTAGGTGAGATACTGCAATTACCATTCATTCCTAAATCTTTTCAGGGTGATGACAAGCGCTGCAGCATTCCCATTTTATATTTAATTTTAACACCCCCCCCCCTTCTGTATATCTATTTTTTATTTCCTTGTCAACATATCCAGCTAAGCAGTCCCCCAATGCACCATTACAGGTGCTGTAACCAGTGACATCACCAGTTCCAATCAGTCTGGGGTGCCACATGCTGATTTCAAAATCAACAACGAAAAGCTGTGCCATTTGTCATCAGGAGTCCATGCAAATAGCAGTATCGGCATCAGAAGCCAATGACTGACTAACCAAAAGGTGACCGTTGAGCACCTATTATGAGGTCATACAGGAGCTTTTATATAAAAGCTGTTTTAAAGACCAGATAGACAGAAAACATAATAAGAAGTGGCAATCCTACTCTCTGCTTCAGTGCTGTTCTTTGTGACACCAGAAATGTTCACATCAACACTGCCATATGATATATACTCCTGGATGCAGCAGGCACCTGAAGAGTTGGTTGCCACATGATTCACTGACCGAGTGTACTGGAATCCATTGCAGATTGACACCATTATGTTACTGCATATCCCAGCACATTGGGAACCCTGGTGCGACTCCAGCTCATCCTGCAGCTACCACAGCCACCTGGCACCCCCCCACCACCACCACCACCAATAGCTGTTCTAACAAAGTAGTCTAAAGACAGGACTACTTCATCAGCACTTCCACTGTAGTACCATGGGGTACCAACAAGCATGTGGCTATCACAGTAAGTACAATGGCTGTCCCATGTTTTGCTACACCACACCCAATGTCAAAAGTCCCCTCAGTAAGCAGAGCTAAAAAGTAAAGGGTGTTAAGTAGATAAGGTCTGGGAATTTAGCTCTCCTTATTTATATTTTTTAATGGTTTTAATTCCAAACTGTGAACAGTCAGCACTTCTCAATTTATTTCAAACCACACCAACTTGTTAGCCTTAAAAAAAAAAAAAAAAAAATTTGGTAGATCACCCTGTTGGTTATGCTCTAAATATAGCAGCACAGACTATAAATAAAGCATTTTGTGGGGAAACTCTGAAGTTGCGAAGACTGTTTTCATTTCAGAACTTTGGCTGAAAGGAAAATTATATTCCCTTACCAGTAATTCCGGGGTTCTGCGTAGGCTCAGACCACAGGCAGTCAAGGTGGTATGGGCTGTCCTGCCCTGCTAGCTGGGACAAGATGAAAATGGCCTGACAGAAGTGTTAGGAAAGCCATCCCCCCTTCCCAGGTTACCTCAGTCCAACTTTCCATCCAACTCTATAACACAAAAGAAAAAATTACTCACCATATTAATGTTGTTTCTTCTAATGGAGTCTTGCTGTATTCTGACTATATATATATGCAGTTAGCCCCAGCACTTGAACTGCTCTGAGGAAAGGGTTAACTCTATGCAGTAGCATAGAACATTGAGCTTGAGCTGGTTTTCAAACCTCTGTCTCTGGTGGTGCTCAGTGTAACCGCCAGATTCTTACAAGCACTATATTATTAAAATAAAAATTGTTTTTAAAATGTTTAGCCAAAAGGCACATAAACAAGTTTTGGGCCCAAAAGACTCAAGTCGAGAATCCCAAAAAGAATCCAAGCAGATAGTAAGTAACAATAATATGTATTTAGAATAAACACAGAAAACCCATGCTTAAGGAGGAGAGGTGATGCAGGTACACCTCTGGGGTGCAGCACTGAACCTGCCAACCCACATCCCAAAACAACTAGGTTCCAAGAGGGGAGGCAGGGAAGGAAGTTAGAATACAGTAAGACTCCATTAGAAGAAACATTACTATGGTATTTTTTTCTTTAAACATCATGAAGTCTTGCTGTATTCTGACTATATGCAGACTACCAAGCAGTACCCTCTTGGAGGAGGAAGTTACAGAACCTATTTTGGGAACAGGTTCTGCAGCACTGCTGTGCCAAACTTAGCATCACTTCTTGACTGGATGTCAAGAGAATAATGCTTGGTAAATGTATGAACAGTTTTCTAGGTGGCTGCTTTACAGATTTCCACTAAGGGTATGTCTCTAGCTGCTGCAACCGAAGCAGCTGTACCTCTGGTGGAGTGAGCCCTGAGGCTGGAGGGTGGCTCTTTCCCCAACTTTGAATAACAGAATTGGATAAAGGAGACAATCCACCTGGCAATAGTTCTTTTAGTGGCAGGTTTACCTTTTCCCACTTCTCCATAAGTGAGAAACATCTGTGAACAGTCATTTCTATGGCCCTTAGTGTGTTCCATGTAATAACTGAGGGCCCTTTTCACATCAAGACTGCGTAGTCTTCTCTCCACAGAGGAAGAATGGTCAGTGAAAAATACAGGCAATGACAAAGACTGATTCAAATGAAAGTCTGATACCACCTTGGGAAGGAACTTTCTGTTCGTCTGAAGGACTACGTTGTCCATATGAAATTAAATTAAATGAAATCAGGTTCCACTGATGAGGCCTGTAATTCATGGATTCTCCTGGCAGAAGTAATTGCTACCAGGAACACAATTTTCCAAGTCAAGTATTTAAACTCAGCTGAAGATAATGGTTCGGGGGGAGCTCCATAAGCTGTGCAATATGGATAGTCAGGTCCCAAAAAGGAGTAGGCTCCCTAAAAGGAGGATTGATATGAACCAGACCTTTGAAAAATTTCTTGAAAACGGGATGGGAGGCTAGGGAAGAGCCCTTCCCAGCAGAAAGGAAGGCAGAGATAGCTGCCAGATGCACTTTGAGAGTGGCAGACCTGAGGCCTAAACTGTTAAGATACACGAAATAATCTAAAGCAGTAGCAATGTCAGCTGAGTCTGGCTGAATATGCCTCTGAGAACACCAGAAACCAAATCTCTTCCATTTGGAATTGTAAGTTTTTCTAGTAGAAGGTTTTCTACTAACGTTAAGAATGTCCACGACTGATTGGGAAAGGTACAGACTTGCATATTCTAGCTCCTCAAGAGCCAAGCTTCGAGTCTGAAGGTTGGGATACAATACGAACATACGAAATTTGCCAGCAGATAAAGGCCTAGAGGACTATCAAGTCTGCTCGAATGTGCAGCTAGCACCCCTTATTCTGCAGCTGCCCCTCCCTTCCACCCTTCCCCTTCCTCCCCTGAGAAGATGTTAGGAGATTGTACTGTCTGGGAAGACAAAGGGGAATTGTCACTGACATTGACAGCAGCACGGGGTACCAAGGCTGCTTGGCACAGTCTGGAGCCACTAGAATCACTGTGCAAGGCTGAAATCTGATCTAGACCAGTACTCTGAACATCAGAGGAAAAGGAGGGAAAGCATACAGAAACCTGTTTATCCACTCCAATAGGAGAGCATCTTGAGGAACAGACCCCAAAGGGGGGGCTCTGCAGCAAAACAGAGAAAGCTGGTGATTGTCTGATACAAGGAAGTCTATCTTTGGGGTGCCCCATCTTTGAAAATGACCTGAAGAATTAGAGGATTAAAGGCCCATTTGTGGTGACCTTGAGAAATCCTGCTGAGTGCATCTGCCAGTACATTGTCCTTCCTGGGACATGCCCAGCTATCAGGGAAGCTTGAAAGGAATAAGCCAGTGACCATATTTTCATGGCTTCGGTGCTCAAGGCCGAGGACCGAGTGCCCCCTCCCAGCTTGTTGATGTACCACATGATTGAGGTGTTGTCTGTCCTGATCTGCACCACTTTCTCCTGAATTACGTTCAAGAATGTCTGAAGTGCCAGAAAGACAGCCCTGAGTTTGAGAAGATTTATGTGTAGGAGAGACTCCTGCCGAGACCATGTTCCTTGAGCAGTGAGCTGGTGCAGATGGGCTCCCCATCCCAACAGGGAAGCATCCGTAGTGAGAATCACTGCAGGGACCTGACTGAGGAAAGGGACACCTTGCCTCAGATTGTCCTCCTCCAACCACCACTGGAGAGCCAGAACCAAAGTCCGAGACACTGGAATTAACTTTGACAGGGGTCTTTTTTCTGAGACCAAAAAGACTTTAAATTAAACTGAATGTCTCATTTGAAATCTTGCCCCTTGCACCACTGCAGTACAAGCTGCCATGAGGCCTGGCAACTGTAAGAAGTGTCTGGCTGATCAAGATACTAGTGGGCGAAAGGAAGAAGCCAGGGTTGTGAGGGACTTCACTCTTGATAGAGGAAGAAAGGCCTTTGCCTGAATAGTGTCCAGCTCCACCCCTATAAATGTGAGAAGCTGGGTTGGCTCTAGAACATACTGTTCAAGGTTTAGGATGAATCCTAGGGACCCCAGAAGTTTCTGAGTGACCTCTACAGCTGACATGACTTGGTCTGAGGACTGACCGACTATGAGCCAGTCGTCCAGGTAAGGGAACAGCAAGATGCTTGTCACAAGAGAAAGGCCACCACTACTGCCTGACACTTGGTGAACACCCCAGGAGAAGATGTCAGGCCGGAAGGTACTGCACCAAACTGGCAATGACCTGAGGACAACTCGAACCTGCGGTACTTTCTGTGGGACTGTCTGATAGGTATGTGAAAGTAGGCATCCTCAAGATACAGGGAGGCTAGCCAGTCTCCCGGACTCAGAGAGGGAAGAGTTATTCCCAGAGTCACCATTTTTAACTTTGGCTTTATGATACGTCAGGTATCTTAGATCTAGGATGGGTTGCCACTCCAATGTCTTTTTTGGGGTAAGGAACTATCTGGAATACAGTCCTTTTCCCCTGTGTTGATGAGGTACCGTCTCCACTGCTTGCAAAAGCAGTAGAAAGACGACTTCTGCCTCTAGGGCCTTTGTCTCCAAGGAAGAGGAAGGACTGAAAGACGTTGCTCTCATTTTTGGGAACCTTTTGAAACTGAGAGCAAGTCCCTGGCTCACACTTCCAGAATCTATCTGTCTGAAGTAACAGACGTCCAGGCCTGGAAATAGTGAGCCAGCCTGCCCCCTACTGGAACTGAGGAGGCGACCCTGACTGACACCTCAGGGTGTCTGTTTGACAGGGGGCTTAGACTGAGTGGACGATGGAGTTCTGGTCATCTCCCTTCTGCCTCTTCCCCTAAAGAACCCCCTCTGCTGAAAAGAAGAGGAGGCCTGGGCTTGGTAAAAAGACCTATGAAAAGGTCTGCCCCTGCCAGCCCCAGATTGCTGCTTTTGAGGAGTGACCTGCTTTTCCTTGGCTGCAGCACTCCTGTAGGTGGTCCTGTACTCATCCATCTTTTTCATGCAAGCCTCTGTTTGCTCCCCAAACAGAGAATTACCCGTGACAGGAAAATCCATGGCCTTAGTCTGGGTATCTTGTGATAGACTGGCACATCTGAGCCAAGCAAATCTCCTGAGAGACACAGATGTAGCCATAACCCTAGAATGTATATCATTCAAGTCCACAGCAGCACGGAATTGGACTTTGGATGCCTCAATACCATCCACAGCCACCTGCTCCAGCTCCTTGGCCAGCTGGGAAGGGGCATTCTTAGCCCGCTCCAGAACCGTATCCCACATAGATTTCTGGTACCTGGCTGTATATGCCATATAAGTAGCCTGCCTGAGTCCCAAAGTGGATGCCAGGCATTTACTTTCCTGGAATCCTTTTCTGGGGGTGAGAAGCCAAAGGGATGTTAGCCTTGTCACAGGCTGCAGCTTGCACTACCCCAACATGGCTGCAATGACTTGTAAGGAATTCCATTCCAGGACCAGGTGAGGCAGTATAGCGCAGTGGTTTAAGGCTCTGAGCTGCAAATCTGGTGACAACCAGCAGACCAGACCTGGTTTGAATCCCACAGCTCCCACTTGCATACTGTGTGGTCCTGAGCAAGTCACTTAACTTCCCTGTGCTCCCAGGTCGCTCCTGTAAAAAAGCTTTCAGCTTAGTGTGCTACTCCTGGTAAAACAACCTGACAAGGTACACCTCCTGTCCATTTTCTTATCCACAGGGGGTATAGATGTGGGAAACTGAAGAATTTTTCATGTGTTTCCCCAAGGATTTCTGCAGAGGGATAGACACCCTTTTGGACTCTGGGACATCCATCATCTCCACATAGTCAGGTTCCTCCTGATCCGGTTCAGCCTCTCCCACTGGAAGCAGAAGAGTGGCAGCCACTTTCTTGTAAAGTAAGAAATGGGAGGGGGACTCAGAAAGTCCGGGAGGAGACACATTGGAAGGCCTGTCTGGGGAGATGTCAGGATCTACTAGCTCATCTAGGCCTTCATAATCATCATCTCAGTCTTCTCCTTCCCAATCGCCTCATAAAAACTTCAGGGTCATATTCAGAAGTAGAAGCTTCAACTGAACTGATCATCTTTGTGTTGGTGTCGGTTCAGTCGGAACTGGGCAAAGCGAATGAACAATAGTGATAGCTTTAGCAATCTCTTCAGTGGCTGGAACATGGGGACCGGATCCGAACCGCTGACTTACGCTTTTCTTAGACGGAACTGATTCCGCTTGAACTGCTCTCCTTTGCCCGAGGAGGTATCGCCCAGGTCAGCAGGCATCCCCTCAGGTTCATAACACAGTGTTTGTTAAATAAAAGAGTCAGAAAAGATGAATAAAGGCTGATTTCATGTGTAAGAAGTGTGTAAATAAGACACATTCATATGGAAACATAAATGGACTGCAATAACGGTTTTGGAGAAACTGAGGAGACATTAAAATATAAAACTTCAGTGAATGGAAGTCTGTCTCCTATTTATTGGGGTTGAGGGCCAATTCTTTCTAATAATCCACTGTCAGCATACCAGCCTGTGCCCGGTAAGCACAGATGGCTGCGAGATGCGCCTTAAAGAGCAGCAGAAGTTTTCAGATTAACAAATAAAACATGATATTTACACACATTTCAATTTATATTTCACATTAGTTCAGTATTTTTCCTCCCCATTATTTATTATTGAGGCCATTTGCAGGAAAACAGGATCTCTGCTCCTGAAGAGTTCATCTATTACAGTTGCTTTCTCCCCACCCGAGGTCAAAATGCACTGTTTGTGGTATCAGTTACTTCCATGGCAACAGACTGTGATGTCACAACAGAGGATTATGACATGATGTTGGGAGTAAGCTATAGAGGCAGATGATCTCTAACAGATAAAGATCATGCATTCGTGCAAATTTCCTCAGTAATAAAAGTCTGGAAGGAGAAATCTGTAGAATATATTTTGAATGCAAGCTGAACTGCACCTAATTATTATGTTTTTCAAAGTTTTCTTTGAGGCATCAGCAGCTCTTTAAAGGTGGTCACTTATGGCCCCAGCTAGGAGAAGAACCAAAAGGTACTAGGATACTAGCCACCGTGAAGGCAAGAGGATCAAGCTCCTTGCCCTGACACCAACTGGAAAACCTTTGCCACTGAAAGGCATAGCACCAACGAGTTGACTTTTTTTGGGACGCCTCCACAATGTGGAGCACAGCTTCTGAAAGACCCAGAGCCTGGAACTGTAGCCACTCAGTAGCCAGGCTGTCAGGTGCAGGACTGTCTCTGTTGTCTCGTCAGTAGGTTCGGAGGAAGAGGAAACTGCCATGGAGGTCTGCCAGTGAGGCTGAGGAGTTCCAGGTACCAGAACTGCTGTGGTCAGTTTGGAGCAATCACAATCATCATTGCCTTGTCATTCAGGGCCTTGACCACCACCTTGTGGATCAATGGGAAACTTGGAAATGTGTACATGAGGTCTGGGGTCCAGAGCCTCACACGAAGGCATCCCCCAATAGTGTCCGAAACAGTAGGGGGTGGGCAAAAAACAGCCTGTTTGGCATTCTCCCAGGCAGCAAACAGTCCACCAGAGGTATGCCCCACAGGGAGAACAGGTGGTTCACCACCTCCTGATTTAGGACCCACTCATGCCAAACCACCCAGCTAAGAGCATCTACCAGTTGACTGTCCACCCCGGTGACATAATTCACCAGACGATCTGCACATAGGCTATGCACGAGTCTCCAGGTGTGGAGGGAGAGCATGCAGGCCTGCCTGCTCAAGTAGAACATGGCTGTAATGTTCCCATCTGGAGCTGCAATGAACTGACCCCAACTAAAGGCATGAACTCCATTAGAGCTAGCCACACTGCATGGAGCACCACCAGGCTGTTGTGCTGATGGGACTTCCCGCATGACCAGAACTCTTGAGCTCTGTGGTTCATCAGGTATGCGCCCCACCATACCAGAGATGTATCTGTCAAGAAAGTGATGGAAGCTCTGGGTAGACTAATGGGACTCCTTCCTCCAGATGTTCTGGGATCAGTCATTACTGGATGGCATCCCACATCGACTGGGTCACTGTGACCAGCTGGTCCAAGTGTCCAAAGTGCTGGGACCACTGACGGCCCAACTCCTACTACAGGTGTCGCATCCACCAGAGGGCTCACCGGACCACGCTGGTGCAAGATGCCATGTACTCCAGCAACCACAGGAAGTCCCGGGTAGGGTGCAAGTGCCCAACATGAAATGATCAGGCAAAGGAGATAGGATCCAGTGCCTGGTCCGCAGGGAGGTGGGCACTGGCCCGCAGTGAATCTATCTCTGCCCCGAAGACAAAAACTACCCAAGAGGGGATCAATTTGGAGCAGGCCGGGATGACCAGCAGGCCTAAGTCTCTGCAAGTCTGGAAGGCCAGATCCCTGGACCACTCCACGGCCACTTTGGACAGCCCTGCTATCAACCAGTCATCCCAGTAGGGATACACCCTGACCCCCTTGTGCCAGAGGAAGGTTGCCACCACTGCCATACACTTGGTGAAGACCCTGGTGGGATGAGAGCCAAAGGGCATGACCTGAACTGATATGAAGCCCCTCTATGTGGAACTGAAGGTACTATAAGTGGGACAGATGGACTGGAATGTGAAAAACATGTCTTGAGGGTACATGGAGCAGAACCACATGTCCTGCTCTAGGATGGTATAATATGGTTTAGAGTCACCATCAGAACTTGCGCTCTCATGTACTGATTGAAATTGTGTGAATCCAGTATGGGGTGCCAGTCCTCTGTCTATTTTGGGACTAGGAAGTACCTGGACGATACCCTGACTTGCCAGGACATGTGGGACATGAGCTATAGCACCTTTGCAAGCAGCTGAGCGACATCCTTCCTTAGTCCTCCCCAAGGGCAGACAGCATGACCGTGACACCAAGGACTCCCTTGGAGCACGGAATCGGTAAGGTGGAGAGCCACTAACTCTGGAGGAAGTTATCCACCTACCACCTCAAGAACCTACTTGTCAGTAGTAAATTATTTATTTAGGAAATCGGAATTACAACCCTTGATGACCCTCGATGAGTAATGATGGACTAGTGTGGCTAGGAGTGACAAAGCCAACCCCTTACAGACAGCTGGGTTAGGGATTGGACAGGTGGGAGGTAGACAGTCTTGGCAGTCTTGGAGGGGGAATCACTTCCTCTACCCCCATCTCTTTTGTGCCCCTGGATGGAGAACTTGGCCTTGGGGTGCCTGGCTTGGTATTGCCCCTGTAAGGGCTGCTGCAGAGGCTGCTGTGGTTGAAAGGACCAAAACTGAAAGGCCTTCTTTTTCAGTTTCTGGGCCGTACAATCCTTCTAGGATGAAGCCACAGACTCCAGTGTGGTGGTGGACTTCTCAGGCCTGGTGAGATGACTTTCCATGCCTGGGACACAGAGGTTGGTGCCCAAGAAAAGGACATCAGGCAGCTTGTGCTGAGTGTCTGCCATGAAAGTGAAGAGCATCAGCCAGGCCCTGCGATGCATCGCAATGGCCGCTGCCATGGCATGGGCGCAGGGGTCGCCAATGTCTAAGATGGTTTGGAGCTAGTTTTTAGCTGGTGCTTGACTCTGGTCTCTGACCAACTTCACTGGAAGCTACTTGTCAGCTGGAAGGGGTAGGAGGACTTCATCCACCACTTACAACAGGGAGAAATCAAAGTTGGCCATCATCATGGCATAGTTCGCCTGACAGTTGAGGAAGTGGCACAGACCTAATTGGTTGCGTGGTCAATCTTCTGAGACTCTCTTTCTGGGGGCTTGTCCACATCCCCTTGTTTTCCCAGACTTCTGGAAAGCAGGGCCCATGACCAGACATGCGGTCGAGGGATGGTATGAGAATCCAGAAAGGGACCCAATAAGGAGCACGTATTCGTGGACTACACGGGTGTAGGGTGCTGGGCAGGATGCTGCCAAACCTCCTGGGCTAGTCCCAAGATGGCCTCACCCATGGGAAAGGCAACCCCAACTCAGCCCTATCGAGTATGCCTGCAAATAGGTACTCAGCCCTTTTCTGAACAGGTACCAGAGTGACAGACATGGACTCCTGAGAGGAGTCTGAGTACAGCCCTGAATGACACCAGCCCACAGTTGGTAGTCACTTCAACTGACATGCGGTCAAAGATATGCGTCCTAGATGACAGCCTGGATGAGTCATCTGAGTCATCCCAGGACTCCTCTAAAATAGCCATTGACCATGTGCCACCATGAACCACGCAAGAGTCATCCTACTGGGCGATTTCCACTAATAGCTGGCCTGGCAAGTTGGCTGTGGTGGAGGCATCTCCACCCGCAAGGGTGGTGAGACAGGTGCTGGAGACATCTATTGAGGATGGACTGGTGTGGGCACGACTAGCACCTGCCAGTCAACCACAGGTGTTGGGAGTAGAGCCCTACCCAGCCCTGCAATGGTCCATTTCTGCCAAAGGAGTTCCTTGCAGCACCACTCCATCCAGCAGCAGAGCTGCTCCTTGTCAGAGGATGAGGAAGTTGAGGAACGTCGATGGTGACACTTCCCAGTTGAGCGAGAGTGGCACCTTGACCAAGAGCTCTACTCAACCTGAAGGCTAACGCCAAGGAGAAGCCACCAGTGATTCATTACTGACCACATACCAAGGTGCATAGGAAGCACTGGCTTCGTAGAATGACTGCCAGTGGAGACTGTTCCAGTGAAGCCATCAGGACACTGACTCGACCCATGTCTTCCTGAGTGAGAACAGGAAAAGCAAGGTCTTGGAGATAGACCTCGCTGATCCCTTTGGCAAATGGTTGACGGGTTGAGAAATATCTACTTGCCTGCCTGCTCGGCCGGTGTCGAGGCTCACAAGCCAGACAGGAGCACCATGGAGCTTTCAACCTGACCCTCGACCACAGAAAGCTGGACTGGATGAGCCGGCCTACCAGCACAGCAGTTGTATTTCCGCTTGCGATGCCGATGACCCGGGGTAGAGAATGGACCTGGGAGTCAGAGGGCCGGCTGGAGGGAGAAGGATCAATGTCCTGGGGACTGCTCACCTTTACTGGTGGGGGGACTGTCCAGAGCTTTATGGACCCCTGAGAGAGGCTGGAGTTCCACTGGGACTGGCGCCACTTTGGGGGCAAATGCGGACATCACTGCACGCCCCGCCCAGGGATCCAGCGAACATCGAAAAGCTTGCCCCGCATGATGAACTGCCCCGCCGACGCCTCCACTGCCTTCGACGCCTGCCGGGGTGTCCCACGCCTGCGCCCTGACCCAGGAGTAAGCCGGGCTTGCCTACAGTGGTTGGGGGACGGGACCTCCCATGGCTCACCCGGGGAGCCTGGGCATGGGGGATGACAGGCAGGGCAGGTCTGACCTCTGAATGGAGGATTGGGGACCCGACCAAAAAAAAAATAATGCTTGACTGGAGTCGAGCACTTGACAAGAGTTGAGTGGTCAGGGGAGTTGAGTGGGAGGACCGCAATCTCTCTTGGTTCCATGACTGATGCCAGCGGTGCTGTGTTTCTTACCGTGGGAGAAAGGACTCTCCCCGAAGCCCTGGAGGGCCCGACACATTTCATGGAATTCTCCGGTGAAGGACGCTCAGATGCTGAACCAACTGTGAGCAGCCCCAAGGCCAACAAAGTGACCACTGGAGCAGTGGAGGCCTTCTTGTGGCCTTTTGGCAAAAGCTTGAGTCCTTATCAGCTGGAAAGCTAAGGAGCCAAGTCACGATCCTCTAAAAGAAAGGATCATGCTCGCACAGCCTGAGAAATCATATGCAGTCCCCAAAAAGGTAGATGCAAGACAAGTGTGGGTCCATCCGTGATATTTCCTGGCATCATGTGATGCAGAATTTGAAGCCAGGAGTTGGCTTTGCTTCCTTGTGTTCCATCTTCCATCAATGAGACTGAAGCCAAACAGATGGTGAAAGGAAAGGGTCAAGAAAATCTGAAATCAAAGGAAAAATCTGAAATTGATAACGGCAAGACTTGGTAACCTACGTGTGCACAGCTGCAAAGAAGGAGGAGATGGAACTGTTCCAGAAGAAAGGAAGCTCTGATGTCATGGTGCAGAGCCGAGGATATCTCACCCGGTAGTGGGAGGAGCTTAGCTTGAAGACATCCGTGAATCAACACTTTCCAGTGGAACTGCCAATATGTGGTTTGTGAACTACATCCATGCCTCTAGAAATGGCTGTACCAAAAGTGTAACATATACCAGACTCCTCTACAGGTAATATTCATACTGACCTGTGGGAAGTGTACCAAGGTGTGGACAACTCGTGAGTATTCCATCTCAAATCTTCTGCATTTAGGAGTCATGCAGAGGGGAAAAGGATAGCTGATGCTCCGGATGTAAAACTGGCCAGTGTTTGAAAATTCCCAACCTGGTCTAGATTGGTTCTCCCAAAGCTAGGAGCATCACCTCCGGGTATCACTTTCTTTGAGGCCCATGAAGCAAAATGAGGATCAGGACAGACTGATACCTTCGCAGCTGTCCAATACACAGTAATATCACTGGCCATAAAGAGAATGCACACAGGAGGGTGAGCAGGGCATGACAGGGAGAGCCAGTCTGTTCACACTGACTGACATTTTCTGTATCTGCCAAGTTACCATAGGGTCACTGCATTGGTGCTGTATGCCCCAAGATTCCAAATTATTGTTTTGCCAATGCAAACCAAGCTAAGCATTTGCTAACAGAGTTCCTGCTTTCTGCGAAGAGCTTGTGTTGATTTACCAGTTGGCAGGGCAAGTGATTTTCACCTGCCAGAAGTCGTTACCGACAAGACAGAAGTCATTTCTGCCCAGCCGAGGAGCTCAGACCTTCACCATCACTGCTCTGTGTTTTATGCCAATTTTGAATCTGCCTCTGAAAGTGAGCATGAATACTGTTCCTCTCCCAAGAAACCTTTCCTCTACTGAGAAACCACAATAGGAAGCATCACTTCCGCTAGGCTCCATCTCCCTAGATCCAATGCCATGCCTAGCATCATTTCATAGCCTGATGTGCTGCATCTGCACTGGCACCATTTGAGGAAAGAGCGCATGGAGTGTTTCAGAAAGACAGTTGCCAGGGATTTCATCAGCAGTTCTTCAGCTGTATTCGGTGCTGCTGAATGGAGGCTAGAGACACCAGCTTCACTGCCTTAAGCTGATGCTTGCTGCTAATGGTACCAGCACCTGAAGGACTGCCATTGTGATGGTAGCCAGCTTGCAACTGAGCTCTCAAGCCTGTGAGGCACTGCATGCTGTCCACAATGACAGACCCTTTGGCTCTGCTGTGCCAAAACTGACGCCAGGAGTTGAATGTGCTATGTTACATGTGGTTGCTGATGCCTCTATGATAATGCTCAGACCACCCACATTGCCTGCTGTTCTGCAGTCTTAGATATGCCACGATAAGCCAATCATTCAAATACAGATGAATGTAGGCCTCAGCCCCAAACTGGGGTGGTGTGGAGTGGAGAAGTTGAATTGCTTTCAATGTATCGGACATGGCAGATCACCGCATGAAATCCTGCAGATGTTGCCTGGGCTGTGGTGACTGCTAGAGGAGTTCGTGGTCCGGGGGATATTCAAAACCAAACACGGTATGCAACATCTGACAGCACACAGATCTGACATTATTTCCTTCTGCCAGTCTGCAGAAAAGCCATAGTCCTGCCCCAGTGTAGGCGCCGTGGACCGGGACTATGCCAATATCAGTAAGACTAGTGCTCCCTGCACTCACTGATGCCCCTAAGAAACTGTGCTCACCTTTCTCCAACGTGGAGAGATAACCCATGTTTAGATGTGCTTTGTGCCTTGTCCCGGAGACCTGTATGCAGCACTCTGCATGACCCCAATGACCACAGCCCCCTCATGCTCAGCCGAGCTTAGGGTGAGGCAGGTTATGCTTTGAGCCTCACTGAACTGAAAGGGGGGGCTGTATAACAAGATAAGCAGTAGCAACCAGACTGAAACCAGAGCCTAGCTTGCAGTTAGAAGCCTTAGTTCCTGACTAGTTAGTGCTGTTATCTGACGGTGCACTTTGAAGACACTTTTTTGTCTGTGTGTGTGTTAATCATCCATAGCCTCAGTGACAAGATCTGTTGCCTTGATGAGCTTCTCAATCAAGGGTTGCCATTAACTGAAATGGGATCGCTTCATGAATTCCCTCATCCTGCACCCAAGCAAACAAAAGAGGGGTCTGGTACCAAGGAGAACTTGGATCCTGTCTAACAGGAGTTTCCCTGCGTTAGCTAAGCCTGAGGAGCATTGAGCCTCTTTTGTCTTGAGGAGATGCTTTATAATGAGGCCTTTATGGGGTTTGTGACTGAGGAGGACTGAAGCCTAGCTGGTAGTTTTTTTTTGTTTTTTTCACAGTTTGAGCTTAGTTCTCGCCCTCTTTGTGCTGCTGCCTGAAATGCCATGTGTGCTGGATGATGATGCCCAAGAAATGGCTTGAGTGCATATCTCAGCTCAGCTGTCCTTGAGGCAGAACTGGGGGAGCACTGGGCTTCACTATGGTTAAAGGAGTACATCTTGTTATACAAAAGGCAATAGGAGCTGGCCACATGCTGCAGCCCGCCATACTGTCGATGGAATATGAGAGAGAGCAGCGCAGTGAGAGCCAGGAGAGGTAGGGCAGGTCCTGTGACTGTGGCTGGAATACCAATAGTAAAACTGCAGTTACAGGTTAAAAAAAGAAAAGGACTTCAGCGCAAAGGACCCAAAGCAGTATCCTTGTGTGCTTAGAAGTACAAATATACAGGTTACTCGCCTATAACAGGAGTTCTAGGAATGGTATATGTTGTTCATCCACACTTATTGGCAGGTCCCTTGCCGCTTTAAATCTTGCCGGAAGGTCTTCAAGTTGGCTCCTCCCACCCACCCGGTGGTAAACTCTCAACTCCGCCCCATGATGCCAGATGAGGCCGCTGGAAGCCAGGCTGTGTGTCAAAGCCGAGGTGGAGTGTGGTGGATGAACAAATATACCATTGCTAGAACTCCTGTTACAGGTGAGTAACCTGTGGTCTAGGGACATGGATAGTTGTTCATCCACACTTATTGGCAGACTCTAGTAGTTCTCCGGAGGAGGGAGGCAAAGCGCACACCCTTACTTAGGTAGAAAGACTGGAGAACCGAGGCCCCACCAGCACTCGGCGCGACCCAAGGTCGATGTGGAAGGGGAACGGTAAAGCCTGCTCGGGTGGAAGCCCCATGGATATCCGGACTGAAGTATCCTCGAAGCAGCCACCGATGCAGCGGAGGACGGTAAAGATGAGCACTTATCCTCTGGGAGGCTCCATGCCCGCCCGCCATAGTGGAGACCTCATGCAGGGTGACCCACCCGCAGTCGTCCACTTGGCGGCAGGTCTGCCAGATGCGGCAAGCAGCAGATGACAAACAGCTGGGCTAACCTCCCAAACTCAGCTTTACGCCCCTGGGTAGTGTGAGCGTTAAACAGGTTCCTATGGAACCTATATACGACCGACGAGGTGTGAATGGGGATGAACCCAGGCAGAGGCAATACCCCCGAAGGGAAGACTCCACCATCGCCTTCAGGAGGACTTCGGGTGGGGCGCAGGACAACCTAGTCCCTGTGGAAGACCAGACAGGGAGATTCAAAGGAGTGCCTGGAACTCTCCCCACCTCCTGGATGGCCGAGTAGCCCCAAGAAGGTGTTCTTCCACCACAGGTGGGGGAAACTCGCACCTGTGCAAAGGTTCGGAAGGCTTGCTCGTGAGCTAAGCCCATACCAGCAAGGATCCCACAGAATGGGGATACTCTCCCCCAAAGGGGAGGCGTGATCGAGGCCTAGAAGTGCCAGACCACCTATTCTGCGCCAACTGCCTTTCCGGCCCGCGCCCGGAAGACAGGGGTGACCACAGAAGCACCTAGAGGGTCGTCGGCCCAAGCCCTAATTCAAAGAACAGACGCAGATGGTCCGAAACGCTCGCCCAGGGACGGGAGAGGGCCAGGCCCTATCCCATCAACAAATGGAGAACTTTTCCAAGAGGATGAGCATTATTTGGCAGACCCCAGCAGGACGCCTCAAAAGACGAGGACCCCTGTCAAGGACCCTAGGCCTGGCCCCTAGCCGCACAGGGACTGGGCCTACAGGTGTAGGGATTGAAGGTCCCGAAGGAAAACCTTCCCCTAAAAGGAAAATCAGGACCGGGCAGACTAGAAGCCGCCACGGGAGCCTGCAGCCGAGACTGAGGAGAGCTGGATACCAGAGCTGGCAATCCAGTCTGGGGCTACCAGCATCACCTGCGCCCAGTCCCTCCTTGCCTTGCCCATAGGTCAAGGGAAATGGGGGAGAGGCATGGAAGGGCCCGGGGTCCGTGGCCCTGACAGCATCCCCTGCTGAGGGGGCGGGCATAAAACAGCCTTGGCCTCGTGTTCTCCCTGGAGGGAGGAGGGAGAAGATCCTGTGCTACCTCCGGCAGGAAAAAAACCACTCACGAGGTGCAGCCTATGTCCGGCTTAGGGCAGTAGCCGGAGAATTGGAGGCTCCCGCCATCAGAAGGCTGGGAACCCGCCTCCGACTGTGCAAAAAACCCAATGCGGAGAACCTCCTTACGCCGAGGCAAGGGGTTCGACCGAACCTGGCGGGGCAGGTAGCACAAGGTTGTGGTGCTGTCCGGATGGAATAAAACCACTAGGACCCCGCACAAACGGAGCGAGCAGAGCAAGCTAAGCGGACCGCCTGGAGCTCCAGCGGGTAGAGAGGACATCGGGACTCCCGAAGGACCAGAGGCGAAGCACTCTGTATTTCCCTAGATGGACACCCCATCCATCTGAGAAGCATCAGTCTGAGAAGACCGTCAACATAGGGGGGACGAACAGGATGTTCTCCTGCAGGAGCTGGAATGGTTCGGAGGTGAGCGTTCCACTAACCCCTGGGCTGTAGTCATGAACTGGTCCGAGGAACGCAGCACTGTGACCACTGGCAGGCCCATCCCACTAGGGGAACTCAGTCGCCAAGAGCCCGGGAGGTGCAGGAGGTCCCGGAAGGGCACAATTACCCGGCCAACCTGACTGAGTAAGGGAGGAAGAACCTCAGCCCTTTCCGCCCGGAGCCGAGCTCGGACTCAAGAGTCGAGCCTAGTCCCGGAGAAAACCTCACCCGCTAAGGCACGAGTTCCAACATGGTTCCGGTAAGGGAGACCAATGTAAGCCTGGAAGATATTAATCAGGCCGCCATCCGGGTGGGGTTACGCCCGGACCCTTCGAAGCCGCAGAAACTGTGGAGCAGAGAATGAAGGGCCTGGCCAGGAACTCGTAAGGAGACCTCTCGCCTGAGAAAGGAAGGGGTCTCTCAAGAACGGACGGAACGGGGAGGGAGTATGTCCTGGAGGCCCAGGAGGAAGCCGTATGCCTCGAACTGAGGATGGGAGATTGGCAGAGGGACTATCCGTCGTGCCGAAGGATGGGCGCAAGCCCCATCCGCTTGAGGCCAGGAACACCTGGACTCGAACCTCGGTAGGAAGGAGGCTCACCACCTTCCTGACCACCCCTATTAGGGGCCAGGCAAGTCGGCTCAGGGTCCGACGAGGAGTCTGTGGACCCAAGGTCCCTGGGTAACGGCACAAGAGGAAACCTGTTCGCAACCCGTGACAGGGCTATCCTTAGCACCACCCAAGAGGAAGAGGTGCGGAGCCATCCCCCCATGGGGAATGCCCGGGCAGGGTCGACGGTGCTGGGGACAGCTCCCCTTTAGCCCGTCATTGAGCAGGCTTGACGGAGGAAGAGGCCGAGGGGCTCTGGACCCCTACTTCTTTGCAGGAAGACGCTGGTCTGGCAACAGGCTGCCAGCGATGCCTGCTGGCCCTGAGCTGGGCCAGACAAGCCGCAGGGAGGGGGGGCCAAGGGCTTATGCAAGGCTAAGGGCTGCCCTTGTCCCTCCGGGCAGGATTGACCGAGTCTGGAGTGGCATCGGACTCCCAGGCCCCGGATATGTCCCTCCACACCAGGGCCGAAGAGGTCAGCCCCCAAGAAAGGGGTGTCCGCCAACTCATGCTGGGTTTCCAAGGAAAAAGAGGATAACCTCAGCCACGCCCTGTGGCGCATGGCCACTGCAGCCGCCACCAATCTTGCACAGGAGTCGCCCAGATCCAGGGCCAACTGAAGCTGCTGTTTCGCCATCATCTTACCCTGGTCCCGAACCTGCCTGACCATGGTCCGCAGGTCGGTTGGAAGATGAGGAAGGACCTCGTCCAGGGAGCCCAAAAGGACGTGGGAACAGTGCGCCATCAGTGCCGGCCGAGCTGCTTGACGGAGGCCTAGGGAAGATGCGGCGTAACTTGCACCCGACGTAGTCCATCCTTCTGGACTTTGTCAGGGGCTTAGCTATGCCCCTAGTGTTTCCAAACATTGGAAAACATTGTCGGTAACTCCCCTTCAGCCGAGGGGTGCTCCAGAAACCGGGCAGAGAACCGACAGGAACAGGGTACTTTCTGGCCACCCTGGCCAGGCGAGGGCAGGAAGCAGGCCGCTGCCAGAGCTCCAAGGCTGGGCCCACTATAGCCTCAGCCACCGGAAGGCCTCCGGGAGAGCCCTTTGTCCAGAATCTCCGTGGAGGGGTAAGGTCTGCTTTGAAATGGGCTCGAGCTGCATTCCGTGAATTCCGAGATGAGTGGGAGCAAACCCACAGGGGATGATGAGCTGTCGTCCACAGAATGTTCCGGGGAAGACCATGGGTCCTCCCTGCACGGAAACGTAACGGAGCCGACGTCAGGCTCCGAGTCTGCAAAAAGCTGCCGCAGGCCACAGTCACTTCATCCGCCGAGGGCGGGAGTGAGGGGACCGAGTGACCCGCGAAACAGGTCATGGTCCGCTTGTCTCCGCCGACGTGGAGGGCAGCGAGAATCGGGCGAGCAACCGCCCCGAAGAGGGCCTCGACACCTCGAGTGACTGCGCTCGCCAACCGGGCGGTGGCTGCTTACTAGCCGGAGAATGAATCTGGGCCAATTGACTTCCAGACAACAGCATCTGCCACGACATGTTCTCGTGAACGCCGACGCCAACGGATCAAGCCACTCTCATCTGAGGAGGGAGAGGAAGAACGGCAAAGCCACTTGACTCGGTGCCCCGACCGAGAACGCCGAGGTCGGTGAACAGCTAGACCGAGAGGAGGACAGAGAGTTGAGACCGAGACCAACCTCGGGGAAACAGAGGCGGCTGGAGAGGGAGCGAGCGAGCCCGCCCTCCTTCGGTTCGGAGAATTTGGGCAAGGACTGTCGACCAAGGGTACCGTGAACCTCAGCCTCCACCGGGAAACCGCGAAGGAAATGCGGCACTAGCAGGAGACGGCCCAGATGACATGCCGAGGAGCTCGCCACGCCGACGGGGTCCTGGGCTGCTGACCTGGACGGGGACATCAGTAGGCTAGAGGCCGGCCGCATGCTCGATCGAGCAGAGCGCCGGGCTCACGGGGCGGGAGTTTTCCGGCCCGCCGGGAGCGACGAAGGACCGCGCCCTTGAACTGGGCCAAGGGAAGGTCCCAGGGTCCCTCTCCTTTCAAGGAGAGAGACTGACGCTCCTTGAACAAAGCTGAATGAGTAGAACCCAAGGACAGTGGGAAAATGCCGAACGAGGAAGTGGGAGGCGGAGCCGCCCGCCCAGCGGATTCGAGCTGCTCAGAAACAGCCTAAGCGGACGCCCGACGATCCAAGGATTCTCCGAGCGGAAAACTACCAGATGTCCGAGTTCCTAACGGGCCGCTGGTACTCCTGAGAGCTACCGAAGAGCACAAACAAAATTGCAAGCTGAGGATCATGATCCAGGTCAATGCAGTAAACGCACGCGTGAGTGGGTCTCCTGGAGGAAAAACGGCGCCCCCGGGCCGGAAGGGATTGAGCTATCATGCAGCTAGAAGAAGATATCAAAATTTCTCTAAAAAGATTTCAAAGACCGGAATTTCCAGGAACCAGTCCAAAGCAGAGCGCTAAGGAGGGAACCTGAGCTTCCAAGCGGTAAGGAAGATCTGCGCATGGGCGGAGCTAAGAGTTTACCACCCGGTGGGTGGAGCCAGCTTGAAGACCTTCCGACAAGATTTAAAGTGGCAAGGGATCTGCCAATAAGTGTGGATGAACAACATATCCATGTCCCTAGAAATATTCATTTATTTAAAATTTTGCACAGCAGGATTGCTTCATTTGGGTGAAACTCCTACTTTTCAACAAGGTCCTAGGAGAAATACAGCAGCTGTAGATACATATCAAAAGAACAGTTACGTAAGAACTTCCTGTAACAGTAGATCTTCGAGGGGATCACAGTCATCAGGTTACACCATAGGAACTTCACCGTCGGTGAAGGGGAATCCACATGGAAGATTTTCAGTAGTACATCCGGGCGCCCATGCCATCTACGTCACCAATCCTATAAAGGCGTGAGCAGCCCCACTCCCTCCTCAGCTTCTTTCCTCCAAGACAAAGGGAGCATAGCCCTGGCCATGGGGGACCATCAACCGAGGAGAGAGGGAGAGGTGCCCAGACCTATGTGAAAGGCTGGATACACCAGACAGCCAGTTCCTAGACAGGAGCCCCAATAAGTGGGACGGTGGAAGGAAAAGGAGACCTGATGACTGAGATCCCCTCGAAGATCTACTGTTACGGAAAGTCCTTACATAACTGTTCTATCTTCATTGGGGTTATTTCAGTCATCAGGTCACACCGTAGGAATGAGTCCCAAGCAGTTACAGGTGCAAACAGTCTGGGAGGAGGGCTCTCCATAAACTTAAGACAGGCCTGGCAGCACAGCCCTGCCAAAACCAGCTCGGGCCTTTGAGGCAATGTCCAGACTGTAGTGCTTGATGAAAGTATGAACAGTACTCCAGATGGCAACCAGACAGATGTAAGTGGCTGAGACCTCAGAAACAAGCCACAGAGGTAGCCATGCCTTTGGTGGAATGAGCTTTGACAGCACAAGGCACTTTTGTCAGATTTATTGTAACAAATCACAATGCAATTTACAACCATTTGGATAAACACTACTTAGAAACTAAAATGAAAATTATGTACCTATCGAATTTTGATATTCTCTTGTGTCTTCACCACTCATTACTAATGGATGTAAGCTAGAGGTGCGCACCTGCCTGGGAGCTTTTTTGGAGGGTGGGTTGCCAATGGCACTGCCACCAAAGCTGACTTCTCGCTGGCACACAAGGGCTGGCTGTTAGGCACCCAGACTCCTGCTCCACCCTAGTTCTGTTCTGCCTGGAGTGGAATGAAAAAGGGATAGAGAAATCCAAAGAAGAAGCAAGAGAGCAGAGGGATAGGAAAATGAAAGGATATAAACCGAAAAAGGAATAAGCCAACCAGAGGACAGAGGGAATAGAATTTTTCTAGTTAGCCTTAGGGTCCCAGGCCCTGGGCGGCAGCATAGCAGAGAGAGAGAAAGGAAGGAGAAGAGAAAGACATACGATATACGGGAAGAAGGGGAGACCACTGGCTTATTTTTAGCCTAAAAAAACCTGAGAGGTATGAAGACACAGGTGTAAGGATCCCATCAACTTCAGCGACCACTGGACATAGGTCCAGAAAAGAGAATCTGAGATGGTCTTGGATAATATAAAGCATGCGGAATCTGACCCTTCCTACCCCTAAGCCCACAACTGGGATGAAAATCCTGGAGCATGGCCCTCTCTAGCTTACCACCTGAGGGCTTAGCCAAGGGGGAAAAAAAAAACAAACAGAAGAGGATTCTGTCCAGAAATAACCCATACAGAGCAGGGTACAGTGAGAAAGGAAAAAGGGGAGGGGGTCCCTAGGGGTCCTCCCATGGGATGCACTGACGAAGTCCCACCCTTAATGAGTTGATAATAGACCAACAGATCCATGCCTAGTCATAAAATGGACCCCACAGTGTACCCCACTGAGAATCCCAGGGAGTTCCCTCCAAGGCCAGGGCAAAGACCCTACTCGACACCCTCCTAGGTTGGGCACTCTGTGACTTTAGAGAAGGAAACAGAGGGCCCTGAGGTACCAGGGGGATTCTGCCCACAACTGGCATCTCAAGAGGGGGAGGGCGAGCAGGGTGGAGGCGGCACCCAGGAGCTAAGGCCCAAGAGGGAAGGTAGGGAATCAGTACTGAATGAAGAAATAAGAGAAGATCAAGAATTACGGCAAGTACGAAATGTTCATATCTTCCCTTGTCAATCTTCACCATTCATTACTGACTACGTGAGTACCAAGCCCCATGGAGGGATCTGGCACTGCCCTGAGGGAACACATTCCTTCAGCCTCCTGTGGGGGAGACGCAGGAAGAGGAGACCCTATTGCCATATTAGATCATATATGGCCTAAGGGCTGGTCAGGCCGAGGTGGTGTCCCCAGTGGCCAGGGGGGATGGTAGGGGCCCCTGTAAATTTCTCCTCTCCCTGCAGTAGAAAAGATGGGTCCCCTGGAAGGTGGAGGAAATCATTCTATGCTGGGCAACGGGTGACAATCTAAACAGGTGAAGCCATGCCGTCCGCCTAATGCAGATCACTGATCCTACCATTCTGGAAGCCACCTCATTGGCATCATATGATGCCCTTGTTTGTTGCCTCGCAACCCAGACCCTGTGCACAGAGGGCAATGGCTTCTAGATTCCTCCAAATCAGGCAATGATGCTAGCACTGGCGCTTAGCATTGGCCACATATGCCTGCTGTAGGCAATGTGGTGAGCCTGATGTGATATAATGCATAGCAGCACATGAGCTGAAGAGAAAACTCTCCTTCCCCACCAGTCGAACTCAGTGGAATCTGGATCCGGTGGTCAGTCGTGCACTGGGTGTTGTAGCCCTGAAGGAATATCTAAAGCCATCAACCGCGAAGGGAGGGTAAGGCACAGAAGAAAAAAATTACTCACCTGTAGTAATCTTGTTTCTTCCAATGGGATCCAGTAATACTAATACTCCTTGCAGTGCTCCTTTAAGCCAGCACTGCCCCGGAGCCAAATGGAATGCTATGTTAATGATAGAATCTTTAGCTCATGCATTCAATTAAAAAACTGCCCAGTGTAACTGCCTACACTCTAACCTCAGATTTCTTAGGGCCCCAAAGAGGCCACTAATATCTATTTAGGATAGCAAAAGAAAAGGCCCCAAATGGGGCAACTGTAATCATTAAATCATAGGAAAATAGAAAAGCTTCCTGTTTTAAATGTCAGATTCAGCTAAGGAAAAAGACCTACTAAACTAAAAAGCATTACTAAGAAGTGCCAGCAGATGGCACACCACTCCAAATATTTATACAATCAGCACTGGAGATGTCTTTACTGATTCTGTCAGGGGAGGCAAGAGTGGGGAAAAACAGGTTACTCACCTGTAACAGTAGTTCTAACAGTGATATATGTTGTTCATCTACACTTATTGGCATGTCCCTTCCACTTTAAGAATCGCCGGAAGCATTCAAGTTGGCTCCTCCCATCCACCCAGATGGTATAACCTTCGGCTTCGCCCCATGACGCCAGATCTTAGCCAGCTGGAAACCAGGTTTGTGCATCTGCAGTCGGGGAGGTCGGGTGGGTCTGTGTGGATGAACAACATACACCACTACTACAACTACTGTTACAGGTGAGTAACCTGTTTTTCTAGGATCGTGGATATGTTGTTCATCCACACTTACTGGCAGACTCCTAGCAGTTCTCCGGGAGGACGGAGGCAAGGCGCACACCTCCACAAAATACTTACTTGAGAAATAGAGGTTAAAGAACTGAGGCCCAAAAGCCAGCATCCCGGAGTGACTCAAGGTCGATGGGGTAATGGGTAATGAAGGTGTTTGCTGACTTCCAGGTAGCAGCCAGACAGATTTCCTGGATAGTGATGTCCCTGGAAGCAGCCACTGATGCAGCAGTTATGGCGGGTAGAATGAGCTCTTATTCCTCTGGGAGGCTCCATGCCCGCCAACTCATAGCATCAACTTATGCAAGATGTAATCCACCTTGCAACAGTCCATTTTGCTGCAGGTCTGCCAGAGGCGGCTTCAGCATAGGTGACAAACAGCTGGTGAACCTCTCCCCCTGTATTTCCGTTGTCCTCTCCTTACAATAGGAGAGCGCTCGTCTCAGGTCCAAAGTACGGAGCCTGTACTCGGCCTCCGAGATGTAATTAGGTTAGTATACTGGCAGAGTTAACACCTGGTTAAGGTGAAACTCTGACACCACCTTTGGAAAGAATTTCAGGTGGGGGCATAGGACAACCTTGTCCCTGTGGAAGACCAGATAAGGGGAGTCCACCGAAAGCGCCTGGAGCTCCTCTGTCCTTCTGGCAGATGTGATAGCCACCAGGAAGGCAGTCTTCCATGACACGTGTGACAAGGCACACTTGTGCACTGGTTCGAATGGCTTGCCCATGAGCTTTGCCAGTACAAGCAGTAGATCCCATGGAGGTGGAGGTTCACGCACCGGAGGGGATATGTGATCCAGGCCTTTGAAAAAGTGCCCGACCACTGTCTCCTGCGTCACTGGCTGACCGCCCTCACCCGTAAGCAGAGATGGCTGCCAGGTGCCCACTAAGGGTCAATGATCAAGACCCCTTGGACAGAGACCAAAGGTAGTAGAAAATGTTAGCCACTGACAGGACAAAGGGTCCAGATCCTCGTTTGACACCAAATGGAAAACTGTTTCCATTTGAAGGCATAATATTTCCTGGTCGATTCTTTCTGGATGCCTCCACCATGGTGAGGACATCCTTGGAAAGACCCAAAGCCTGGAACTCTAGCCACTCATGAACCAGGCTGTGAGGTGCAGGGATTGAAGGTCTGGATGGTATACCTTCCAGTGACAGAGAGATCAGGTCCAGGCATGTTGGGAGCCACTCCGGGGGCCTGCAGCTGAGGCTGAGGAGATCTGGATACCAGAACTGGTGCTGCCAGTCTGGGGCTACCAGGATCACCTTCACCTTGTCCCTCCTCACCTTGAGGAGCACCTTGTGGATCAAGAGAAATGGAGGAAAGGCGTACAGGAGGCCTGGGGTCCACTGCCTCGAGAAGGCATCCTCCTGCAGTGAGCCCTGCTGAGGGGGCGGCATGAATCAGCCTCAGCTTGGTGTTGTCCCTGAGGCAAACAGGTCCACCATCGGTTCGCCCCAGTGGAGAACAGGCTGTAAGCTACCTCTGGATGGAGAGACCACTTGGGATGTCTCGCCTAAGCGACTCAGGGCATCTGCCAGATGGTTTGAGGCTCCTGCCACATGGATGGCTAGGAGATCCAGCTCCAGATGGCTGACCAGGTCCAGATGCGGCGCTTTCCTGCAAAGCAGACGGGAGTGCGGCACCCTGTTTGTTGAGGTAGTACATGGTCATGGTATTGTCCATCTGACTTCAAACCACTTGACCCCGGAGCCAAGGAGCGAAAGCTGACAATGCCAGTCTGACTGCCATGAGCTCAAACAGGTTGATGTGGCATCGGGACACCTCGGGGGTCCACAGCCCGTGGGCCCTTCTGTCCCCCATGTGGGCTCTCCAGCCCATGAGAGAGGCATCGGTTATGAGGACGACCATCAGCTCGGGACGGACAAGTGGGATCCCTTCCTGCAACCGGTCTGGGGCGGTCCACCACTGGAGAGCGTCCCACATCTTCTGGGTTACACTGATCAGCTGGTTGAAATGACCACGGGCTGAGTCCACTGGGGCCAGCCCCACTGAGGGGAGCATGTGCAACCGGGCACAATGGACCATGGAGGTGCATGCCGCCATGCAACCCAGAAGGTGCAGAAAGTCCTGGGTAGCGCAAATTGCCCAATCAGAAATGATTGGACAAAGGAGGAAAGAACCTCTGCACTGTCTGCCAGGAGCCGAGCTCTGGCTTGATGAGAGTCAAGCTTGCCCTGATGAAGCACATCACCTGGGAAGGCACGAAGTTCTGACTTGGCCTCGATCAGGAAGCTGAGTTAGGAGCAGGTCTGAGGGCCAGGTCCCTGGACCTCTCCACCTCCTGTTGGATGGGACCTACTAAAAGCCAACTGTCGAGGTATGGGTAAATTTGGCACGCCTCCACACGACGCCTGAGATGGGCTGCCACTACTTTGATGCATTTGGTGAAGACCCATGAGACCAATGACAGGCTGAATGGCAAGGCTCGGAACTCGTATAGGGCCCCTCGGCTCTGAAGGGGAAGAACTGCCAATGAAATGGATGGATTGGGACGTGAAAGAATGCGTCCTGCAGAACCAGTGAAAAGAAACAACATGCTTCCCTTAAAGGATGGTATGATCTGAGACAGAATGACCATCCGAAAGGTGTGTGACCTGAGACATTGATTTAGGCCGTGCAGATCTAGAATGGGGTGCCAGCCCCCTGTCCGCTTGGGCACCAGGAAGTACCTGGAGCCAAAGCCTGGGTCTGCTGGAGAATGTGCAACTGGAGCTACTGCCTCCTTGAGAAGGAGCTGAGCGATGTCTCTGGGAGCCAACTGAGTATGGACGAATACTCTTTCCTCCCGAGGGCGCGGGCTCAGCTGGAGGGTGCTGCTCAATTCCAGAGGCAGTCCCTGACCGACCACTTCAAAACCCACCTGTCCATGGTGATAATGGACCAGGAGGAAAGAAAGTGGCGGAGCCGACCCCCTATGGGAGGACCCAGAGCTGGCGTGATGGGAGAGGGGGTGACAGCCCCTGCCCCATCACTGAGCAGGCTTGGAGGAGGAGGATCCAGGACCTGAACCTCCGCCTCCTTTACGGGCCTGAGGCGCCAAGCTTGAGCCTGCTGCTGCTGCCCTCCTTGAAAGGAGGGTTGCTGTGCTGCAGGGGAAGAGTGCAAAAAAGGCTGCTTCTTCTTCTGCTGTTTCTTGCTTGAAGAACCTTTAGCAGAAGTAGCGTCCAAGTGGTATTGGACGGCTCAATACGCTGAAGGTCACTAGCCACACCTGGGACGAAAAGATCAGTGCCCAGGAAATGCACATCAGCTAGTTTGTGCTGAGAATCTGTCGGGAAAGAGAAGAGTCTCAGCCAGGCTCTGCGATGAGAGGCAACTGCAGCTGCCATTGAGCAGGCACAAGAATCCCCAATGTCCAGAGCTGTCTGAAGCTGCTGTCTGACAACAGCCCGGCCCTGATCCCAGACCTGTTTGACCGTGGGGAAGTGTGGGAGGACTTCATCCAAAGACCCCAAGAGGGCACGGGAGAACTGTGCCATGATGACGGCTGAACTTGCCTGATGAAGGCCTAAAGGTGAGGCCGCATAGACCTTTTGAGCCGAATGATCCAAGAGTTTGGATTCTTTTTCTCGAGGTCAGTCAGTGTCAACAGAACTGCCAGTATGCCTGAACACAGAGGTGGTCATCAGGCTCTTGGCTGAAGGGTGCTCTGTGAACCCCACAAGGTAGCCCACGGGCACCACATACTTGCGGGTCATGTGGGCAGATGGAGCTTGGACAGGAGGCAGGGTGCTGCCAAAGTTCTAAGGCCAGGCCAACTATGGCCTCGGCCACAGAAAAGGCTCCCGTCGGAGTATCCCCTCTCTTGAGGATGTCTCTGAGAGGGTACTCTGCCTTTTTCTGGCTAGGTTCCAGGGGCATCCCTGTAGACTCACAGATGAGCAGAAGAATGCCCTGACAGGATGAAGGACGCTCTCCGCCTCTATCCCACCAGCCGATCCGACATCCCCAGGATTAGAATGTAGCCCGTCTCATCCGAATCTGAGGAATCTGGATACAATGGTCGACCACCTGGGTCACCTTCGACCCACTGAAGGCAGTCCGGGGTGACAGTGACCAAAAGACGGCTGGGAAGCCCTGGTGTCTGTGGTGTCTGGTCTATCTTCCTTAGAAGGACCCCCTTCCACAGGCTGCTTGGGCGGTGGCTCCACCACGATCGGTGGAGAGACCATTGTGTGGGGACACAAAGAGGTCCAGTTCTGGCTGACTACACCTTTCAAAGAGGTCGCCCATGGCTTCGGGCCGTAGTTCCCACTGTGGTTCTGAGACAGACAGCGACTTAAGCTGTCTGCAAGGACGCTATGGATTCCTGGAACATGAACTGCTGTGATGTCCAGTCTGTGATCCACTGCCCAGGACCAAACTATCATCGCTTCTCTGCATAAGGGATACGAGTGTGGCCCTTGCTTGTTGAGATGGAAGACTACTGGGGTATTGTCCGACTGGACCAGCAGAGATCTGGGAATGAGCACCCCTTGGAAAGCTTGAAGGGCATATAGAACGGCTCTCATCTCCAAAATGTTTATGTGGCGAGCTCGTTCTATTGAATTCTAGGAGCCCCTTGTCTGATGCGAAGCAAGATGTGCTCCCCATCCCAGTCCCGATGTGCCGGTTGTGAGAGTCTGCAGTGAACTGGGTCATTGAAATGGAACCCCTATGCTCAACTGGGCTGGGGTGAGCCACCAGATCATGGACTGTCAGACTGCGCTGGAGCTCCGAATGGACTCTTCCAGCTCATCCATACCTTGATCCCACTGAACCCTGAGGTGCCATTGCAGAGTCCTCATGTTCAGACGCGAGAGTGGAACTGTCACAATAGCTGCTGCCATGTGACCCAAAAATTGTAGAACCACTCTTGCTGGAACCAAGTCCGAGACTAGTATCCTATGAGTGACTTCCCATAGCCTTGCTGCCCTGTCTGCGGGCAGAACAGCTCTCCCTTGGACCATATCCAGGACTGCTCCAATGTACTGCAGCATTTGAGCTCGCCATGGTTGTGACCTGGAAATGTTTAGGGTAATGCCTAAAGTCTGAAACAGGCTGAATGTCTCCTCCAAGGTCCTGTTCAACTGGTCTTCTGTTGATGCAGTAAGAAGCCAATCATCCAGGTAGGGGTACACGAAGTGACCCCTTCTCTTCAGGGCCACCACTACCACTGCCAGGCACTTGGTAAAAACCCTTGGCGCTGAGGATAGGCCAAATGGCAGTGCCCTGAGCTGGCAGTGTCCTCCTTGGAAGGTGAAGCATAGGTACTTCCTGTGGGATGGCATGATCCTGATGTGCATGTAGGTGTCCTGCATGTCCAGTGAACAAAGCCAGTCTTCTTGGTGGAGCACTGGTAATGGGCTGTCCAGGGTCACCATTTCTGAACCGCTTGCATTTGACAAAGGTGTTCAGTTGACTCAGGTCCAGAATGGGATGGAGGTCTTCCATCTTTTTTGGGACAAGGAAGAAATAGGAATAAAATCCCTTTCCCCTTTGAGCCAAGGGAACCTCCTGTATGGCTCTTTTGTCCAGTATGGCCTGTATTTCTTCCCTCATGAGGAGTACAATGGGAGGGGATTGGTGGGTACTGCAGTGGAAACTGGGTGAACTCTTGGGAGTATCCCCTTTCTACCATCTGGAGGACCCATTGGTCTGATGTTATACTGGGTCATCTGGATAGGTAGAGGAGAATCTCCCTCCTACCGCCTCCCTTTGCACATGCTGTGGTGGTGGGGGGTCGGTAGGGAGTCATGCTGTGTTGGAGGGTGTAAGCAGGGGAGGTCTTGGCACCTTGGGGTTTTTGGGGCCGTAGGCGCCTGAGGGGACAGGGAGTGCCCTTTTCCTTTGAAGCCTCCCTTATGCGGAGTCTGGTGTCTTCCTTGCTGTCCCTGGTTTTTCCGAAAGGGACGGCGGTGTGTGGATTGCGGCTCCAACCAGTACATCCTGTGGACTTCAGACACAGCTTTACCCAAGTCTTGAAGTCCAGTAATCAGTTTTTCTGTGTCCTGACCAAGCAGGAGTGGTCCTTGAAAGGAGCATCCGGACAGCATCCTGAAGATCCTGTCGGAAGCCCGAAACCTGAGCCAGGCATGCCTATGCATGCAATGCTGGTGGCTGCTGCTCTTGCTGCAGTATCCATGAATCATAAGTCATCCTGAGGACATGCTTGTCCACGCCCATGCCAGACTGAATCACAGCAAGGAGTTACGCCTGCCCTCCAAATCTGGCTTGCTGTGGCCAGGTCCATTGCCTTTGCCCACAGGGATTTTTGGTAGGTGACCTTGTGGGCCAGGAAGTTGAGTGACCTGACAGTGCAAGTTGCCAAGAAGTACACCTTGTGCCCAATCTGGTCTAGTTTCTTAGATTCTGGGTCTGGTGGCTGGGCACTCGCACGGTTGTTGTGCCCTGCCATGGGCAGCTGTCAGGACAATCGAGTCTGCCTTTGGGTGTTTGCCCAGAAAAGGATTCCTTTGGTGTCTTGTACAGTCTATCGCCTTATGAAGGACTGCGGTTGTAGTGGCCGGATGACGCCATGTGAACTTGGTCATGTCTTGAAAAGGTTCCACCAAAGGAGGGATGACCAATGGTTTGGGATCTGTGCGCCAAGAATAAGGCCAGTCTGCACCTTTCTGGGTCTAATTCCCTGTCCCATTGGTAAAGGGCCTGAATATGGCACATGATATTCAAAAAGGACTAGTCATCTGGGGTTGACCTCAAGTGAGTCCTCTCAGATTTGGAGACGGAATGGGAAGCCGTCATTCAAAGAATAGTCAGAGGATGAGTCCCCAAGGCCGCCCCTGAAAATGATGGCAGGCAGCCACTATATTAAGGAATGGATGACTGGTGCCTCTTGTGGCCATCAGACCCGGCGCCCGCCTGTCTTCTTGTCATGCGGTTGGTCCTACTGCATACAGGCCACTTAGAATTTAAGTCTCTGGGTGGTGGGTGTACTGGGATGGATCCCTGGGCCTATGAAGAAGATCCCTTGACCGTGTTATACCATCGCATAAAAGCGCCCCACCTCAGCTAGTGGAATGACTAGTGGTGGGGCGCCTGATCCTCGGGCACTATGTTCATCGGGTACATCAGGCGCCAGGTCCACGGTGTCTGGTGGCTTGACGTCTGACTCTTTAGATGGAGGCTGTTGGGTGTCTGGTACCCCTGTGTCTGGGGAAACAGTCGCCGGGGCCAACAGCCGATCCTTCAGGGCTGATGGGCTTTCTTTTGCTGGAGGTGTCTCTTTGTCCAACGTTGAGGTGGAATGCCCTGTCGTCTCGGAAGCAAGACGATGCCCAGTGTTCAGGTGGGGGAGATATTTGGTACCTGACAACCTCCTGGCATTTCTCTGATTTGTCCTTTCTCTTGTGCTTATTGGACATCTTAGAAGGCTTATGGGCGATGGACACAGTGGATTTGCCCAAAGCCAACGTCTGTCCCTCATGGGACGACCCATGTTTATGGGTTTGGTGGGCCAAGGGGATCTGGGCGGATGGTTGTCCTATGGAGGAAGACTTCCTACCTGTCGCCTGAGTGGAGGTGGTGTACTTCCACTGAGTGTCCCCAGAAGCTGCTTTGGTACCAGGGGTACCGATTCTGACCTCACGCTGGAGGTGGAAGTAGCAGACGCCTGGTGAGACGATTTCAGGCGGGACTCTGATCTGGCCCTCTCCTTCTCCCAGTGGTGGTGTTTCCCCTCCCAATCTCTTCTCCTTTTGGGGGGGGGGGGGGAGAGACTCCCTGGTGGAAGAGGATGAACTGTGTCCGATGGGGCCTTTCTGCATGGCGGCTACGTACTGCTCAAGAAGATAGGCCTTTAAAATGTTGGCATGGCGAATTCTGGTCTTGTTGAATTTAATGCAGTGTGGCCAATTGTCCGGCCAGTGGTCTGGGCCTGGGCAGATCAAGCAGGCTGAATGGCCTTCTTTTGCCAGGATCTGTTTCCCGCATGCACACTTTGATTTTCGCCGTTGAGACGATGAAGACATTCAACTGTGACTGAAAAAAGTATCGAAAAAATGGTTGTTTTAGGGGAAAAAAATACTGCATGATGCACAAGAAAGGCGGTTGACTGCAACTATGGCATCCGGAGATCTGATGTTCATGGGTTGATGGCGGCAAAAGAACTGAGGTGGCGCTGGGGGATCGCCCCCTTTATGTCACGTCTGACGCCAGCCGAGCTACACAACCAGTCCCCCACCACAGATTACAGCTAGAAAAAGTTTCCGTGGGGTCCCAATGCCTGGCGGCCTTAGTCCTAATGGTATTACCTGCTTCAAGAGCTCTCCCTCGAAGTGAGATCAACTATTTCGACTTTCCTTGGTCCAAAGCAAGTAGTACATCAAAGTTCTGTGCACATCTAACGCATGGAGCAGTGCTTCCCCTGGACTGGCAAGCTCAGGAAAGTACACAGAAGGTGGATAGACTGGTTGAATGTAACTCTGAAACCACCTTAGGAAAAAACTTAAGATCTGTGCAGTCTTTGTGAAAATCAAATAAGGGTCCTCGATCAGGGGCCTAAACCTCTGAGATTCTTCTAGCGGAAGTAATGGCACTAAAAATAATGCTTTCCAAGAGAGAAAGCACAGACTGCAGCTTGTATGGGCTCAAATGAGACAAGGTCAACTTTTCCAAAATAAAATTCAAATCCCAAACCGGGACAAGAGAATTAGGGGTTTCAGAAGCACAATACCTTTAAGGCAGGTAAGGGAGACATCTAGCTGAGCAATCATGTGGTCACCCATGGGCTCATGAAATGCGGAAATGACCGAAAGGTGCACCTAGAGGGAGGAGTACTGGAGACCCGAGTCAGACAGAGAGATCAGGTAGTCCAGAATGTGGTTCACCGGGCAGGCGAAAGGGTCCAAACTCTGTTTAGCAGCCCAGGTGGCAAACTGCTTCCACTTCGTGGCATATGTGGCACGAGTGGAAGGCTTCCAAGCAGCCACAAGGACATCGGCCACTCTGCTCCTAGACCCCGAACCTGGCGATGGTGATGTCCTCAGGAGCCAAGCATGCAGATGGAGGGACCCGAGGCTGGGATGGACCAGGGTCCCCTGATCCTGGGTCAGCAGGTTCCTGCAGAGGGAGAGAGGGACCGGAGATTCCTCCACCAGCTGCTGAAGCAGGGGAGACCATATTTGCCGAGGTCAGAATGGAGCTACCAAAATCATGCTGGCCCCCTCCATCTGCAGCTTGATTAGCACCATCCGAATTACAGGAAATGGAGGGAAGGCATAAAGGAACCTCCTGCTCCAGGAGAGGGACAATGCGTCTCACCAGAAATTCCGAGCCCTGGATCTAGCAAGCAGAAAATACAGGTTACTCACCTGTAACAGGAGTTCTAGGAATGGTATATGTTGTTCATCCACACTCATTGGCAGTATCCTTGCCGCTTAAATCTTGCCGAAGGTCTTCAAGCTTGCTCCTCCCACCCACCCGGTGGTATAACCTCGCCCGCCCCATGACGCCAGATCTGGCCCGCTGGAAGCTCAGGTTGAGCGCCAGCCGGGAGGTCGGAGGGTGTGGATGAACAACATATACCATTCCTAGAACTCCTGTTACAGGTGAGTAACCTGTATTTCTAGGACATGGATATGTTGTTCATCCACACTCATTGGCAGACTCCTAGCAGTTCTCCGGGAGGAGGAGGCAAGACGACACCCCATATACTTACTTGGGAAAGAGAGACTGAGAACCGAGGCCTCAAAACCAGCATCCCGGGCGTGACTCAAGGTCGATGTGGTAGTGGGTAATGAAGGTGTTTGCTGACTTCCAGGTAGCAGCCCTGCAGATTTCCTGGATAGGGACGCCCTGGAAGCAGCCACCACAGCAGTATGGCGGTAGAATGAGCTCTTATCCTCTGGGAGGCTCCATGCCCGCTAACTTATAGCAGAGATCTATGCAGGAGGTTACCCACCTGCTTATCGTCCGCTTGGCTGCAGGTCTGCCAGATGCGGCTTCAGCGTAGGTGACAAACAGCTGGCTAACCTCCTCGACTTCAGCCGCGCCCTTATAATAAGCGAGCGCCTCTAGGATCCAGAGTATGGAGCCTATATTCGCCTCCGAGGTGTGATTGGGGTAGAACACCGCAGAGTCAACACCTGGTTAAGGTGAAACTCGACACCACCTTCGAAGGAATTTCGGTGGGGGCAGGACAACCTTGTCCCTGTGGAAGACCAGGTAAGGAGACTCGATGGAAAGCGCCTGGAGCTCTCCCATCCTTCTGGCTGACGTGATAGCCACCAAGAAGGCGGTCTTCCACGACAGGTGAGAGAGAGCACACCTGTGCATAGGTTCGAATGGCTTGCCCATGAGCTTTGCCAGTACCAGCAGTAGATCCCACGGAGGTGGGGGTTCCCGCACTGGAGGGGAAATGTGATCAAGGCCTTTGAAAAAGCGCCAGACCACCTTCTCCTGCGCCACCGACTGCTTCCCGGCCCGCGCCCGGTAAGCAGAGATGGCTGCCAGGTGCACCCTTAGGGTCGCCGACCTAAGCCCTTGACTAGAAAGGGACCATAAATAGTCCAAGATGCTTGCCAAGGAACAGGAGGAAGGGTCCAAGCCCTTGCCTGACACCAAATGGAAAACCTTTTCCATTTGAAGGCATAGCATTTTCTGGTCGACTCTTACGGGACGCCTCAACTACATTGAGGACCCCGCGGAAAGACCCAAAGCCTGGAACTCTAGCGCCAGGAACCAGGCCGTCAGGTGCAGGGATTGAAGGTCCGGATGGAACACCTTCCCTGATTGACTGAGAGCAGGTCCGGCGAGCTGGAAGCTGCCTGGAGTCCTGGAGCTGAGACTGAGGAGATCTGGTACCAGAACTGGCGAGCCAGTCTGGGGCTATCAGAATCACCTGCGCCTTGTCCCTCCTCGCCTTGAGAAGCACCTTGTGGATCAAGGGAAATGGGGAAAGGCGAAAGAGGCCCGGGGTCCATTGCCTCGAGAAGGCATCCCCTGCAGCGAGCCCTGCTGAGGGGGCGGCATGGAACAGACTCAGCCTGCTCTCCATGGAGGCAAACAGGTCCACCTGAGGTGTGCCCCAAAGGGAGAACAGATGCTGTACTACCTCCGCAGGAGAGACCACTGGGATGCAGCCCCTATCCGCCCAGGGCATCGGCCAGGGTGTTGGAGGCCCTGCCACGTGAATGGCTAGGAGATCCGCCCAGGCTGCGACGAGTGACCAAATGCGGAGAGCTTCCTTGCATAGAAGCATGGAGCGGGCCCCGCTCTGGCGGTTTAGATAGTACATGGTCGTGGTATTGTCCGGCCTGACTCGGACCACTTGACCCCGGAGGAACGGAGCAAAGGCGTGAGAGCTAGGCGGACCGCCTGGAGCTCCAGCAGGTTGATGTGGCATCGGGACTCCTCGGGACCAGAGGCCATGAGCTCCGGTGTTCCCCAGATGGGCACCCCAACCCATCAGAGAGGCATCGGTCGACAGAGAGACCGTCGGCTCGGGCGGACGAACGGGATGCCCTCCTGCAAATGATCTGAACGGTCCACCACTGGAGAGCATTCCACATCCCTGTGTCACCGACACAAGCTGGTCCAAGGGATCGCAGCTGCCAGGACCACTGGCTGGCCAGTCCTCACTGAAGGGACGCATGTTCCAGCGGGCCCAACGGACCACGCTGGTACAGGGCCATGAGACCCAGGAGGCGCAGGAAGTCCCGGCAGGGCGAATTGCCCAACCAGAAATGATCGGGCAAAGGAGGAAAGAACCTCGGCCCTGTCCGCCGGAGCCGCGCCTGGCTCAAGAGAGTCGAGCTGCGCCCGATGAATAAAATCACCTGCTTCGCTCGAGTTCCGACTTGGCCTCGTGATAAGGAGGCCCAGTTGAGAGCAGACCTGGAGGGCCAGATCTCTGACCACTCCGCCCTTCCTGGAGGGAGCTGCTATCAGCCAGTCGTCCAGGTAAGGTCACACCCGACCTCGCCGGCGAGGAATGCTGTCACCACTGCCATGCATTTGGTGAAGACCCTGGGAGCTGGAGACAAGTCAAGGGCATGGCTTTGAACTCAAGAGAGATCCTTCCGCCGGAAGCGAAGGAATCTCTGGTGAGACGGACGGATAGGGACGAAAAAACGCTGCCCCTGCAAGTCCAGAGAGCAGAACCACACGCCGCTCCAAGGATGGTATTATCTGAGCCAGAGTGACCATCCTGAAGGTTCGAGACCTTAGGAACTTGTTTAGGTCGTGTAGGTCGAGAATGGGGCGCCAGCCCCCCGTCCGTTTCGGAACCAGGAAGTACCTGGACACAAACCCTGGGTCTGAAGGAGGGTCCACCACCTCTCTTACCACCTCCTTCTGGAGGAGGAGAGTGATGTCGGCTCGACGAGCCGCCAGTGAGGCTGGGGATCCCGAAGCCCCCCGAGGGGCGACGGCTCTGAAGGGTGGTGCCTGCTCGAATTCCAGAGGCAGGCCTCTTCCCACCACCTCCAAGACCCACCTGTCCGTGGTAACAGCGGACCAGGCGGAACGGAAGTGCCGGAGCCGTCCCCCCAAGGGGGGACCCAGGGGTAAGGTGACGGGGATGGGGCGACCCTCAGCCTGGCCACTGGGCAGGCTTGGAGGAGGGACCGCCGAGGGACCTCCTGGGCCCTTCCTCCCTGCCTCCTGTTAGAGGAAGCCGGCGCTTGGGTTTGGGATGCCAAGGCCGAGCCTGCTGGCCCTGACGTTGCTGGGCCGGCGCCGGGGCACAGAAGGACGAAGGGCTTAGGCTGTGGTTTGCGGCCTGGTCCTTCTGAGCGAAGAGACCGAGTCCAAGGTGGCATTGACTCTCGATCCTCTGCAGGTGACCTTCCACCCCAGGGTCAAGAGGTCAGTCCCCAAAAGGGAACATCCGCCAACTTGTGCTGGGTATCCGAAGTAAAGGTGGATATCCTCAGCCAAGCCCCCGACGATAGCCACTGCGGCCGCCACCGATCTGGCACATGAGTCCCTACATCCAAAGCAGTCTGGAGCTGCTGTTTGGCCACTGCTCCTGCCCTGGTCCCGCACCTGCTTAACCGTAGTCTGCAGATCGGCGGGAAGATGAGGGATGACCTCATCCAGGGAGCCCAACAGGGCATGAGAAAAATGTGCCATGAGGACGGCCGAACTGGCCTGACGAAGGCCGAGAGAGGGCATAGCGAGACTTTTCGCCTCGACATAGTCCAATTTCTTGGACTCCTTGTCAGGAGGTTTGTCCACATCCCTGGCGCTGCCGGGCGCTACCGAAAACGCTGTCGGTAACCAACCCTCAGCAGAGGGTGTTCCAAACCGACAAGGAACCGTAGACCGGATACTTCCTGGCCATCCTGGCCAAGGCGCAGGGCAGGAAGCAGGCGCGCCAAAGTTCCAGTGCTGGACCCACTATGGCCTCGGCCACCGGAAAGCCTCCGCCGGAGAATCCCTCGTCCAGAATCTCCGTGAGGGGATACCTGGCCTGCTTGGAATGGTTCGGCCCATCCCGTAGACTCGAGATGAGCCAAGCAGTCCTAGGAAGGACGACGGGCTATCGCCCATTGGCTGACCTCCTGAAGACCCAAGTCCAGTCGCTTGAGAAGAAGGAGGAATCATCTTCGACTCGGAAGAGTCCCTCAAGAGCTGCCTCTGGCCTGAGCCACCCTTCACCTGCCGAGGTCGGTCGGGAGTGAGGGTAACTGACAGCCGATGGGTAAACCCTTAGCCGACCGAGAATCCTTGGTCGGAGCCCCAATTGGTGGCTGTGGAGCGGAGGTTCCACCGCAATCGGTGGAGCAGCTGGTTTGGCCGAACAACCGCCTGGGTATAGGCCCCGGCAAGTCGAGGGGTTGTGTCGCTGCCCGTGACAGCACTTAATGGCGGGAAGGCGCCGAGTCGGCTTATTCCCGCCAGGAGGAGCTGTTGCAAGTTAAGGTCCTTCGTACCGCCGACGTACTTACGCCAAGCCTCCCTCATCCGAGGAGGAGGACGAGATGAGCGGCGACGCCCGCTTATCGCTGCCGGACCGAGGACCGCTTATGACGGTGGGAACGGCTGGACCGCCAAGAGGTCCGAGACCGAGGACCGAGTCCCGAATTTCCGGGTCGGTGCAGGGAGGTGTCGGCCGGAACCACTCCCTTCGGCTCGAAGGTCCATCCGAGGGCTCCGGAACCGGAGGCACAGGCGAGCCCACGGATCCTCAACTCCTCCCGGGGAACCGGGAGAGGGAATCTCGGCTGCTAAAGGCGACAGCTCCGTCTAATGGGTCGAGAAAATCTCGACTTCATCAGTGGGAGTCTCGGTCAACTGACCTGACGGGACACCGTGAGGCCAGTGGTCAGGCCGAGCGGTCGATCAGCCGACGGTCGACGGCCTGGGAGAGGGACCTTCCCGCTCCCAAGAGCGCCGACGGAGGGACTTACCTTGTCCTTCTTTGGACCGAGAAAAGGTCCAGCAGACGCAGGCCCTTCTCCTTTAGTGGAGAGGGACAGACAAAGCTCTTAAAGGAAGCCGTGTAGGAAGAACCCAGAGAGAGGATAATGCCGCGGCCGAGAAGATACGCCACGCCTCGCCTCTTCGAGGGCGACCATCCGCCGAAGCTGATCCACCGAAAGTCCGCCGCGACACCGGCCAACGGCCTCCTTGGACTTCACCGGAGGGAAACGCTTCTCCGGACGGCCCAGTTGCAATCGGGCAGCACGGTCTTCGAGGACGTAGGCCGAGAAAGATGAGCACAGGTCGCAAGCCTGCGGGTCGTGCTCAAGGCCTAAGCAGTAGACACACGTGGAGTGTGGATCCGTCCGAGACATCTTCTGCCCGCATGGGCATCTCCGAAATCCAGGAGTCGATTTATCCATCGCAGCCGCGAGGGATCGAAGACTGAAGTCTTTTTGCAAAATATTATTTTTAAATCCGCAAACGGAGAAATAGGAACCAGTCACAAACGCAGAGCGTTAAGGAGGGAACCTGAGCTTCCAAGCGGTAAGGAAGATCTGGCGTCATGGGGCGGAGCCGAGAGTTATACCACCCGGGTGGGTGGGAGGAGCAAGCTTGAAGACCTTCCGGCAAGATTTAAAGCGGCAAGGATACTGCCAATGAGTGTGGATGAACAACATATCCATGTCCCTAGAACTGAGCAGTTTTGCGTCGAGTGGGGACGCAAAAAGGTCCAACTCTGGATGACCCCTTTGTCAAATAAATCTTCTGCGATGGATGAAAAGAGCTCCCATTTGTGCATGCTGGATTGAGTCTTGCTGAGACTGTCTGCCAGAGTGTTTAAGGTTTCACCATCAGCATTGGGCAGTTAGGGCGCCAATCGGCAATGTTACTGATCGCTTTTTCTCCAAGGGGCTGTGCCCCCCCACTTAAGGATTCCTACTTGGGAGTGGACCATGGGAAGGGGGTGGTGAATCCTGCATTTGATGATCTGATTGCCCAATGCCATAATGCCAATGCTCTGAGGCGCCATAAGAGAGTGTTTAACACCAGGTACATGGACCACGAGAGTTTCAGGCCGTGATCTAGCAACCAGTACCACTCTCATGGCTTCACTGGGGTATGAATGAGTCCCCTCTGCTTGTTGATATAGTAGACTACGCTCAGATTGTCTGACTGCACCAGCAGCTGACCTGGGGCAAGGTGGTCCTGAAAGCCCTGCATGGCGTAGAGCACCACCCTCTTTTCCAGGACACTGATACGAAGGTTGGCTTCCAACTGGGACCAAGAGCCCTGGGTCTGAAAGGGACCCAGATATACTCCCCAGCCTAAGCCTAAGGCATCCATGGTGAGGATCTGCTGTAGGGAGGAGATCTGGAATGGGACGCCTTGCAGCAGATTCAAGGGTCCATCCACCACTGCAGTACCTTGCAGACTGGGAAGAGACCAGGACCGGGCGCTCTAACTCATCCATGCGCTGCCCACTGTACCCGGACGGTCTACTGGGGAATGCGCATATGGAGTCTGGCCAGTGGAACAGTGGGTATGGCAGCTGCCATAAGGCCCAATATTCTCAGATACACCCTGGCAGAAATATAGCAGCTTTGAGCAACTTCATGTACTTGGGCTATAAGGCGTGCTGCCCTGTTTTGAGGCAAGGCCTTCCCCTGTGCAGAGTCTAGAACTGCCCCTATACATTGCAGCTTTGGGATGGTATGAGAACTGACTTGGACAGACTGACAGTGATATCCAGGGAGCAAAAAAGCTGGAGAGTTCGCTCCAAAGTCAGCAAGAGCTGTTCCCTGGATGGGGCCTTTTGTCCAGATTAGGGAAAACATACAGTCCCTCCCTTCTGAGAGGTGCTGCTACCACTGCTAACCACTTGGTAAAGACTCATGGTGCAGAGGACAAGCTTAAGGGCAGCACTTTGAACTGATAATGCTTGCCCTAAAAGGCAAAATGGAGAAAGTTCCTATGAGGAGGAAAGACCGATATGTGCAGGTAAGTGTCCTGCATGTCCAGTGAGCAGAGCCAGTCCCTGTTTTGAGGAGGGGCATCAGGTCTGGTCAGTTACCATCTGGAACTTTTGTACTGGACATACACACTGAGGTCTAAGATGGGCCTCAGATCGCTGGTCTTTTGGGGACCAGGAAAACCTGAAAAAAACCCTTGTTTCTCTGGTGCCTGGGCACTGGCTCGATGGCCTGCTTGCGCAGGGACTGCGCTCCTCCCAGAGAACAGACAGGTGAGGCAGGGGATAACTGGAGGGTGGGGGAGGGATTTCTGGAGATTGATCAATGAGCTCCAAGGTGTGCCCATTTTCTATGATCTGCAGAACCCATGCTTCTGAAGAAAAAAATTACCGTAGTAATCTTTCTTCCAAGGGGTCTTTTAGCATCAGTAACTACAGCAGTTAGTTGGCTAGGTGCAACTGCCCTGGAGGTATGCCTTTAAGAGAATTAGCATAATGAGCTAGGGCATCAGCCAATTAAAAAAAAAAAAAAAAGGAGGGGAGTGTGCTGAGAGGGAGCAGCCTGAAGGGCTTCAGAATTTTTTTTAAGATAATGGGCACATGCCCCTAAAAGTGAATCAACCGGATTCAAAAAACATGCAAATGTCCAAAACCTGATAACAGATAACCTGAGCATGAAAACTCATTAATAAAAATCCACATTTGGTAATAAAACTGAGAACAGAGCCCCTCTCCTAACAGGTGAACTGGGGAGAAAGGATGGGAGCTTACTGATGCTAAAGGACCCCTTGGAAGAAAGATTACTATGGTGAGTAATTTTTTCTTTTTACCCCAAGAGTCCTTTAGCATCAGTATCTAACTTATCTACGAACAGTACCAAGTGGGAGTAGGCAGAGAACCTACTCAAGAAAGAGGCTCTGCAGAACCGCCCCTGCCAAATCTGGCGTCAGATCTGGACTGCACATCTAAACTCTAGTGCTTCATGAAAGTGTGCACAGATTTCCAAGCAGCGGCTTTGCAGACATCCAGAAGGGGTATGTCCCTTGCTGCTGCCACAAAGGCTGCACTGCCCCTGGTGGAGTGGGCCCTGAGCCCCACAGGTTGTTGATGACCAGCTTTTCTACAGCAGAATCTAATACAAGAAACCAACCAGTGGGTAATAGTTCTCTTGGTAGTTGGTCTTCCTCTGTCTACATTCCCTTAGGTGAGGAACAACTGAGCTAAAGAGCCTCTGGACTACCTAGTATGCTCTAGGTAGTAAAAGAGGGCTCTTTTGACATCCAAACTGTGGCGCTTTTGCTCACCAGGAGTGGATTTCTTAGTAAAGAAAACAGGCAGAGTAATGGACTGGTTTAGGTGGAACTCAAATCACCTAAGGCAGAAACTTCCTATTTGTCCTGAGCTCAATTTTATCTTTGTGAGGAATGATGTAATTAAGTTCAGTGCACAGGGTCTGTTAACTCTGAAATCCTCCTGCCAGAGGTAATGGCCACCAGGAAGACCGACTTCCAGGTCACAAACCTGATATGTGCAGTGGCCATAGGCTCAAAGGCTGTTTGCATGAGCCTGGCTATGCAGAGATTCAGGCTCCAAGGAGGAACCGGCCCCCTGACTGGAGGCTAGAGGTGCAAGAGGCCTTTGAAAACTGTTTGAATATGGTGTGCAAAAATTTGCTTTTTCTTCCCCACCAAAAGATAGGGTAAACTGCAGCTAGGTGTAGACTGAGGGAAGAGGGTTTCAAGCCTGACGCCTGCAGATGTACCAGGTAATCCAGCAGCTGAGGGTCTGAAGCTGCAAGAGGACTGACCTTTTTGCTCTTGCACCAGAGGGAGAACAGTTTCCATTTGGCTGCATAAGTGTTTTGTGTTAATGTTTTTAGCCATTCTCAGGATCTTAAGGACCTGTTCAGAGTACTGAGAGGATGGAACCTCTAAACTCCTCAAGAACCAGGCCTTGATGTGAAAAGAGTGTATATCTGGATAATGCACTCCTGTCTGAGGAAGGGTCAGCAGACAGTGAGTTGGTGGTAGGCGAATGGGTCTGCTGCAGGATAGTGAGAGAAGAAGAGGGTACCAGGCTTGCCCTGTGCCAATCCGGAGCCACTGGAATCACTTGATGCAGGCTGTTGTCCGAGTTTCAGCAATACGCCTGAGTATTGGGGGAAAGAGAGAGAGAATGCATATAGGAACCTCCCTGACCAGTCCAGGATCAAGGCATCCAGAGGAAGCGTTCCTGGGACTGGAGTCCAGCAATAGTACTGAGGAAGCTGGAAGTTGAGGGGAGATGCAAACAGATCCACTTCTGGTGTGCCCCACTGCCTGAACACTGTGGCTAGTACTTGCTTGTTCAGAGTCCATTCACTCTGGCCTTGACTGATGTGACTTAGAGCATCTGCCAGCATATTGTGTTTGCCTAGGAGGTGAACAGCTGAAAGGCTGACTCCCAGGGAGAAGGCAAGAGACCAGATTTTCAGAGCCTCCGAACAGAGTATGCCTGATGTGGTACTACCCTGCTTGTTTATGTAAAACATTGCAGTGGTGTTGTCTGTTCGAATTAGTACAGTCTGTTCATTTATGACAGGAGTAAATGCTTTGAGAGCTAGAAAGAATGCTCTGAGTTCCAAAAGGTGTATGTGTAACTTTGACTCTTGGAGAGTCCAGGTGCCACTTACTTAGGCACAGTCCAGATGAGCTCCCCACCCCAGGAGGGAGGCGCCTGTGTGATCACCGCTGTGGGAAGCAAAGCCTGGAATGGTATCCCTGCTGCCAGATTTGCAGGGTTCTTCCACCAAAGCAGTGTCTCAAGGAACTGCTCTGTCACAGGTATCAGCTTTGAAAAATTGTTGCTTCTTTGAGAACAGCGAGCTGTGAGATAGGCTTGCAGGTGTCACATCATGTACCTGTCTCCTTGGACCACTGCAGTCATTGAAGCCATGTGTCCCAAGAGCCTAAGGAAATGTCTGGCTGGTCTTGGCTGTCCCTGAATGAAAGAATGTGCCACTGAGAGGAAACTTTGAATTATCTCCTGTGGGAGGAAGTCATATCCTTTCTGGGTGTCCAGCTAAGCTCCTATGAAGATGAGTAGCTGGGTGGGTTCCACGTGAGACTTATTTAGATTTACCAGGAATCCCAGAGACTCTAGAGTGTGGTCTGTAAAGGAAAGGAAAGGGACTCCTTGACCTGGAAAGGAGACTTTGCCACTATGAGCCAATCGCCTAAATAGGGGTAGATAGCGACACACAGCTTCCTTAGGTGTTCTGCTACCACTGCCAGGCACTTGGTAAAGACTCTTGGGGCAAGAAAGGCCGGAGGGATTGCAGCTAACTGAAAATGGCTCAAAGGAGTTTGAATCTGAGAAATGTCCTGAGACCTCCTTATGGGTATACTGAAGTAAGCCCTCTTAGGTCCAGAGAGGCTAGCCAGTCTCCTGCTGTAAGGACTGTATGACAGTGACAGAGTGACCATCTTGAATTTTGGTTTTTGCAGATGTTCTTAAATATCTGAGATCCAAGATAGGTCGTAATTCCCCATTTTCTTTTGTCTCAGAAAGTACTTAGAGTAGAGGCCCTTGCCCTTTTCAGAGCTGAAGTTTTTACCTCCAATTCCAACAGTAGCACCTACCAGTTAGAGGTTTTGACACCTGGGTACACTTGAGATCTGGCTTCTGCTTGAACTGTAGTGGCAGATCCTTTTCCACCATCTCCAGAACCCACTTGTCCGAGGTAACGAGTGGGAGAGTCTGCCTCCTACTGGCAGAGGGGAAGCGACCTGGACACGCACATCAGGGCTTAGGACTGCGAGGCTGCTGGCTGGGAAGAGGTGTCCCTTCTTTTGCCCCCTTCTGCCCCTCCCTCTGAAAGCACCCTTGTACTGAGAGAAAAGACTGGGGACAGGGAATGCAAGGCCTGGAAAAATAATTTCTGCCCAGTGCCCCTATTTCCCTTGGGTGGGATTTCTGTGGGGCAGGAGGCTTAGGTTTAGAGGAGTGACTCTGCCAAGAGGCTTGTACTCCAACCTTTTTCATGTAGTCAGTTGTTCTGGAATCAAACAATATGTTTTGATCACAGGAAAGTACATGGCCTTAGACTGGGTATCTGGGGTCAGACTGGTAGTTCTAAGCCAGGCAAAGCGCCTCAGAACGATGGCATGGGCCATGGCCCCGAGGCGGCATCAATGTTGTCATCTGCCATGTGGAATTAGTATTCATAGCTTCCAGGGCAGTTTTGCCAGATCCACCAGCTCCTGTACCATTGTATCTGACCCACTGCAGACAATAGCCAGGACAGAATTTCACAGTGCTTTCTGATATTTGGCAGTGAAAGCCATACAGGACGATTGCCTAACCAGCAGACAAGCTGTGGTATACATTTTCTTTGCTATGAAGTCTATTTTTCTGGAGTCCTTGTCCAGGGTTAAGGGAACAAGGAAACACCAGCTTTCTCACAAGATGCCTGCTGTTCTATACTCTCATGGCTAGGATGTACAGACAGGAACTCAGTATCTTTTTAGACGATTGGTATTTTTTCTCAGCCTGCTTGTCAACCCCTTTCACATAAGTGGGGTTTGAAGCAGTTTCACAGTATTTTTTCTGAAAGCATTATAGATAGGCACGACCAGTCTTCTTAGGGGTGGGAGACCTTTCATCTCCTGTAATCTTCATCCTCATCCTGTATGGACTCCTGAGTAGGGAGGTCCAGGGTGTCTAAGCATATTTTGATAAATGTAAGCCTCCTGGTCAGCAGAGGAAGCTCCAAAAGGAGGGTCAGGGGACATATCAGGTTCTAGGCCCTCAAAATGTGTGTCAGGAGCATCATAAAATGTTCATCTGCATCACCCTCACAGTCTCCAGAAGAGAGAACTGTGGAAGAGTGCCTGCCAGCCCAGTAAATACAGACCCCATCTTTGTAGGGTCTGAAAGATGCGCCTATGTGTTTGCCATGTCTTGCACAGATGGGAGTTCCTGTGCAGACTGTGGCTGTATATGCCTTAAGCTGCCTGTTGCCTCACTATTGGCTTTCTCAGGAGGAGCAGGAGCGTTTTTGTCTTTACAATCTTTTTAGCCACTTCGTCAGCAGCTTGATCATGCTTCCTTTTTTGTACAGACACTTTATTAGCACCTTTATTATTTTTAAATTTGCGAGGAACTTCATCAGCTCATTTGGAAGCTTTATTTTCTGGCTGGGACTTGGAGGCTTCATCAGCACCCCTGCCTGAATTGCTATTGTTATTAGTTTTAGATGGCCCCTCATCGGTAGCCTTTGATTTTTTCTCAGCCATATATATTATACATATATTTTTTTCTTGGTCTCTTTGCTCTGTTTCTCACCAAATTCGTGCAAAGGGAACCAGCAGATCTGGACCAAAACACCTGAGGCACAGGTTGTTAAAAAGCTGTTAAGCCAAATCCTGTGACAGCTGACACTTTTTTAAAATCCTGTAGGTCCAGATTTCTTTTTAGTTCTGGGAATCTCTGACATGCCAATCCAGAGAGAACCTAGCAATAACTGTCAAAGTTTGAAAATCCAGTTATCTCGTGGTAGGGACCCGCGATTTCTGAGGTAAAAAGTACAGAAAAACATTAAAATTCGACGGTTCCTTCAAGAAAAGCACTGAAATAGTGAAGAACTGTTGAAAATACGCATTTGCAATAAAAAATGTATATAAAATATGCAGATGCGGTAAAAATGTATACAAATATATGCCGTTGCGGTAAAACACAGCTGTGCGAAAAATAAGCAAACTGCTAAAAAAATAGTAAAATTACACTCAGCACACTCACTAAAAATTAAGTTTGTGAGAAACCTTTACCAAGCTAAGCAAAAAAGGTCATCAACGAGGAAAGTTGAGAGACACCTCTAGGGCAATGTTGCTTTGTCAGCGGAGAAAAAAATTCTGAAGCCCTTCAGACTGCTCCTTCTCAGCACACTCCCCTCCTTTTTTTTGACTGGCTGATGCCCTAGCTCATTATGCTAATTCTCTTAAAGGCTTACCTCCGGGGCAGTTGCACCTAGCCAGCTAACTACTATAGTTACTGATGCTAAAGGAATCCTGGGGTAAGACGTTATGGTTCTCCACTGATTCAGAACCGACCTCTGACCACTGCCTCCTGGTCCGGGACCAGAAGAAGAGGGTACAGCAAGGAGTCAAGCGGAGGTGGAGCCAGCCACAGGGGCTGGTCCCTCACTTCTGGGGTGCTTGGCAGCCCCTCCGGTACTGGAGGTAGCGGAAAAGGCAGCCTGAGCTCTGCACTTCCCCTGGGGCCGGGGAGCTGTACCGAGCCTATTGTTCATTTTGCGAAGGGGAAGGCGCCCCTACTCCTCGGTTGAGTATGGTAGAGGGAGTGGACAGACTTATGGGCCCCGCCTGAGGCTGCAGATCATTGATAATCTCCTGGACATCAGGGCCAAACAGCTTGGTGCCATTAAAGGGGGCATTAAGCACTTTTTGCTGAACATCAGCAGCAAAACCAGATATTCTAAGCCAGGAGTGCCTGCATAGGTATATGCCTATGGCCACTGCCCTGGCAAGAGTGTCAGACATGTCTTATAGGGCTCTGAGGAGATGCTTACTAACATCCTCCACTGCTTGAAGGCATTGAAGCAACTCCTGCTTTTGAGTGCCATCTGGAAGGGCCTGGGCAGCAGTCTTGCCCTTCTTTCAATTGGGGTTTTGGTACTTTACCATATGCAACAGGTAACTGCCAATTCTCAACCCAGAGTAGAGGAGGCATATACCCTTTTACCCTAGAGGTCGATTCTGCTAGAATCCTTATCTGGGGGAAGGGAACTACGGTGCTTAGGTGCCTCAGACCTGTCATGAGCTGCCTTAATGACCACTGAGTCAGTCTCGGGCTGGGCAGCATAGCAGGAGAGCCCTTGGGGGGCATGATAGAGTTTATCTGCCCTGCAAGGCATAGCTGGCACCACGTCTGGTCTGTGCCAGGATGCTGTGGCTGATTCATGCTTCAAACTCAAACTCCACGCTTCAGAAGCAACCTAAAATGGCTGCTAGGTGCTTGCGTGATGATATCAGTTTAGATAGAGTGCTCCATAGTAATAAGCATTCGACAAAGTGAAAGCTGGGCTGAGAAATTGAGACATACCATACACTCTTTTATACTCTGCTGTCCTAGCCATCACTTTTCAGGGGGAAAACCCTCCAATTTCAGACCCCAGAGAAAGCAGACTTTCTTTTCAGAATGTGCTGGGGCCCTCCCCATCTCCTTGCCAGCCTGCTGTGGCACAGGCCTGATGACTGATCCAACAGGCATATCACCACAAGACCCTAGCACCACAACCCTGCCTTGATTGCAAGTACACTTACGATGTGTAAGGGGATGGGAGGTGAGGGGCAACTGGAGCACCTATTTCCTCCTGCTGAGCACAGCCGAATAATCTGCCCGTTAGAGCTGCTGACAGAATGGCATGAACTGTGATCATCTAAGTCAGTACCAATTCAGACTGTATTACTGCTATGGCGCACTCTCACTAAATTGACATCACTGCGCAAGCACAAAGTGGCTATTTTAGGCAGCTACTGAAGCACGGAGTTTGAGTATGAAGCTGAAGTTTGTTTACATCTCTTGGAAAGGTTTAAACCTTCACAATGATAGATTAAAACAGCTTTCGAGGCAAATGGAGTACATCACTATGTAGGTAAGCCTACATCCTACAGTGATGTGTGTGTTTGCCGGAGTGTGCAAGTCCTGTTTATATTACCTTTAAACAAAGGTGTGCCCTGTGCTCCAAGTTGCAGCTCTGCAGATATCACCGATAGGTGCAGAGAAAATCTCTGCCAGGGATGTGGTAACTGCTTTACTGGGGTGGGCACATGCCAGACCTTCAAGTTTAACCTGAGCCATGGCACAGCGGTGGTGTAAGCAGCTCACAATCCAAAGAGAAATGCACTTGACTATAACAGTATGTCCCATTTGACTGGGATTAAAGGAGGCAAACAGCTGTTTGGATTGCCTGAAGTCCTTAGTTTTGTCCAGGTAAAACATAAGGACCCTTAACATCCAGAGAGCGAAGGGTGCGCTCTCCTTCATGGAAGTTGGCAAAGTAGGTAGGCAGCAGTAGTGGCTGATTCAGATGGAATTTTGACACCACTTTTGGCAGGAACATAGGGTTGTGTGCAGAGAACTACCCTGTCCTTGAGGAAGACAGTATACAGATGATGTGTGACCAAGGCATGGATGTCAGACGCTCTGCGAGAAGTGAAGGCCACTAGAAATGCTGCTTTCCAAGTTAAAAACTCCATCTCACAAGTTGAAAGGAGCTCAAAAGGATTGTGGGTGGGTGAGCATATCCAGCACAACACTGATATCCCAGGCAGCCACTAGCTTCCTGATGTGAGGCCTTGTATGCAAGATGCCCTTAAGGAACCTCTTGAACAGTGGCAGCTGTATCAGGTAGAGAGCACCAACGGGACTGTGGTATGCCGAAATAGCACAAACGTGGACTTTTTCCTGTGGAATGCAGTAGGCCAGCATCAGAAAGGTCCAACAAGTACTCCAGAATCTTGTCGGGTATGTGCTCACAGGGATCCATGCAGGTTTTGGAACACCAGATGGAAAACCTTTTCCATTTGGCTGTGTTGTCTTCATAGTGGAAGGTTTCAGGCAGCTAAAAGTATCTGAGATATCATCTGAGATGCCGTGTACTTGCTCACTTACATCTCTTCAGAAGCCAGGCATGAAGGTGAAGGGAGCATAGACTGGGAAGGACCAAGTGACCCTGAGTCAGTGAGCCTGCCCTGAGAGGCAAATCCTTAGTCTGCTGTCTGTTCAACAGAGAAAACTATATCTGTCGAGATCAGCAGGGGGTCATCAGTATTATTTTCCCTCTGTGCACCTCAAGTTTGAGCAATAACCTCTGCACTAGGGGGATTGGAGGGCATGCATACAGAAATAGATTTTGGCACTGCAGTCTGAATGCATTGAGATAAAAAAAAAAAAATGTCCTGGACTTCTGCAGCAGATTTGAGGCAGTCTGGCGTTGAGTGGGGGACGCAAAAGGTCCACATCTGGGGTGCCTCAAATGTCAAAATGCTGCATAGCAATCTCACGATGTCTGGTTCTAGTAACCACATGAGGATCTGCCCTTGTTCTACTAATTTGACTACCAATGTGTTCTGAACCCGGGCATATAGATTGCTTGGGCAGGACCCCTGCTCCAGGAACCACTCCCACATTCTCACTGCCTCCCTACAGAGAAGGCAAAGTGTGCGCCTCATTGCTTGTTGATATAGTACATGAGAGACTTGTTCGTTTGGAGAGAGAACTGTGTTTTGGTTGACAAAGTCCACTAGGGCTTTCAGACTATACAAAACTGCACGTACCTCAGTACAAAGATGTGGAAATGGGTTTATGATTTGTGTCTGCAGACTCTTGACCAGTGGGCTCCCCACCACAACAGGGAGGCATCTGTGGTAAGAGTTGCCTCTAGCTCAAGTGAGGCCCTGGATGAAGTTGTCCTCTACTGACCGTCACATCAGGAACCTCACCAGGGGTCTGATCATCTAAATGGGATAGTTTCAAGGGTGCAGTGCCGGAGTTATCCTCATGTGCAGCCTTGCTGAAGGTACTGTGGACAGTGAGAAGGCTATTAGGCACATCATGTGTTGCATGGAGTGAGCTGGCACAGTCTTGCACTCCATGCTGTAGCATGGCATCTGCAAGACCATCCGTATTTTGCTGTCTGGGGTTCCCACTTGTCGAATAGCGATCTTACGATATCTGGAGCTAGTGGCCAATCTGTTCTCTGTACATCTGAGCTCATCTGCCAGGGTGTTCTGGACTCTTGATAGAAAAATGGCTTACAGCAGGATCTGCCTGCTCCAGACACCATTCATACACTCTCATCACCTACCTGCAGAGAGGATGAGAGTGTGCTTGTTTTTCATGTAACACATCACAGACTTCTCTGTTTGGAGGAGGAATGTTCTGTGGCTTACAAGATCCACTAGAGCTCGCAGGCTGTACAAGACAGCTCACATCCCCAGCAAAATGATGCTGAAATGAGATTCCTGACAAGTCCCATGCACCCTGTGTTTGGAGGCCTGGACAGTGGGCCCCCCACCACAACAGGGAGGCATCTATAGTGACAGTCACCTGAAGCTCTGGTTGGGAGAAGGCAAAGCCTTGAAGAAGACTGTCCTCCAATGACCACCATGTGAGTGACTGAACCAGGGGCTTGGTCACATAAATGAGACGGTCTGAGGGCGTGATGCTTGCGACCACTGTGCACTGAGCATCCAATGAGCCATTCTGATGTGCAACTGTGCCAGGGCACTGTGAACACTGAGGAGGCTATCAAAACCAGCACGTATTGCATAGAGTGGGCTCAAAGAGATCTGTGCTCCACTATGTGCACCGATCTGCAGGATCCCCTGCACTCTGCTCTCTGGAAGAAAGGCCTGGGCTTTGGTTACATCCAGAAGAGCTCCTATTAACACAGCAGCAGCTGCAGATGAGGATGGAACTGAGACTTCTTTAGATTCAGCAGAACCCTCATGGAGGCAAGGAACTGAGAGGCCGTAGCCACTGCTTCTTCTGCCTCCTCCCTGGACTGGCCATCAGCCAATCATCCAGGTAAGGGTAAACTTGGAACCCCAGTTTTCACAGATGTGCTGCAAGTAAAGACTCAAGATGCTGAGGAGAGCCCAAAAGAAAGACTCTGAAATTACAGTTACATACTCACCTTAACAGCAGATCTTTGAGATGTGGAGGGTGAAGTCAGCTAGGCAGGGGAAGCGTGTAGACCAGCTTACTGTGACATGGGATATACAGCAGGCTTCATCCATTAGCCCAGAGTCCTGCCCATTTCCTCTTTTTTTGTCCTACCACAGTGTTGCCGAGTGCGTGTCCCACCACATCAAACCTGAATGCAGACACACTGATGGCACTCCTCCCCATGCCACTTACCTCATGCTTGTGACCCCAACCCCCTAGGCTACTAGGGTGGGATCAACTTCTCTCCCTCCCCATAGCTCGGTGTTCACACAAACACTGAGCACAAGTGGCAACATGCTGTCTGGTGCCTTGGAACTGGCAAATGTCTCCTCCACACTCAATGTCTTCCTCTCTTAAATAACATGCCACTCCCCTCCGGACAGTAAGGAATTTCTGCCTGCCACCAGCTATCCTCCAGATTGTTATTTTGGACCAGCACTAGCTCTTCTGTAAGCATCAAGGGACAGTGCTACAGCAGAGAATGGTGTCCACCAGAAAAAGCATCCTGTAGGACACCTGATCCTCCCTGGTGGCTCGCAGTGGCATTCTGGGCTGAGACGATGAACCTGGCTAGTCGGCAAGACAGGCGGCTCCCTACCCACACTCTATTCATTGGACTGGTACTTGAGATTTGAAAAACAACTATGGGGGCTTCAAAGTTACCAGGCATGCAGAACACCTGTGCTTCAGGCAAGAGGCAGGACTGTAAACAGGTAAAGGCACTGCAGTACCAATGAAAATGACTAACCATTCCACTTCTTATGTTTATTATACTGCTGTAGCTACCTGTAAATGTTTTTGTTAGTACTGTTGTTCTAGACACAGGAAACAAACACAACAGATATATATCAGTATGCATTAAGGCATAATTTACTGCTGCCTGAGGCAGCCTATTCAGTGCACCACTCAGACTGAATTGCATTTGTGATGCAACTAATGAGGCATTTACCCAGGATATGGCCGCCTGCATCACATTTCACAACATTTAGAGACTTGGATTTTACCACTACTGCCTACCTGAAAATGATCTTCTTTCTGCCTTTTGTTTTTGTAACATGCAGCCTTTTACTTCTCATTCAGCTCCTGACCCCACCTCCCCATGGTGAGCACCCACCTCCCCCAGATGTACCTCTGGAGTGAGTCCCCCACGTGTTGGGGCCAGAGGAGGGAGGGCCATCCTTCCCCTAGTATATAATCCAGATGACTCCAGGTGTCCGGGTGGTGGTGTGGGTCGAGGAGGTGAGAGAGCTTCATCCTGCCTTTGGATCCTTTTTGGTTTTCACTTGATCCCCAGCCCTGACATCACACCAGGATGTACACATTGAGGCATGCACGCCCTGCAGATCAGTGACCCCACCCATTTAGCCCTCGTAGCCTGCACACCACCCAGTCTCCACTCAGTAGCAATCAAAGGCAGAGACTGGCAATCCCTCCGTGGGAAAGAAGAACAGTCCCTGGAAAGAACAGTTATGAAAGAACTTTCGTAACAGCTAGAATCTTACGAGGATTTCAGTCATAAGGTAACACCGTAGGAACCTTAGCTATCAGTGAAAGGTAATCCACATGGAAGATTTTCAGCAATACAACTGGGACAACCCCCACTGTTGTCAGCAACCCTGTTTAGGTGCTGGCGGCCCTGCTCCCTCCTCAGTTCCATCCAGAGACGAAGAGAGCAAGGTTCACACAGAAAAAGAAAGGCAGTGCTCACAGTTTTCAGATCGGGTGCTGGTAAATCTGAAGGACCCGACAGAGGGGCAGAGGGTTCAGGGACAGGCGGTGCCGAGGGACCACTGGGTGGGATAGGGTCAGTCAGCAGGCCTGGGGTCTCTACTGGGACCCCAGACGGGCCAGAAGGTGGTCCATGCTGGGGAATGGTATATGGACCGAGGAGTTGCCCGTCATCGGTGGGGGGTGGTGAAAGTGACCCAACAACTGGTTTGAGGGGAGGTAAAGGAATGGATAGCCCTGTCGCCTGATCCAGCCCGAAGGCTGGACTCTCAGAAGGATGGCGGATGCAGGAGGAGTCTCCTGGACAGCCACACTCAATTCCCTGTTTGGGGAAGGGAGGCGTCAGGCAGGGTCAGTAAATCCCATGAAGGAGAACCCTCGTGGGATGAAGGAGGGACTGGGCTCGCCCTGCGTGACGTCGGAGACCATAAGAGTGTCCGATGGGAGGGCACCTGCCAGGTAAGCAGGCAACTGACTTACTGGCAGAGACCTGGTGTGCATCGGAGAAGCCAATGTCCAACTTACAGGAGGCGGTCAGGCCTACAACAGCCGAAGGCAGGTCAGGCGGAGCACCCAAGGCTGAGCTCTGGCGGCAGAACCAGGAGAGACTTAGTGGCAAAGCCTACCACAGGACCGAAGAGTCCTCCAGAGAGGAACCCCTGACTGCTCACTGACCAAAGTGGGAGGAGAAGGCATCTGATCCACGGAGCGGATGGAGACCGGAGGCGGGGTACTCACCGATGTGGAGGCCTCGCCCGCTGTGTCATCGGCTCTCTGATGAGGTTGAGATGGAGGATGATCCCACTCCTGGCGCTTCTTTTGCTTTTTCTCAGGAGTGGGTGAAGAAGCGTATTCCTTTAGCTCCTGGAGCTTTTTTTCCATTGATGCCAAGCAATGCTTTAAAAGGTGAGCATTGAGGGCCTTCTGGTGACAGGTACGCGTGGCCTGGTAGATTTCACAGTCTGCCACCTGCTGTTTATGGCCCAGTCAAAGAATGCAGTGGGAGTGGTCATCCTCATGCAGGATTTGGGCACCACACTGTGATCTCTTTTTCTTCAATTTGCGCTAAGACATGCACTTAATACTATGGGGAAAATGGGCAAAAAAAATGCACCACATGGAAAAAAAATGACGGACTGAGCTAGTTCACCGTGAGGATCTGACGAGTTCAGGTCGGGTGGTGACCGCCCCCTATATACTGTCATGCTGACGCTTGATCAGGTGATGCTAGGGGGCAGTCCCCAGCTAATGACTGTTAGCTAGAAATTTGCCATGCAGTCCTGAAGCCAGGAGGCGCAGTCCTATATGTAAAGACCTACTGCAGGAACCCTCCCAAAGTAAGGTCAAAGAGAAGCAGCAGGGGGAAGGAGGAAGGGAAAACCCTTGCTAATGCAAGAGCCTCTTTTGAAGATCTACTGTTATGGTAAGTTCTTACATAACTGTACTATCTTACTTCAAGAAGGCTCTTGCAGTAGCCAATAACTATAAGAACTTAGTCCCAAACAGTATAAGTCAAACAGAGACTGAACACAGGAGGCAGGAAAAGGTCTGCAGTAGGCAGGGAATTAAGACAGAAGGCCTTGAAGACCAGCTAGTCCAAAGCCAGCCCTGCACCTAGAGGTAATGTCCAGACTTTAATGCGTCGTGAAGGTGTGGATAGAGCTCTAAGTGGCTGCTGCACAAATGTCTGTGGCAGAAACATTTCTGAAAGAAGCACAGATGCAGCCATGACTCTGGTTGAATGTCGTTTAACTTCCCTGGAAGGGTTTGTTGTACTTTTTTTTTTTTTATTTATTTTATTATATTGTTTTTAAAACATAATGACACAGGTAAGAACATGACATTCATTATGATTACAAGTGTACATAGTCCACATATGGTACAGGAGGATACCTTTGTATAAATAAATAGTGAGGGAGGCAGTACATAAATATTTAACCCATACAATCCCCCCCAGCCCCTCCCCTAAATCCATTATTCCCCAACTTTAGGGACAAAAGTCCTGGTCCACCGCCATTTGATGAATGATCCATCTCTGCCATCTAGACCGAAAAGTAGTTACGTAAGAACTTACCGTAAAAGTAGATCTTCCAGAGAGGTTCTTGCAGTAGGTATTCACATATAGCACTAAGCCGTCAGGCATCAGGACCCCATGGAAAAATTTCTAGCTAGCAGTCTCTGGCGGGGGACCACCCCGTCAGGTGACCGGCGTCATGCAACATCGGTATAAAGGGGCGGTCCCCCACGCCCATCTTCCAGTTCTTTCCTGCCAAAGAGGCAAGATGAGAGAAGAGGATATTTCCCCCCATGGAAATGAAGCAAAACAAAAAATGGGGACGGAGGGCGGGAAGGCAATACCTACTGCAAGAGCCTCTTTCCAAGATCTACTGTTATGGTAAGTTCTTAGGTAACTACTACCTTACTTCAAGAGGGCTCTTGCAGTAGGTATTCACATGTAGGACTGAGTCCCAAGCAGTCTGGAACAAGGAAGAGCACTCTGGAGGAGGACTGTCATCCATAACATAGAACCTCAAGGCTGAATGGGTCTCATGAAAGGAGACCTTGTGGACAGCCAACCCGAAGCCTGCTCTACAGTGAGAGGCAATGTCCAAACTGTAGTGTTTCATGAAGGTATGGACAGAAGTCCAAGTTGTGGCTGCACAGATGTTGGCCACCGATACATCCTTGAAACAAGCCGCAGAGGCAGCTACTCCAATGGTGGAGTGACCTCTGACTTGACCCGGAAGGGCCTTCTTGTACTTTTCGAAACAGAAATTGATACAATTCACCAACCATTTTGATAGGCATTGCCTTCTCTTTTGTGAGCAAAAGAGACAAAGAGCTGATCTGTCTTCCTGAGATCCTTAGTCCGATTGGTGTAATATCTCAGGATTCTGTGAACATCCAAAGTATGCAAGAGGTATTCCCCTTGATTGGAGTGTTGCGAAAAGACAGCGGGAAGCTCAATAGATTGATTCAGCGTAGATTCAGTCACAACCTTAGGGAGAAACTTAGGGTTGGTGCATAGAACCACATGTTCCTCGTGGAAAATCAAGTATGGGATTTTACACCTCCAGGCCTGAAGCTCAGAAATGCGCCGAGCAGAAGTGATGGCCACGAGGAAGAGTGTCTTCCAAAAGAGGAACTTTAAATCAGCCGCTGCTGCTGGCTTGAAGGGAGGCAGAGTGAACTTCTCCAGGATGAAATTCAAGTCCCATGGAGGGGCAGGAAAGCGAATGGCTGGTCTCAGATGGAGAACCCCTCTGAGGAAAGTCTTAGAGACTTCAACTGAGCAAAGGTCGGACTCAAAGGGAATATGGTAGGCTGAAATAGCTGTCATATGGACCTTCAACGAGGAATGGCTGTGACCCAGATCAAGAGGTGATGCATGTAATCCAAGACTTTGTTGACTGTGCATGAGAAAGGCTTTTGAATTTGCACAGACAGAAAACTGTTTCCACTTCATAGCGTAGGTGGACCTGGTGGAAGGCTTCCTCGCCTCCACCAAAATGTCCGCTACTGAAGGAGAGACTCCGAAGAAGGCTTTAGCTGCATTTGCAGGAGCCATGCATGGAGATGAAGGGATTTGAGACCTGGATGAACAAGGGTCCCCTGATCCTGGGTCAACAATTGTTGTGACAGAGGAAGAGGAAGAGGTGGTTCCTCTGAAAACTGTTGCAGAAGAGAGAACCAAACTTGCCTGGGCCACAAGGGAGCAATGAGGATCATTCGAGCCCCTTCCGATCCAAGTTTGTTCAGGACCCTCGGAATTAAAGGAATGGGAGGGAAGGCATAAACAAATCTGTCCCTCCAACTGAGACAGACTGTCCCGCCAGAAAGCATCTAGCCCTGGAGCAAGCGAGCAAAAGGAAGTTTTGCGTTTTGGGAGAGGCGAAGAGGTCTATCTGAGGTGTTCCCCATCACTGAAAGATGTCTTATGACCTGCTGATCTAACTCCCATTCGTGGGACCTGGCTGAGGACTGACTGAGTTTGTCTGCCAGTGTATCTTCCACTCCCTGAACGTGAACTGTGGTCAAGTGAAGTCGATGTTGGGCTGCCCAATAGCAGACTCTCATCGCCTCCCAGCACAACAGGAATGCGTTCCTCCCTGTTTGTGGAGGTACTAGACTACACACATGTTGTCTGATTGGATGAGGAGATGACCGGGGAGAATGAAGGGAAGAAGAGCTTGGAGGGCATAAAGGACTACCTTCAGTTCGAACACATTTATGTGCAAATTTTGCTCGAACCTGAACCAGCTGCCCTGAGTCCTGCAAGACCCTAGGTGGGCACCCCAGCCTTCTCCTGATGCATCTATCGTCAACGTCTGGGAACGAGGATCGATACAGAAGTCAACTTCCAGACACAGGTTCTCCTGAACCATCCGCCATTGCAAGTCCCTGATCATGGGATCTGATACTAGTACCTGTTGGTCTAGATTGTCCCTGATCTGGTCCTCGACGGAGCATCCTTAGAGACCTTCATATGGAGCCGAGTGAACGGGACTGTCAGTCGCCATTAGCCGAGGAGGCGGAGGACTGACCTGGCTCTGACCCTCCTGTGACCGGACAGAAGACAAGCCTGATTCTGAAGGGTCTGACCCTGTTAGTAGGGCAAGAAGACCTGTGGTTGTGTCCAGAATCACCCCTATAAATTGGAGGCATTGGCAGGTGACCAAGTGGGACTTGGCCTGGTTGATAGTGATACCCAGGCTGGTAAAACCTGTAGGGTAAGGGAAAGGGGTGCAGGGTTCTTCCCTGGATGAGGCTGCCAGGAGTCAATCGTCCTATGCAGAATACCTGTACTCCCTGGGTGTGCTGGTGGGCCACTAACACACAGGCATGTGGTAAACACTGGGGGCAAGGAAAGACCAAATGGGAGGGCCGTGAACTGGTAGTGGTCCCCTGAAAAACAAAACGGAGGTATTTGCAATGGAAGGGCATATGGGGTGTGCAGGTAAGCATCCTGCATATCCAGGGAGCATAGCCACTGTCCCTTGCAAGTAATGGTAGAAGGTTCTGCAAGGAGAGCATTCTAAAGTCTTTGTACTCCACAAACATGTTCCGGGAGCTGAGGTCTAGAATCGTCCTCAGCTCTCCAGTCTTTGGAACTAGGAAGAAATGGGAATAGTAACCTGTCCTCCAAAGATTTTCATTTTTTGTTTAGTTATTTAACCAGGTGAAGATGAGTGGGGACTGGTTCTATCGCACCTTGAAGACAGGGAGATGATTTCCTCTAGAACCAGAGGAAGATGTTGTGGGGAGTAAGACGACTGATGGGGTGGGTTTCGGGGCAGTTTCTGCAGAAACTCTATTGAGTGTCCTGTCGATATCAGCTGGAGCACCCAAGCATCTGATGTTATCCTCTCCCAACCCGGCAGATGGGAGGAGAATCTCCCCCCTGCCGGTTCCTCTGGAACAGGGAGAGGCAGGGAGTCAAGAGGTGTGGGGCAGCGCAGCAGCCGAGGCTCCCGCGGCTTTTTTGCTGTGGGGAGTCTTGGTTGCCAGAGGGGCTCGACGTTTGTTGCCACGCTTACCTTGGGGCTTTTATCTTTGTTGGGTTTGGTGACGAAAAGGACGTCCCTGCCCTTGAGGGTGTCTGTACATTGTCTGGACAGACTTGAGTGCAGTACCCTTCTCTTGTAGTTCGGTTATGATGTCCTTGACATCACCCCCGAACAGCACCGAACCCCTGAAGGAAGCATCCTGTATAGCGGACTGTACCTCAGGGATCAATCCTGACATGCAGAGCCAGGCATGACGCCGTAGGCCAATGGCGAAGGTCAAGCTCCTTCCAGCTGTGTCCATCACATCGTAAGTGGCACAGAGCATGTGCCTACAAGCCGAGAGAGCAGAACGGACAAGGTCACCCACTTCCTGCTTAGTTTGTGACTCAGGAAGGGAGTCCAACTTAATTCCATCTGGCCAGGATGGACTTCCGAAATCCCCATATGGGCAGGGATTCCTTATCAGGCAGAGACGAGCTTAGATGTTTAGGGTTGGCGGAGTGGCCGTGGGCAGCGCTGATGACAACCGAATCCGCCTTGGATCCCTCCTCCCAGAGAACTGCTAGGAGTCTGCCAGACAGTGTGGATTGAACAACATATCCACGTCCCTAGAAATGCAGGTTACTCACCTGTAACAGGAGTTCTCGGAGTGGTATATGTTGTTCATGCACACTGTCTGGCAGGTTTCCTTGCCGCTTTAAATCTTGCCGGAAGGTCTTCAAGCTGGCTCCTCCCACCCACCTGGGTGGTAAAACCCTTGGCTCCGCCCCATGATGCCAGATCTAGCCCGCTGGAAGCCAGGATGCGCACTGAAGCCGGCGAGGTCAGGTGGGTCGTGTGAATGAACATATATCACTTCTAGAACTCCTATTACAGGTGAGTAACCTGCATTTCTAGGGACGTGGATATGTTGTTCAATCCACGCTGTCTGGCAGACTCCTAGCAGTTCTCTGGGAGGAGGGAGGCAAGGTGCGCACCCCCTACTTAGGGAATAAGAACTGGAGAACCGAGGTCCCAAAACCAGCATCCCGGCGTGACTCAAGGTCAATGTGGTAATGGGAAATGAAGGTGTATGCAGACTTCCAGGTAGCAGGTTCCAGGTAGGGGGTGGGGGTGGAGGAAGAGGGGTGGGGGTAGGAAGAAATAGGCTGCTGGTTAACTAGGATCTGCAGCTTATCCATCAGGCAGGGGAAATGGGCAGACTGGGTGGGCCAAGCGGTCCTTATCTGCCGTCAAATTCTATGTTTCTATGTTTTAGCAGCCCTGCAGATTTCCTGGATAGGGACATCCCTAGAAACAGCAACTGAAGCAGCGGTATGGCAGGTAGAATGAGCTCTTATCCCTTTGGGAGGCTCCATGCCCGCTAAACTATAGCACAGATCTATGCAGGAGGTGACCCACCTGCTTATCATCCGCATGGCTGCAGGTCTGCCAGGTGCGGCTTCAGCACAGGTGACAAACAGCTGGCGAACCTCTCCACGAACTTCAGCCGTTCACTCCTTATAAGAGAGCGCTCTTCTAGGGTCCAAGGTATGAAGCCTATACTCAGCCTCCAATGTGTGACTGGGGTAGAACACCGGTAGAGTCAACACCTGATTCAGGTGAAACTCCGACACCACCTTCGGAAGGAATTGCGGGTGGGGGCGAAGGACAACCATATCCTTGTGGAAGATCAGACAAGAAGACTCTATGGAAAGCGCCTGGAGTTAACCCATCCTTCTGGCTGATGTGACAGCCACCAAGAAGGCGGTCTTCCACAACAGGTGGGAGATATCGCACCTGAGCATCGGTTCGAATAACTTGCCCATGTGTTTAGCCAATACCAGCAGTAGATCCCATGGAGGTGGAGGTTCTCGCACTGGAGGGGATAAGGGATCAAGGCCTTTGAAAAAGTGCCGACCACCTTCTCTTACGCCACTGACTGCTTGCCGTCCTGTGCCCGGTAAGCAGAGATGGCTGCCAGGTGCACCTTTACGGTCGTCGACCGAAGTCCTAGCTGAGAAAGGGACCACAGGTAGTCCAGAATACTAGCCAAGAAACAGGAAGAAGGGTCCAACCCCTTGTCCCGACACCAAATGGAGAATCTCTTCCATTTGAAGGCGTAGCATTTTCTGGTCGACTCCATACAGGACGCCTCAATGACATTGAGGACCTCGTCGGAAAGACCCAAGGCCTGGAACTCTAGCCGCTCAGGAACCAGGCCGTCAGGTGCAGGGATTGAAGGTCTGGATGGAGAACCTTCCCCTTGTCAACTGAGATCAGGTCCGGGCGGGCTGGAAGCTGCCTCGGGAGCCTGGAGCCGAGGCTGAGGAGATCTGGGTACCAGAACTGGTGGGGCCAGTCTGGGGCTACCAAAATCACCTGCGCCTTGTCCCTTTTCACCTTGAGAAGCACCCTGTGGATCAAGGGAAATGGAGGGAAGGCATAGAAAAGGCCCGGGGTCCACGGCCTCGAGAAGGCATCCACCTGCAGTGAGCCCTGCAGAGGGGGGCGGGCGTGAAACAGCCTCAGCTTTGCATTCTCCCTGGAGGCGAACAGGTCCACCAGAGGGATGCCCCAATGGGAGAACAGATCTTGTACTACCTCCAGCAGGAAAGACCACTCGTGAGATGCAGCACCTATCCGGCTCAGGGCATCGCCAGACTGTTGGAGGCTCCTGCCACATGGATGGCTAAAAGATCCACCTCCAGGCTGATAACAAGAGACCAAATGCGGAGAGCCTCCTTGCGGAGGCAAGTGCGTCCCGCCCTGGCAATGAGGTAGTACATGGTCGTAGTGGTGGTGTCCATCTGGACCTGAACCACATGACCTTGTACAAATGGAGTGAAGGCGGTGAGGGCTAGTCACACCGCTCAAAGCTCCAGCAGGTTGATGAGGCATCCAGACTCCCGAGGGGACCAGAGGCCGTGGGCCCTGAGCTCCGCCGGGTGGGCACCCTAACCCATCAGAGAGGCGTCAGTCATTAGAGTGACTGTCAGCTCGAGGCGGACAAACGGGATATCCTCCTGCAGGTGAGCTGGGACGAGCCACCACTGCAGGCCGTCCCACATCTCCTGGGTCACCGTCACCGGCTGGTCCAAAGGACCGGAGTGCTGTGACCACTGGCTGGCCAGCCCCCATTGCAGGGGCGCATATGCCAGCAGGCCCTACGGACCACACTGGTGCAGGCCACCGTGAGGCCCAGAGGCGAAGGGAGGCCCAGAGGCGAAGGAGGCCCAGGCAGGGCACAATTGCCCAACCAGAAATGATTGGGCAAGAGGAAAGGACCTCAGCCCTGTCCACTGGGAGCTGGGCTCTGGCTCGAAGAAGTCAGGCTCTGCCCCGATGAACTGAATCACCTGTGATGGCACAAGTTCTGATTTGGCCTCACTGATGAGGAGGCCAATCTGAGGGCAGACCTGGGGGGCCAGATCCCTGGACCGCTCCACCACCAACCTGGAGGGGGCTGCAATCAGCCAGTCGTCCAGGTAAGGATACACCCAGACCCCTTGGTGCCACAGGAATGCTGTAGAGAGGCCGAAGGGCATGGCCCGGAACTCGTAAAGAGATCCCTCTGCTCTGAAGCGGAGGAATCGCTGATGAGACGGACGGATTGGGACGTGAAAGAACGTGTCCTGAAAGTCCAGAGAACAGAACCACATGCCTAGTTCCAAGGATGGAATGATCTGAGCCAGAGTGACCATGCTGAAGGTGCACGGCCTTAGGAACTTGTTCAGGTCATGCAGGTCGAGAATGGGGCACCAGCCCCCCATCCGTTTTGGGACCAGGAGTACCTGGATACAAACCCTGGGTCTGGGGAGGTTCCCACACCTCGCTGATCACCTCCTTCTGGAGGAGCAAGGCAATGTCGGCTCAGCGAGCCGACAGAAGGCTGGAACCCGTTGCCCCCTGTGGGGCAATGGCTCGATAGGGAGGAACTGCTCGAATTCCAGAAGCAGACCCCTGCCAATCACTTCTAGCACCCAGCGGTCCGTGGTGATAGCGGACCAGGTGGAAAAGAAGTGGCGAGCCGTTCCCCACAGGGGAACCGAGAAGAGTGATGAGACTGGGAAGACACCACTCAGCCGTCACTGGGCAGGCTTGGAGGAAGGGCCCGCTGGCGGACCTCCTGGACCCTTACCTCCAGGCTTCCTACTGAAGAAAATGGCAGACTTGGCCTTAGGGCACCAAATGTGAGCCTACTGGCCCTGTTGTTGGTGTTGCTGGGCCAGATGTGCCACAGGAGTGGAAGGGCGAAAGGGTTTACGCTGCTGCTGGCGACCTCTGTCTTTCTGAGCAGACGTGACCGAGTCCAAGGTGGCACTGGACTTCGATCCTCTTGAGATGGCCTTCCTCCGGGCCCAAACAAGTCAGTGCCCAGGAAGGGAACGTCTGCCAGTTTGTGCTGGGCATCCGCCAGGAAGGTGGAGGTCCTCAGCCAAGCTCTGCGGCACATGGCCACTGTGGTTACTACTGACCAGACACAAGAGTCACCAATGTCCAATGACGTTTGGGACTGTTGTTTAGCCACCGCCCTTCCCTGATCCCGCACCTGCTTGACCGTCGTCTGAAGGTAAGCCGGGAGATGAAGAATCACCTCATCCAGGGAACTCATAAGGGCATGTGAGAAATGTGCCATCAGTAAGGCTGAGCTAGCCTAAGACCTAAGGAGGAAGCAGCGTGAACCTTCCGCCCCGAGTAGTCCAGCTTTTTGGATTCCTTGGGCAGTTTCTCCATGCCCCTAACGTTCCCGGAACGCTGGAAAACGCTATCTGTCACTAACCCCTCCGCAGAGGGGTGCTCCGAGAAACCGGAGAGTGAACCGGTGGGGACTTGTGAACCATCCTGGCCGAAGATGTGGGACAAGATGCTGGCCGCTGCCATAACTTCAGAGCTGGGCCCACAATGGATTAGGCCACCATAAAACCTCTGCAGGAGAATCCCTCGGTCCAGTATCTCCGTAAGGATATCTGGCCCGTTTATGAACAAGTTCGAGCTGCATCCCAGTAGATTCTGAGATGAGTTGGAAGCATACCCAAAAACGAGGATGGGCTCTTGTCCCCCGACTGGCCCCCTGCAGATTCCAGGTCAAGCGGCCTGGAGAACAGGGAGGAGTCGTCATCAGACTCTGAGGAGTCTGCAAACAGCTGCCAAGCGCCTGAGCCACCCTCCACCTGCAGAGGTTGATCGGGAGTGAGGGTGACCAACAACCTGTGGGGCAAGCCCTGACCCGACCGAGAGTCCTTGGTCGGGGTCCCAGTCTTTGGTTGTGGAGGCGGAGATTCCACCACAGTGGATGGAGCAGCCGGTTTCGGCCGAACAATTGGCGCGAGTCGGCTCCTCGACTACCATGAGGGGTTGTTCGCGCGCGCTCAGTGACAACCCTACTTAGCGGCAGGAGAAGGTGGCCAGTCGGAAGCTTGTTACCGATCAACAAGCGTTGCTGCCACATCAGGTCCCTCGTGGCGCCGAGCACAGCTGCAGCTGGAGCTATCCTCCGAAAAGGATGAGTGGTGACACCGCATTCCATGGTGCGAGACCGAGACCACTGGCGGGACCGGCTGGACCTGGAAGGGGACCGAGACCTTTGGGGTTGTCGAGGGTGGGCCAGAGAGGGGATGGGGGAACCTGCCCCTCCCTCGGTTCAGGGACCTTAACCGAGGACTCCGGCACAGGAGGCACAGGCAAGTCCTCAGTAACCACCAGGGGAACCAGTGAAGAAGGGTTATCTGCTTCTCCAGTGGAGCAGACTGTCCGTGGTCGCGAGAAAAATCTCTACGGCGTCGGCCGGGTGTCTCGGTTGGCTGATCTGGCGGGGACACCGTGAAGCCAGCGGCTGCAGCCGCAACCTCGACCAGTCGGCGGTCCAGTGAGGGGATCTCTCCACTCCCGAGCGATCGGCGGTGGGACACCACTGGATCTTTCTTCTTGGACCGACTGGTAAGTCCGGATGGCCCTCTCCCTTAGTGGAGAGGGACTGAAAAAGCTCCTTAAAAGAAGCGGTGTAGGAGGAGCCCAAGGAGAGCGGGATAAATGTCACGTCCGAGGAGGAAGAAGATGCGGCCTGGGCCACCTCCTCCTTGAGGGCGATCAACTGCTCCAGCTGCTCCACGGAGCCTGCAGCCGTGGACACCGCCCAACGGGCCTCCTTAGACGTCACTGGCGGGTACCGTTTTTCGTGGTACCAGAGTTGTAATCTGGCAGCGTGGTCCTCTAAGACCAAAGCCGAAAATGACTTGCACAAGTCGCAGGCCTGCGAATCGTGGCCAAGCCCCAGGCAGTAAACGCACGTGGAGTGCAGATCAGTCTGGGACATCTTCTGTCTACAAGGGCACAGACAGAATCCGGGAGTCGATTTGTCCGTCGCAACCATGAGGGAAGATGAAGACCTCAGTCTTGTAAATTTTAAAATTAGTTTGGAAAACCGAAGTGTTTGGATCCAGGCCTAAAACACAGAGCGCTAAGGAGGGAACCTGAGCTTCCAAGCGGTAAGGAAGATCTGGAGTCATGGGGCGGAGCTGAAGGTTTTACCACCCGGATGGGTGGGAGGAGTAGGCTTGAAGACCTTCCAGCAAGATTTAAAGCGGCAAGGAACCTGCCAGACAGTGTGGATTGAACAACATATCCAAGTCCCTAGAAAGTCTACACCCTCAGGAGCCTGGTATAGCCAATCTGTCTTCCTCAGAAGGGGGGCTAATGTGGAAGGCTGTTTCCACATGGTGGAAACAAGATCTGTGGGAGGCTCTATCCAGGGTGGAATCAGCGTAGTAGTGGTCTTGGGCAGATCCAGATGGGCAGCGAGTGTTTTACTCTGTAGGTCTGGCTCCACTGATTGTCACTGACGTACTTCCTGGATTTTCCTTAACTCCAGAAAGGAAGGGTCCTCTAGAAGGGACTTCGGAGGGTCCCTCGACCTTGGGTATTCTGGAGTATGGGGATCGTCTTCGTGGTCAGAGTGGCTGGACTCTGTGTCCGAGTCAGAAGTCTCTGAAGAAGACTCCTCCTGGGAGGAGCGACCCTCTGGGAAGTTCCAGGCGCATATCCTCCCTGCCTCAGGCGCCAGAAGGTTCTCCTCTGGTGTCGGGCAAGAGGGTCTCCCGTCTCCAACATAGGGGATCTGGTATAGGGACAGACGTTGTGAGACGACTGTCAACCTCCTTGGTGATCTGAGCCCTGGCCTCAGCCCACCAGGAGGCCAAGGTCTCCTTCAGATCCACCTGCGGCTGTGGAGTGGGTGGCGGAGATTGAGGATACACATACCGAGAGTACCCGTAAAAGGAGTATCAGTAGCCTGACGGTGGGTAGCCCGGCACCGGATACTGCAGCGTTGGGTACTGCGGTGTTGGATTCTGAGGGGACGGGTACTGCGGCACCAGGTATTGCAGTGTCGGGTACCCTGGCGCCAGGGGCTCTGATGGAGCAGAAGCACCTGGCAAAGGCTCTGCTAGTGGGCCAGACAGAGGAAGCATTGGGCCCACAAGCATCGGGCCGAGCATAGGTACACCGTCCGAGCAGGTCCAACAGTCCTGATGGAGGAATAGGTCTTCTGCTGGGCAAAGGGACACCGGAGGGCGGTGTCGGGTCGGCGGCGTCTGAGAATCCGGCGTGGGAGGAGGAGTCCCTGGCGGCAGCGTCTCAAAGTTCTCAGTGATGACCAGGAAAGGAGGATTAAAATTCCCAGGTGTCAATCAAGGGACCTCAGTAGGCAGCGTGGTGAGACACTGCATTCAGCCTGGGCGTCAGACGGGGCAATAGGGTCTGGCGCAGGCTTTTTGGCCGGGCGGTCATTGGAGGATCCGGCAGCCAACTTATCAGCAGTGTCTGGGAGGATGTTGGAGGAGTCTGCGTCCGACTTATTGGACTCCCGGTCCAAGGAAGGCAGTGAAGGAGTGGCGACATTGTTGGAAGGAGGTTTGGCTGGGCGCTCACCCGAGGAGGATAGTGGCTTAGCAGCCTTGTCCGGGCAGGCGTCAGTAGGACCGACATCTGACTTACCAGACCCACTCTGACTGGAGGCGCAGATGGAATGGCGCTAACGAGGCAGGGCCTCCTTTGCCCCGGAGGCTCCTGAAGGGCCTAAGCGTGAGCCCGACGGGAGGTGCAATGCCTTCTTTGTAGCCACCAAGACAGCCGAAGAGCGATCCCCCGGAGAGGATGTTACCTTAAGGGCCGCAATTCCAGCCAAAGTCACTGTTGTGGGAGATGATTCCCACTCCCAGTGCTTCTCCTTGTCACACTTCTTTTTGTGGCCTTCGGGGGAAGTGGATGCCTGCCTAAGCTTTTTAAACTTTTTCCATGGAGGTCATTTTCTTCTTGAGGAGATGGGCTTCCACAGACTATTGCCTTCTCTTTCGGGTAGCTGAGTTGAACTTCTGGCAGTGCTGGCACTTCTCCACGGGGTGGTCTGGGCCTAGACAGAAGAGGCACAAGGAATGGCCGTCCTTGTGTGGAAGTTGGGAACCACACGAGTCGCACTTGTTTTTATGCGATTCGGAGGGCGTTGGGGACAACATACACAGCACATGTTTGAGAAAATATCGAAAAAAAACAGAGAAAGAGGTCAAAAAAGCTGTCAAACTTTAAGACCGACGAACAACTGACGAGCGCTGTTCTACTGCAAGGAAGTTTCACAAGCCGACAGCGGGAAAGAACTGGAAGGTGGGCGTAGGGGACCACCCCTTTATACTAATGTCGCATGACGCCGGTCACCTGACATATGGGCGGTCCTTCGCCACAGACTGCTAGCTAGAAATCTTTCCGTGAGGTCCTGATGCCTGTCGGCTTAGTCCTATATGTGAATACCTACTGCAAGAGCCTGCTCAAAGTAAGATCTGTTGTTCCTAATCCTTCATTTTAGGTATTAAACTTTACATTTTATAAATGTTCACCAGGATATCTCTGTATTCCTGTATGGTAGGGACCCTCTGGGTCATCCAACGTCTTGAAATGGCTTTTTTTGCGGCTAGGAGGTAGACCAGGAGCAGTATTCTAGTCCAGGATGGAGTGTATTCTGGATATATGTGTAACAGGAACATTTCCTCTGTAAGAGCAACTGATTCCCCCAAATAATCTGACATATCTTTTTGTAAATACATCCAAAATGGTAGAAGAATGGGATATTCCCACATAATTTACTTATTTATATTTTGGTGACCGGGTAGGCCCACTGAGACCGTAAGAAAAAATTACTCACCTTAGTAATGTTGTTTCTTCTAATGGAGTCTTGCTATATTATGACAATTGCAGTTTGTCCCACCATTAGAACTACTCCGGAGGTGAAAGAGTTAACTTCCATGCCAGGCATGGAGCTTAGAGTGTGAGCTCGGTTAGAGAAGCTCTGTCTGGATAATTTCAAACTGAAACTGTCAGATCTTTACGAGCAAAAACTCACTAAGGTTCTGTGTGGAAGCTGTAACCTACACTAGCCAACTGGCTACCTAAATATTAACACATAATCCTGGTCCCAACACCAAGACTCAAGTCAGGGGACCAGAAAATAAATAAGATAAGATAAAATAAAAACACAACACCCCAAAACCCCAAGAAGGGGTGGAAAAACATATAATGGGCATAAATAAGTGCCAACACTGGACTGCCCACCCCATACCCAAGTAGAAGTTCTGAGAGGGGCAGGCTGGGGGAGGTCATAATATAGCAAGACTCCATTAGAAGAAACAACATTACTAAGGTGAGTAATTTTTCTTCAAACAACATGAAGTCTTGCTATATTATGACAATGCAAAATACACAGCAGTACCTCCATGGAGGAGGGACAGAACCTACTTAGGGAATAGGCTCTGGCCTTAAGCTGTGCCAAATCTAGCATCCCTCCTGGCCTGGATATCCAAGGAGTAATGCTTGGTGAAAGTGTGCACGTTTTCCAAGTACCTGCTTGACATATCTCTAAGATAGGGATGTCTCTGGCAGCAGCTAGAGACGCAGCTGTACCTCTGGTAGAGTGAGCCCTCAGGCCTGAAGGGGGAACCTTTCCCAGTTTTTGATAACAAAATTGGATACAAGAGACAATCCACCTGGCAATGGATCTCTTAGTGGCAGGTTTACCTTTCCCAACCTCACCATAAATGAGAAAAAGTTGGAGGGATTCGAACCTATGACCCTTGGTACGCTCTATATAGTAACTTAGGGCCCTCTTAACATCTAAGCTGTGCAGCCTCCTCTCACCAGAGCAGGAATGGTCAGTGAAGAACACTGGAAGGGAGATAGATTGGTTAAGATGGAAATCTGAAACCACCTTAGGCAAAAACTTCCTGTTAGTCCTAAGGACTACTTTATCCCTGTGAAAGGAAATAAAGTCAGTCTCCACTGACAAGGCTTGTAACTCACTTATGCGCCTGGCAGAAGTGATGGCTACTAGAAAAACAGTTTTCCAAGTCAAATACTTAAGCTCTGCAGAAGACAGAGGTTCAAAGGGGGGTTGCATCAAGTGAGCAATGCAAACATTAAGATCCCAGGCAGGGGCCGGGTCCCTGAAAGGTGGATTAGTATGAAGTAATCCTTTGAAAACTTGGAAAATACAGGGTGGTGGAAAGAGAGGGCTTTCCTGCTGAAATAAAGCAGAGACAGCTGCCAAATGTACTTTCAGGGTAGCTGGTCTCAGGCCCAAAGAATTAAGATGGACCATATAGTCTAAAACAATGGGCAAATCAGCAGATTCGGGAAATGTGCTTCCCAGAGCACCAGATGGAAAACCTTTCCATTTAAAATTATAAGTAGCCTAGTGGAAGGCTTCCTGAAGCCTTCAGATTCAAGAACACCTTGAGAAAGGTGTAGGTCAGCAAACTCTAACTCCTCTAGAGCCAGGCCTTGAGGTTGAGGATTTTAGATTCGGATACCAAACTCTCCCCTGGGCAAAAGTTAACAGGTTGTGATTCCTGGGGAGACACAGGGGAAGATGGACTGCTAAGGACAGAAGGAGTGGGTACCAGGGCTGCCTGGCCCAATCTGGAGCAATCAGAATCATCTTGCAAGGCTGGGATCTGATTTTGACTAGCACCTTGAATAGGAGAGGGAAAGGGAGAAAGGCATATAGAAACTTCCCTTCCCAATCTAGGAGAAAGGCATCCTCCGGGGGACTAAGCCCATCACTGGGGGCCTGCAACAAAACAGTGGAAGTTGGTGATTGTCTGGGGCTGCGAAAAGATTTATCTGAGGGGTGCCCCATCTGGCAAAAACTATCCCCAGTACTTGGGGATCCAGTGACCATTCGTGATGGCCCTGGGAAATCCTGCTGATAGCATCTGCCAGGATATTGTCCTTTCCTGGGAGGTGAACTGCTATGAGGGAAGTGTTCAGGGAATAAGCCAGAGACCACAACTTCATTGCCTCGGTGCACAAAGCCGAAGACCGAGTGCCCCCTTGTTTGTTGATGTACCACATTGTGGTGGTGTCTGTTCTGACTTGTACCACTTTGTTCTGAACAGATGTGAAAACACCTGAAGTGCTAGAAAGACAGCTCTGAGTTCCAACAAATTGATGTGGAGCAGAGATTCCTGAGGGACCACACTCCCTGGGTGGAGAGGTGTACATGTGAGCCCCCATCCCAGAAGGGACGCATCTGTAGTAAGGGTCAAGGAGTGAGATAGGGGATGAAGGGACTCCTAATCTCAAATTGCTCTGATCCTGCCACCACTGAAGGGCCTGGATCAGGGTTCGAGTCACTGGGATCAACTTGGAAGGGATCTTTCTTTGAGACAAAAGGCTCTCAAGTGAAACTGAATGTCCCTCATCTGAAATCTTGCTCCTTGCACTACAGCTGTGGAAGCAGCCATGTGTCCTAGGAGCTGTAAGAGTGCCTTGCTAGTCGAGACCTGCAAAGTGAAGGAGGAGGCCAGGGTCACTAGGTTCCTTACCCTCTCTAAGGGTAGGAAGGCTCTGGCCTGCTTTGTGTCCAATTCTGCACCTATAAAGGTGAGTACCTGGACAGGTTCTAGAACTGACTTTGGAAGATTGAGCAGAAAACCCAGAGGGTGAGCAGCTGCTGGGTAACTTGCAGGTGTGATTTGACCTGTTCTGGAGACTGGCCTACAATGAGCCAGTCGTCAGGTGAGACAGATGGCAATCTTTTGCCTTCTTAAATGAGCAACTGCTACTGCTAGACATTTTGTGAATACCCTTGTGGCAGAGGTAAGGCCGAAGGGCATTGCTCTGAACTGGTAATGGCCTGAGGGCAGTTCGAATCTGAGGTACTTTCGGTGGGAGCTTCTGATGAGAACATGAAAATAGGCATCCTTGAGGTCCAGGGAAGCTAGCCAGTCCCCTGGCCTTAGAGAAGGTAAAATCATTGCCAGAGTCACCATTTTGAATTTTGGTTTCAAAAGGTGCTTGTTCAGATATCTTAGGTCCAAAATGGGCCGCCATTCTCCTGTCTTTTTTGGGGTAAGGAAGTACCTGGAGTACAGACCCTTGCCCTGGTGTAGGGGAGAAACCCTTTCTACAGCTCTGAGAGCCAAGAGGGTTGAGACCTCTGTTTCTAAGGCAAAGGTCTCTAGAGGATTTGCAGGTGGAAAAGATCCGATTCTCATCTTTGGAAATTTTTTGAAGCTGAGAACCAGACCCTGGCTTACTACTTCCAGGACCCACTTGTCTGATGTTAGAGCCTCCCAGTCCTGAACGAAGTAAGCCAGCCTGCCCCCTACAGGTAATGGAAAACCGGCCCTGGGCATCCCATCAGGGTGCCTGTTTATAGGGGCTTTAGGCTGAGGGGTGGGAGCAGGCCTGCTTGCACCCGTCTGCCTCTCCCTCTGAAGAACCCCTCTGAGCATAAGCAGAAGAAGCCTGGGTTTGGTAAAGGCCTGTGAAAGGCCTACCTCTACCCTGGGGTCTGCCTCTGATGAGTGGCTTGCAGCTCCTTGGCATATGCACTCTTATAAGTTGTTCTATATTCATCCATTTTCTTCATGTAATTCTCTGTCTGCTCCCCAAACAAAATTTCCTACCACAGGAAAATCCATAGCCTTAGTCTGGGTATCCTGTGACAAACTAGTACACCTGAGCCAAGCCAACCTCGAAGGCCACAGATGTAGCCATGACTCTAAGGATACATCATTAGAATCCACAGCAGCATGGAATTGCACCTTGGATGCCTCAATACCATCAGCAGCCACCTGCTCCAGCTCCTTGGCAAGCTGGCCAGGGCCTGTTTGCCAAAGCCATGACAGTGTCCCATCTAGATTTTGGTATCTTGCCACATAAGCCATGTAATTTGCTTGTCTGAGTCCCAAAGCGCTGCCATGTATTGTTTTTAGCCATGGCATCAATCTTCCTGGAGTCCTTGTCAGGAGGATGTGAAGCCAGGGAATGTTAGCCTTATCACAGGCTGCAGCCTGAACTACTCCAACATGACTGCATTGCTGTGAAAGAAAGTCTGTATCAGGACCTGACAAAGTGTACCTCCTGTCCATCTTCTTGTCAACAGGAGGCACAGAATTAGGAGCTTTAAAATTTTTATTGTTTGTTTCCTAAATGATTTATGTAAGGGGATAGACAATCTCCTAGACTCTGGGATATCCATAATTTCCACAAAATCAGGTCCCTCTTGCTCATCCACAGCTTCCTCTAATGGGAGCTGGAGGTTTCAACAACCTTTTTATAAAACAGGAAGTGAAGGGACTCAGAAAGCGTGGGGAGATTCTAAAGGTCTGTCTGGGGAGATGTCGGTTCAATGGGCACATCCAGACTCTTAAAGTCACATTCACACTGTTCATAATCCTCCTCCCCTCCTCTGGTTCATAAAACTCTTCAATATCATATTCTTGAACCGGTGGAACGTCGAACTGACCTTTACCAGACAGTGGCGGTTCGGACGGAACGGAGAAAGTGACTGTACAATCTGTATAGCTTTGCTATTTCTGCAGCAGTTGGAGAAGGAATTTTGGACTCCACACCTGCTGATTTTCTAGTTTTCTTTGCTGGAACTGGCTCCTCAGAGTCAGCTTCGTTTGCCCGAGGAAGTCTCGCCCTGGTCAGAGGGCACTCCCTCCGGTTCGGTTGGCACCGAACCGGGCTGGCCATCCGGGTCAGCGGACTTTTTGGCCTCTCGTTCCCTGAGCCTGCCAACTCTCTTATCCAGGGTGGCTGCAGGGAAATTCTTGCAAATCTGTCAGTCTGAATTGAGGTGGTCAAACCCCAGACAATAGACACATGTGGTGTGTGGCTCAGCCTTGGCAAAGGCTTCCCCACAGACACTACAGTGTTGAAACCCAGTGGCCTCGGTTTTTGTTTTGGGTTTCTCAGACATGATGCCAGCCTAACCAACAAACTTGCCCTCTGAACGGCAGTGCCAGGCAAGACACCCTTATCGGTTCAACCGTGTCACGGGTCGTGGAAAAAAGCGTAATGAAATCCGTTTTTTTTAGAACCGATAAGAACCGGGAACTGCACTCTAAAAGCTTTAAAATGCTTACTTTTTAAGTTTTAAACAACCTGATCGGTTCGAACCGAACCGATAAACATTTACAAGTTCCACACAGAAATAAACCTGTCTATTACTTACAATACCACAGACAGAGCTTGAACCGATTGGTTTGCGGTTAAAATAATAATACTCGCGGTTGAATTTAACCGAGAAAATACTGTTTAAACCGAGAAAGGAACCGAGCAGTAGGAGAAATCTCCGGAGCGACTGTTCAGTGAGGCGGAGTAAAGAATCTGACAGTTTCAGTTTGAAATTATCCAGACAGAGCTTCTCTAACCGAGCTCGCGCTCTAAGCTCCATGCCTGGCATGGAAGTTAACTCCTTCACCTCCGGAGCAGTTCTAATGGTGGGACAAACTGCAACTGTCATAATATAGCAAGACTTCATGTTGTTTGAATGGTCCCTTTTTCAGGGACGACCCGGGGATAATTACAGCCAACAGTACAATAAGAAGTAGGAACAATTCAAGGGAAAGTGAGCATATACAGACATTAAAATCAGAACATATAGTACAATCACAGGCAGGTTAGGTAACGTTTAGAATAACATGGGGTAAACACTAGTTTCACAAAAGTGGCAGTTACATAAGGTTCTTTTATCAGGTCAGTTTCACGGGTTACAATTTCAAGCGTTTCAAGTGATAAGATTCAACTGAAATAGGATACCAACCTGTTAGGTGGCAGGTTTTAGTATCAGAGGTGGAGTGCTGTTTTCTATCCTCAGCGGCGGCATGCACAGAGGCTTAGCTCTAGAAGGTATGTCTTTAGGCCTTTTTAAACCCCCAAAGGAGCTGCAGTCTTGAAGATTGCTAGGTAGGCCATTCCATAGGGACGGGATGTAATTTTCAAACGACCGAAGACCTTGGCTTGTTCGGACTTTTGGGACATGGAGGAGTCGACGACACGAGGATCTAAGTGTTCTTTCAGGCTACTTGAGTACTAAGGTATGACTCAGGCTGGGGGAAGCATCCATTTGTAGAAGCTTGAAAGCAAAGCATAGGGAAGTGTAAGTCAATCTGCCCTCCAGGGAGGGCCAATTCAGTGAGTCGAGTATATTACAGTGCTGTTCTAGTGGCTGAGCTCCCAGGGCAAAGCATCCTATTCTGTGGTACAATTTTCCTAGCTTTCGCATCTCTGTGTTTTGCATTGAATGTAGCACTGGGGTACCATAAAATAAGGTGGTCAGGAACATGCCCATGGCTATCTTTAGCCTGGGTGCCTGAATGAGAAAAAGGGTTAGACGGTACGTGAGCCCAAGCTTTTGATTTAGCGCCTTGGTTTTTTGTTCAACATGAACCTTGAAAGAGCAGTCTTGATCGATATAGACTCCCAGGTATTTGATGCAATCCACCACCTCAATAGGATGGCCACTGGACAGATAAGGGGATAGTAGACATGTGTTAGGGCCCAATTTACTGGGTCCGAAAAGGATGGCTTTGTTTTTTTTTCCTCTTTTAGGACTAGCCTATTTGTCAGGAACCAGGTTTCCACTAGGGAGAGATCGTGGTTCAGGAGCTGGTTTAGCTGTACAGCATTTGAAGCAGATCTGCGTAGTACTGCATCATCCACATAGAGGGTCACTTTCGCTCTGCCACAGTGCTTTTGGTAGATTGTTGATAAACAGGGAGAATAGAAGGTGCCCCAGTATTGAACCTTGGGGGACACCCAGCAATGGAGCGCTTGCCTGACTCTATCCCCTGCCATCTGAGATCTGTCTTGCAAGTAATCTTTAAACCACTGTGTTGAGTGGTTGTCCAGTCCGAGAGAGCTAAGCTGCTGGATGAGCAATTTATGGTCTACTAGATCAAAGGCCTTGGTAAGGTCTATGAAGACTGCACCAATAAGTTGGCCTTTGTCTTGGGCAGCAAGGATGTTGGATGTTAGACTCACCAGGGCAGTATCAGTACCATGTTGTTTTCTGAATCCATGTTGTCGTGGAGTGAGGAGGCTATGTTGTTCAGCATATGCCTGGTCTTGTTGGTATACAATTCTCTCAAGCATTTTATTTAGTGTGCAGAGAATAGAAATCGGTCTATAGTTTTCAACTAGCTCACTGGGTCCTCCCTTGGGGATCGGGGTAACCAAAGCTGTTTTCCAAGCTGAGGGGACTTTGCCTTCCATCAGTGACCTATTGAACAACCACATGACTGGTACGGCAACTGTACATAATGTGACCCATGTCGGCTAAAGAGCGCCCAGAACCCCTCCAGCATTTCCCATAACTTGCTGGCACATATCTGATAAGCCTCACAAGTCATCTGAAATATTTACAGTGACACTTAAATGAAAATTTCCTCCATATATTTGCAGAAGTAATCTTTACTACTGCTAAAGCTGATTCCTCCCATTGTTCCCTGGAAACTTCCAGACCAAGGTCCTTATTCCAGCTCTGTTGGACCGAGTCTGTAGACTCAGAAGTCAAGTCCCTCATGATTTTGTACAGGGACCCTATTAAATGGTCCCAGTGGTTCCCCTGGATATGATCCATGTATAATTTGAGTAGGGGAAGGGTCAGGCATGCAATCTTGGCCCGGATCACCCTACTCCATAAAATATAATTTCTGACTTGGAAATACCTAAATAGATTGGGGCTCGGAATGTTAGATTTAAGGGTTAGCTCTTCAAATGTCAGGACACCAGAGTGCCCTTAAAACTGAAATGTGTGTTCCAGACCAAGATGGTACCACTTAGCAAAAGTCAAGTCAGATTTAGATGGAAGAAACAGATCATCTTCTGAAAGAATTTTACAATATTCATATGCAGAGAGGAAGATTTTTGATATTGTGACTTTAAACCATATTTTTAGGACATTATATTGGAAAAATCTTTTAATGGCAAGGATTGCCCTGGAGAAGAAGAAAATATTTTTTTAATACCACGAAGATCAGTAATATGAAACTCTAATGTTTTCCACTGTGTTACATGGCTCTGGGATAAATATAACAAGTGAAGGCGCAAAAAAGCAGCCTCTGCATACAGGCGCAGATCCAGCAGATTTGCTCCCCCTGTTTTAAAGATAATTTTAATAAACTCAGCCGTATTCGGGGATAGCTAAGACCCCAGATAAAGCCAGAAATCATAGTATCTCATGACTTAATAAGAAATGCTGATGGAAAAAAGGGAATATTTCTGAAACAGATACAACAGACAGGGAAGGACATTCATACGAATTGTTTCTATTCTTTGGAAGAAAGTAAGAGTTGGGTTTGTTGTATTTCTGATAGCAGAATGCAATTTGCTAATCATTTAGATAAACACTGTTTTGAAACTGCTGTGCCCTCCCTTTTGGGCACAAAGGAAACAAAAAAGTGATCCGTTTTACAGACTGATTTGGTCCGATTCGTGTAGTAATGCAAAACTGCATATCCAGAGTGTGCAGAATTGCCTCCCCCTGATTAGAGCACTCAAGATAATACACTAGTAAGTGAATAATCTGATTGAAGTAAACTCAGAAATAACCTTTGGTCGGAACTTAAGATTTGTACGCAGAGCCACCTGGTCTCTGCGGAAAATCAAATAAGGCTCCTTACACATCAGAGCCTGAAGCTCGGAAATCCTTTGAGCAGAAGTAATAGCAACTATAACCAGTGCTTTTCTGCAACCCACAATGTTACGCAGCTGAGCCCTCTTTTACTTACTCAAACCTCCTTCTTGGGAAAATGACCCTTCCTTGCAGCCAGATGTACCTGTGTTTCATCAATCCTGCTCATATATTGTACTACTACTCCTCTGCTCTCAGTATTACTTCTCGGAGGTGCTCCCAACTTAAATGGTACCAGGAAATCTGGCCCTACCTATTACGGAGTTGTCTGGCTGGAGATGTTGAGTCAAACCCAGGTCCTCCATTTGTAACTTCGCCTCAAAACACCCCAACAGAAAAGTACGAGAGGTCTCCGAGTCAAAGTTTTGCCTTTCACCGGAGAGTGGTAGGTGAATATGGCGGATAGGTGGACCTTCAAAGAAGAATAGCTGAGTCCCAGGTCGGAGAGATGGAGCAGATACTATAAAGACCTGAAGGACAGGGTGTGAAAAAAGGTCCCAACCCTTGGAGGTTGCCCAGATAGAAAATCTTTCACTTCACTGCGTAAGTGATTCTTGTAGATGGCTTTCTGGACTCTACAAGGGCTTCAGCGACTCTGGGAGAGACCCCAAAGTGAGAGACAACTATGTCTGCAGGCGTCAGGCATAAAGGTGAAAGGACATGAGGTCTGGATCGACTAGCCTGCCTTGATCCTGGGTCAGAAGGTCCTGGCAGAGGGGAAGAGGAACCAGAGTCTCCATTGCCAACTGCTGGAGCAGAAGGAACCATATCTGGCAAGGCCAATATGGAGTGATGAGGATCATCTGAGCTCCCTCTACTTGCAACTTGAGTAGAACCCTCTGCAAGAGTGGGAAGGCGTACAGGAACCTCCCTATCCAGCAAAGAGACAGTGCGTCTCATCAAAAGACACCTGGCCCAGGAATGAGAGATCAAAAACTGGGTAGTTTTGCGTTGTATGGGGAGGCGAACAGCTAGAGATCTGGACGACCCCAAAGGTCAAAAATGTCCTTGACCAACGACTGACACAGTTCCCAATCTTGAGCCCTTGCCCGAGTGCAGCTGAGACTGTCCGCTAGGGTGTTCTGGATGTCCAGGACATGCACTGCAGTTAGCTGGTGCAGGTGCTGAACTGCAAAATACCACACTCCGCATTGCTTCCCTGCACAAGGGATACAACTGGGTGCCTCCCTGTTTGTTTACATACCAGACCACACACACGTTGTCCGACTGGATCAGAAGTGGTCCCAGGAGAAGGGGCTGGAATGCCTGGAGGGCATACAGCACAGCATGTATCTCGAGCACCTTTATGTGCAGTGAAAGCTCCTGCTGAGACCAGGATCCCTGGGTTCTGTGAGTTCCCAGACACGCTCCTCAGCCCTGAAATGATACATCTTTTCATCATGGTTTGAACTGGAGGGGGGAGGCTGGATGGGAACCCCTCAGCAGAGATTTTGCAGATCCTACCACCAAAGGAGATCCTTTCACATAGGGTTGGACACCGGAACCCTGTGATCAATGTCATCTGATCTCTGATTCCACTGTACGCTGAATGTCAAGTGTGTAACCCGCATGTGGAGCCAGGCCAGGAGTACCATGGGAATGGCTGCTGCCATAAGACTGAGAAGGCGGAGGACTGTTCTGGCCATTGTCCAATGGCTGGAGGCCACACACCGAGCTTGCCTCTGCAGCATTTCCGCCCTAAGGGGAGGAAGGCCTGGCCCTGGGAAGTATCCAGTACCGTCTCAATAAATTGGAGGTGCAGGGAAGGAGTGAGGTGAGATTTGGGGTAATTCACTATGACCCTCACCCCGTGGAACAGGTCCAGGGTAGCCACTAGAAAAGCCTCCATGTCAGCCCTTGACGGAGCTGACAGAAGCCAGCCATCGAGGAATGGGAAAACATAGTGGACCCAATGTCGCAAAGCCACTGCCACCACCGCTAGGCACTTGGTGAACACCCTGGGTGCCAAGGAAAGCCCAAAGGGGAGAGCCTTGAATTGGAAATGTTCTCCTTGGAAAGCAAATCTGAGAAAGCAGTGGTGGGCAGGGAATATAGGGATATGCAGGTAGGCATTCTGCATGTCCAGGGTGCAGAGCCAGTGTCCCTGATGAAGCAGTGGCAACAAACAGTCCTGGGAGGGTCAGCATGCGAATCCATTTGTACTCGACATATATGTTGAGCGTGCTGAGGTCTGGTATCGGCCGAAGGTCTCTGGTCTTCTTTGGGACCAGGAAGAAGTGGGAGTAATACTCCTTTCTTACCTGGCCCTGAGAACTTCTTACCAGGCCCTGAGAACTGGCTCTATGGTGGACTTTTGCAGCACAGCCGCAATCTCCTCTCTGATGAGCAGGAATGTGACCTTGTAGGTAATGAGAATGACCTGGAGGATTTTCTGGAGGTCTCACTGTGATTTCTATTGTGTGCCCTTGAGCTACTAGCTGAAGCACCCAACATTCTGTCATGATCGCCTCCCACTCTGACAGGTGGTTAGCAAATCTGCCCCTGACTGGTTCCTCCAGAACTGTGGGTGGAGAAGTGGGGGCGGACCACGAGTCAAGAGCTGGAGGGAGGTTGGGGAGCTCTGCCCCAGACATTCTGTGCAACGGGGGAGAGATGAGGAGCCCAACATTTGCCCTGATGCCTGGCAGGCTGCTGCCTTGTCAGACACCTTTGCTGCCGGTGAAAAGGAGGCAGAGACTTGGGATTGGCATGGTAGAGGGAGTGCACTGAACAAAGAGCCTTCCCTTGCTCCTGCAGATCGATCAATATGTCCTTGATGTCCCCTCCGAAGAGCACAGAGACCCTGAAGGGGCACCTAGAATGGATGCTTAGACATCCTGAGTGAAACCTGATACTTGCAAACAGGCATGCCTGCGAAGACAAACCGCCGTCGCCATGCTTCTAGCAGAAGCGTCAATGGCGTCATAAGTTGCCCATAAGGTATGACAGCAGGTAATCTCTGCAGTCTTAACCATCTGCTGAATTTTGGTCTTGGTCTCAGAATCCGGCCAAAGCCTCAGATTCCTTCAGTTGGCTGAGGATGGCCTTTTAATAGCAGACCATATGGGCTACATAACTCAGAGCCCGAAAAACCAAAGTGGAGAATGAGTAGACCTTCTGGCCAAACTGGTCAAGTTGCCTCGACTCCTAATCAGGAAGGGAGGCACTCCTATGCTTTGCCTTTGCAGATTGGTCAAGAGCCGCGTTAATGACCACTGAATCAGCTTTAGGGGTAGTTAACTAGGTGATCTTTTCTTTCTGGAGCATGGTACAATCTGTCTGCCTTCTTCTAAATGGCTGCAACAGATGACGGTTGTTGCCATATGGTAGTGGCCAAATTGTCATGGGACCCTGTCCACAGGGGAATGAGGAGGGGGTTCAGCTCTGGAAGGTCAAGATGATCTGCCAACCTCAGTATCTGGGGATCTTGCTCTTCGGTCTTCCAGCTGTTAAGCCACCTGAATTTTTCAGAGGATGTCCAAAAAGGAGGGATCCTCTGGGGAAGACTTAAGAGTCTCCTTAGGCTTGGGGTCCTCCAGTGGAGAAGATTCAGAGCCCAAAGAAGAGGAGAAAGAGTCAGATTCTGAGTCTGGCATAGGGCTCCTGGGTGGAGACAGGGATCTTCAAGGGGGATCCTCTGTCTGAGGATCAGCCAGCCAACAACCCTGGTCTTCCCTCATGAAGGCACCTGTGTGTCCAGAAGCTGGGGAACGGACCCTGATAGGGGACAGGGACCGTAGAGTAGGGGTCACCCAGACCAGCATGCAAGCCGTTTCTTGCTGGCGTCAGTCCAACTCCGAAGTTAGCTGGTGCCTAACTTTGTTCCACCAGGAATCAAAGAGAGCATCATAATCCACTGGGGCTTGTAGAGAAGCCTGTGCAGAATATGGGTAGGCCAACGGTTGATACCCGGATAGCCCAGCACTGGGTACCCTGGCATAGGGTGCCCCGGCGTTGGATACTCTGGCATTGGATACCCCGGCATCGGCTACCTTGGTGTAAGATGGCACTGCATAGGGTAGCCCAGCATTGGATAGCCCTGTGTTGGGTAACCTGGAGAAGGACCCGACGGTGGGGCTGAGGGCCCAAAGGGAGGCCAGAAGGCCCAGGTAGCAGGGAATCTAGCTGCGGAGTTACAGAGGGACCAGGCGTCAGCGCAGACAGGGTGATGGGCGACTCTGAAGTCTGGGGTGTAGAAGGTGGGCCAGACAGAGGGATCACAGGTGGTTTGGCTGGGAGGGTCTGATTTAGTGTGTCCCAGTGATGGCTGATCGATCAAGTCAGTGGGTGACAGCTCCTCCAGCTCCAGGTGGGAAGGAGAATCTGAGGGCCCCACTGCAGGAGACGAAGGAGATTTCTGAGAGGGGATTCCTCTCGGGGCAGCTGCAGTTGAAGCAGCAGCGGGCGCTAGTCTGAAGGACCGGTGTCAGACCTCAAGTCGGGGTCCGACATGAGTACCGGGGCTGTGCAGTCGTCAGCAGAGCCGGGCTCCGACTTACCAGCTGAACCACCCTACTTAGACCCTGGTTTAGATTTGAAGGGTGGACTTAGCCTCTGAATCTCGGAGGTCCCGACTGGAGCAGAGGTTGTTCCGTAGCAGGAGGAGCAGGTTTGGCTGGAGTGGCACCTCCTGTACTGGTAGAGGGCCGCTCGACGGCCGAGGTCTCCAAAGACAGCAGCGACCTGGAGGGAGACCGATCCTGGTCCTGGTTCTTGCCCTTGTCCTGCTTCTGCTTCTGCTGGGAAGAGAGGGAGCCAGAAGAGTCCCCGGGAGATGAAGAAGCACTCCGCACCGGCTGCAGCTTCTTTTCCATTGAAGGTGAGCTTCCAGGACTTGCTGACAGTGTTTCCGTGTGGCCTGGCTGAACTTCTGGCAGGCCTCACAGTCCTCGGTGTCATGGTCAGGCCCAAGGCAGAAGAGACACAAGGTATGGCCGTCTTTCTCCGGTATCTGCTTGCCGCAGATGCACTTGTTCTTGTGGGACTCTGACAAAGTGGGAGAAGACATGCAATCCAGCATCGAAATGACTGATTTTTGGAAGAAAACAAGAAAATCGAAAGGTAATACTTATTAAAAATGGCAGCTGACTATAGCAGTGTTCCGCAAGGTCTGTTGTGTGCAGGTCGATGGCGGGAAAGAACTGGAGACGGGCGTGGGGACCGCCTACTATATACCGTTGGGCCGACATTGGTCACGTGACAGCTGGTGGGCAGTCCGCTGCCAGACACTGCTAGCTAAGTTTTCCATGTGGTCCTAGCTCCTGGCGGCTCAGTCCTTATGTTTATTGCCTATTGCAAGAGCCCTCTCGAAGTAAGGTCTTAGGATTTGTGCACCAAGACACACTGTCTTTGTGAATAATCAAGTAAGGCTCCTCGCACCAGAGGGCCTGAAGCTCTGAAATTCTTCGAGCAGAAGTAATTGCAACTAAAAACAGCGCTTTCCAAGATAGAAAGTACAAATCGCAAGTCGTGACTGGTTCAAAAGGGAACAGGATCAACTTTTCCAAAATAAAATTTAAGTCCCAAGCTGGGACAGGGGAATGGACTGGGGGTTTCAGGTGCAGGATGCCTCTGAGGAAAGTACGGGAGACATCCAACTGAACAATCGTACGGTCGAAAGGTAGAAATAGCCGAAAGGTGGATCTTGAGTGAGGAACACTGGAGGCCTGAGTCAGACAAAGAAATCAGGTAGTCCAGGATATTAGTACTAAACAGGTGAAAGGGTCTAGAGAATGTCTGGCAGCCCAGAAGGCAAACAGCTTCCACTTCATGGCATATGTGGCACAGGTGGAAGGAAGGCTTTCGAGTGGCCACCAGGACGTCCGCTACCCTGTTAGAGACCCCAAACCTGGCAATGGTTACATTCTCAGGAGCCAGGCATGCAGATGAAGGGACCGGAAGCTGGGATGGACCAGGGTCCCCGATCCTAGGTCAGCAGATTCCTGCAAAGGGGCAGAGGGACCGTGGGTTCCTATGCCAGCTGCTGAAGCAGAGGGAGCCATATCTGGTGAGGCCAGAATGGAGCCACTAGAATCATACTGGCTCTTTCCATCTGCAGTTTGATCAAGTACCCTCTATATTAGAGGAAATGTATTCGTTTCTCAATAGTACAATACCTTTAAGCCAGAGACTCTTTTACAAAGGTTCCACGTCGGGGTGAAATTATACAACAAATAGACATTAACAATGTACATAACAATATTGATTAGACAGTTACACACATAAGAACTCTACAAGTGCAAACAATGGTTACAGTCGGTACAAGCAGGAGGTAATAATAATAAGGTGCAGTCATTAGGATGACATTGTCATTAACAAGGTTGCAGGTAGCACTATTGGTAGGGGGTATACAGCCACTAATAATGAAGAGACCAAGAACAAAACTCAGGGGGTTTCCAGTAGGCAACAGGAGTTAATGCAGAAAATCAAAGCTGTCAGAAGCGGACAGTCAGTGAAGAAATATAAGGGGGAGAGAGAAGAGATACGGGTGGCTTGACCAGAGTTGTATAAAAGGCATGGGGTTGATTGCAGGTGAGAAAATGATGATACTAGCAGAGAGGAGGAGAGGTAGCTAATAGAGAGGGATTGAGAGGAGAAGGTATTAGGGAGGGTGGGAAAGGAGGTGGTAGGGGCGAAAAACCGAGGGAGTGAGTGGCCAAGGGAGTTGTAGGTAGGAATGTGAGGGGGCACCAGTTAGGTGGGGAAGTCACAGCTGTTAAGCTTAGAAAGGTGTTGTCGCAATTTGTTTTTGAATGGCCCTATCCTGGGTTCATTCAGGACGTCCCAGGGGAGGCTGATCAGCCAGCTGGGTACTCTAAACATAAATGCCCGCTGTGCTTGCATCGTACAACAGAAAGGGACTTAATACATAAGCTTGGATGCACTTCTTGTACTGCAGGGGTTGGGCACCTGTGTAAGACGCAAAAAGGTCCAACTCTGGATGACCCCATCTGTCAAACAGATCTTCTGCTAAGAATGAGAGAAGCTCCCACTCTTGCATGCTGGACTGAGTCCTGCTGAGACTGTCCCGCCAGGGTGTTTAGGACACCTGGCACGTCGACCGCAGAGTGTGTCAGACTGTGATCCTGTGCCCAATACCACACTCCCTGCAAAGGGAGTATGAGTGAGTCCCGCCCTGTTTGTTGCTGTAGTAGATGACACTCTGACTGTCTGACTGCACCAGCAGCTGGCCTGGAGCAAGATGTTCCTGACATGCCTGCATGGCACAGAGCACCGCTCTCTCTCCTCCAGGACACTGATATGCAGGGAGGCTTCCCACTGAGACCAGAAGCCTTGGGTTTGGAAGGCACCCAGATGTGCTCCCCAGCCTAGACCTGAAGCATCCATGGTTAGAATCTGATGCGGGGAAGAAATCTGTAAGAGAACCCCGTGAAGAAGATTCAAGAGGTACATCCACCACTGCAGTCCAAGAAGGTAGCATCTTTTAGAAAAAGAGATGTGCAAGAAAAAGGGACGTGCAAGAACAAGGGGACACAATCTGAAGATAGAGGGGGACGGCTCAGGGGCAATGTGAGGAAGTATTTTTTCACAGAGAGGGTGGTGGACGCATAGAACAGCCTCCCTGAGGAGGTTGTGGGGTCTAAAACTGTGGGAGAATTCAAGAATGCATGGGACAGACAAAAGGCAATTCTTGTGGGGTGTAGGAAGAAAGAGGCTGTTGGTTAACTAGGATCTGCAGCTTACCCTGTAGGTAGGGAAATGGGCAGACTAGGCGGGCCAAGCGGTCCTTATCTGCCATCAGTCTATGTTTCTATGCAATATCTTGCGTACTGGGGATGACACTAGGACTTGTTGGTCCAACTTGTCCGTGCACTGGTCTCACTGCATTCTGGGGGTCCACTGAAGGGTGAGCATGTGAAGCCTGGCCAGTGGAATGGTGAGAACAGCCGCTGCCATTAGACCAAACAACCTGAGGTACAGCCTAGCAGGAGTGTACTGACTCTGAGCGACTTCCTGAGCTTGGGCCATGAGACACTCCATCATTTTGGGGTAGGAAGGCCTTCCCCTAATCGGAACTCAGAACCGCCCCTATGTACTGCAGTCTTAGGGACAGTACTAGAACAGACTTGGGCAGGTTGACAGTAATGCCCAGAGAGAGGAAGAGCTGGAGAGTGCGCTCCTGAGCCAGCAAAAGCTGTTCCCTGGACGGGGCCTTGAGAAGCCAATCATCCAGTTAAGGGAAGACAAACAGTCCCTCCTTTTTGAGAGCTGCTGCGACCACTGCTAAGCACTCGGTAAAGACATGCAGCGCAGAGCATAAGCCAAAGGGCAGCACTTTGAACTGCTAATGTTTGCCTTGAAAGATGAAACGAAGAAACCTCCTGTGAGGAAGAAAGAGCAAAATGTGTAGGTAAGTGTCCTACATGTCCAGTGAACAAAGTCATTCCCCGGTCCTCAGAAGGGGCATGAGGTCTGGCAAAGTTACCATGTGGAACTTTATGTACTGGACAAAGAGATCTAGTTCCTTTAGATCTAAAATGGACCGATCTTTTTGGGGACCAGGGAAAACCTGGAATAAAACTCGATTTCTCTATTGCCTTGGCACTAATTCGACTGCCTGCTTACGCAGAAGACTGTACTTCCTCCCGGAGAACAGACAAATGAGCCAGGAGCTAGCCGGAGGGTGGGGGAGGGGTATCTGGAGGATGCTGGATAAGCTCCAGGGTGTGACATTTCTCTATGATCTGCAGGATCCACGCAGCTGAAGTTAAGGTTCTCCATTGATTTGGAAGGAGCGAGAACCAACCTGCGACTGCCACCTCCTGGGTCTGGACCAGAGGAGGGGGGTCTGGCAAGAAGACAAGCTGAGGTGGAACCAGCTGCAGAGGCTGGTCGGTCTCCCATTTATGGGCTGCTTGGCCACCGTTCCAGCATACGTGGGGGCGGGTAAGGGAGCCTGAGATCTACGTTTACCCTGGGTTTGGGGAGCCGATCCTGGCTTATTCGCCTGTCAATGAAAGGTAGACCCATCCTCTATCTCATGGCTGAGTGTGGTAGAGAGAATGGACAAATTTAATGGCTGTGCCCGAGGCCTACAGATCATTTATGAGGTCCTGGACATCAGGGCCGAAAAGCTTGGTGCCACTGAAAGGGGCATTAAGCATCTTGTTCTGTACATCAGCTGAAAATCTGGAGACCCTAAGCCAGGAGTGTCTACGAAGGCATATGCCAATGGCAGCTACTCTAGGCACTGTATCGGCCATATCATACAGGGCCTTGAGCAGGTGTTTGCTAACATCAGCAGCAGATTGAAAACACTAAAGCAGATTGAACACACTGAAGCAGTTCCTGCTTCTAGGAGTCATCAGGAAGGGCCTAAGCGGCAACTTTGCCCTTTCTCCAGTTGGCATTCTGGTATTTAACCATGTGTGACAGATAATGTGCAATCCTTAGACCCAAAGTGGAGGAGGCATAAATCCTTTTGCCCCAGAGGTCAACCCCGTGGGACTCCTTGTCTGGGGGAAGGGAACTAAGATGCCTTAGATCTGTCATGGGCCACCTTGATGACAACAGTGACAGTTTCGGCCTGGGCAGCAAAATAAGAAAGGCCCTAAAGGACATTATAAAGCTTGTCTGCCCTGCGTGGCATAGCTGGCAGCATGTCTGGCCTGTGCCAGGCTGCTGCAGTGGTATTCATAAAGGAGAAGACTCCTGTATATTTATGATTTGGATATGTCTGATGTATTTTTGATGCATCAATTGCTGTACATACAGTATGTCAATAAGAAAGCAGTCATTTCTTCTGTTGCAACATATATCTAGAGTCTGAGGCTCTGACACAAGGTTGTAAGGTGTCAAGCAAGCCTCTATTTACATGCAAGTAAGTAACTTGTAATACAACCCCTCCCATTCCGTGATGTCACTGCAGCAACAATGCAGAAGAAAACATAAGGGTATCAATGCTGTCCATCCTGATTTTATTTTAAATTTGCAATGGCTTAAGACAGTTCCATCAAGCAACTCCACACAGAGAGTAATACTTGTAGCCTTAATATGTGTAGAGCAAACAATACATCTAATAGTATTTCATTCATAGGAAACAAAGTCCGTTTCTTTGTACTGCTCATTCCTCTCTGCGAGACAGTTGTAACATGTTGTGGACAGGAGTATTTATTTATTAGCTTTTGTTGACCAGGTACTCACACTAGACAAGACAAATGCCTATTTTCAGGTACGACCTGGGGGAGATTGACTCAATCAAGCAAGCAATCAGTCAGTCAATCTCAATTTAACCATGTGAACACCCTTGAGAAGATTCATTTACAAGGTGGGCCTGAGCAGGTTCCCAAAGGTTCACAGAAGACTGAATTTCTCCTTTGCACAAATAATACACATCCCCCTTTCAGCAGCATGAAAATGGAGAGCGTGATCACTTACTTTAGTGTACTGTTTTACATTTCAAATGCTACTTAAATCTGAGTTCCTGACTGGAAACACCAACAGAAAGAATGCATATGACATGGGAGGAGAGAGCTAAGCAAATACAGAGCACTACAAACACTGAGACTGATTAGTGTCTACCTACAACAGCTGAGGTGTAGCATCTGATTTGTGAGGGACATGCTACTTCAAATGCTGGCATTACAACTGGGGTGCTACCACCACTTGTCCCAAGTACCTTCAAAGTGAAATGCTGTAGCTCTCATGCCACTGCTAATGATTTTAATGGGAATGGGGGGCCTTTAAAGTCATGGACCTGAGGGGCCATGAAAGTTCCTAAGGAGTTTAAGGAACGTGTTAAGGGTTACAGAGTAAGGAACTCTAGTAGGATTTGAACCCTAGTCTCCCAGTTCTTGTGCCTGTGCTTTCACCACTAGATCACCCTTCTTCCATATGCTGCAACTGTTGCTTCCCTGGTAACCTAGTCCTCGTTATAACTGAACCCTTTATTGCCTTACCGCAGCCATCCAATCACTGACTGCCTACTTACAAAGGGAAAATATTTGCAAGATTGTCTCTCACTGCTGATGTCAATCAAAACAGAGAATGCTAAAATAAATAGAAAATAATACAACAGCTGTATAATACTGCTCAAAACTCTTGCTGTACCAAAAGTCATTTATTGGGTAAACTGTTTTTGCTAACATAAACAGTAACACAACACATACGGGCACTTCCTTATATGAATACTGTATACACGTCAAAGTAGTGCTGCATCACACTCACACGGTCAGAGTCTCTATTAGAACTGCACTTCAAGATGTGCACAACACTTAAAGGGTTCCCCCATTACTCAAGGGGGGAGGGGAAGACACATTGTGGTTTTGGCTTACTGGTGGAACTGCATTTACTGCAGCACCATTATCTGTGGCTCTGATGACATCATCCTCCAGCAACACTGATGGTAAAATGGAGGACAAACACATTGATAACTTCTGGGGGCTGTATATTTTTATTTACAGACTAGATTTGGACAGCGGTAGGACTGCTGGCAACTGGAGGGGGCACATAACAGTTACACATAAGGAGTTAGGAAAATACTGGTGTGAAATTATGGGAGACTTCCCCAGAAGAATTGGAGGAATGATCTTAGGTGGAGATTAGGGAATCTCCATGAAGTCCACCAGGTCTTTCCTGGAGACATCTCTTCCTCAGTCTGGAAGCCCAATGGGGCAGACAACTGCTTCATCACATTGAAAAATGTGGCATCCTCAGGAGGAGACCTTGGAGTATATACTAACATACTAAAATGCCAGCAAAATAGGCCCAACGGTCTGTCGTGTCTGCTCATTTGGTCACCCCCAACCTGGGAGCTGACCTTGCTGCCCCCTTGCCCTCTCTGGCTTCTCCCTTCCCAGTCACGGATATTCTCGTTGCACAGGGCTTTGCTTCCAAAACCCTTCCCCTGTACCTGTCCCACCCTCTCTTGAACCCTCCACCAACCCCTGGCAGGCATTCCATGGCTCGCCACCCGCCAGTGAAGTAGCACCCGTCCTTCCTTCTCCCTGAGTCCCCCCAAGCTTCCACCCATGCCCCCAGTTGCCTCTTCCTTCGCAGCACCCTGACTGCTCCTCTCCTATTTACCCCTTCATGTACCTGAAGACCTTATCATGTCCCCCGGTCCCTTCTCTCTTCCAATGTGTACATATTTAGCTCTTGAGCCTCTCCCCATAGAACCTGTCCCCAAGCCCCAGATCATTTTGGTTGCCCTCCTCTGGACCCTCTCCAGGAGTTCAATGTCCCTCTTTAAGTGTGGCCTCCAAAATTGCACGCAGTACTCCAGGTGCAGCCTCATCAAGCAGTTATACAGTCGGAGTATCACTTCCCTCCTTCTGGAGGTGATCCCTCTAGTGATGCATCCCAGCATCCTGTTGGCCTTGGCCACTGCCCTCCTACAAGTCTCAGAGTTGTTCATCTTGACATTCACCACCACCACCCCCAGGTCCCTCTCAGCCATTGAGACTTGTAGCATTCCCCTCCCCCCAGTGTGTACACTTGGCTTGGGTTTCTGGCTCCCAGGTGCAGTACCTTGCATTTCCCTGCACTGAACCTCAGCTTCCATTTTCCAGACCACCTTTCCAGAGCCTCCAAGGTCCCCCTGTAGGGCCACCCTCCCCTCCTCCCCATCCACCACCGCCTCCAGTTTTGAGTCATTCACAAAGAGACTGATCTCACTCCTGATACCCTTCCTTATGTCAGAGACGTAGGCGTTAAACAGGAGGGGCCCAAGGACCGATCCCTGAGGGACCCCACTAATGACCCTCCTTGGGGATGAGACTATCCTGCCAACCTCCGGTCCTGGAGCCAATTTCCTATCCATCTGATCATCTGGTTCCCCACCTCCATTTCTCCTAGCTTACCCAACAGGCCCCCATGAGGAACAGAGTCAAATGCCTTGCTTAAGTCAAGAAAGAGGACAGCCACCGGTCTATCCAGGTCCAAGGCACTCATCACCCAGTCATAGAACTCCATAAGGTTTGTCTGACATGATTTCCCTAGGACAAATCCATGCTGTCATCCGGGCACCCCGACTTTTCCAGGTTCCCCCCAGTCTCTCCTTGACAATGCCCTCCATCACCTTGCCCATCACTGGTGTCAGGCTGATGGGCCTGTAGTTCCCTGCCACCGCCCTTAACCCCCCTGGGGATAGGCACTATATGTGCCACCTTCCAGTCCTGGGGTACCCATCCTGTCCTCAGAAAGATGCTGAAAAGCTCCACCAGGGTTTTCGCTAGGACATCTGCCAGTTCCTTCAGCGTTCTGGGATGTAATTTATCCAGCCCTGGTGCTTTCTCTGTCTTAAGAGACCTGAGGGCTTCCTCACCTCTCTCTGCTGTGATTACTACCTCCGCTGCCTGTCCCCTGCTTTACCTCCCCTGCCAGTGATCCCCCCAAGACCCGCCCGATCAGTAAAGGTCCCCCTCCCAGTTTCACAGTCTCCACCAATGTGTGATGCAGCTCCCCCATTTTCCTTGGTGGAAACTGAGGCGAAGTACTCATTTAGTACCTCAGCCTGCTCCCCCGGGTCTTGTGCCCATCCCTCCCATTTTAATCATGCTAATCTGCCCCTTCACCCTTCTTTTTCCCCAATGTATCTAAAGAACTCTTTGTTCCCTCTCCTAATTTCCCCTGGCCAGGTTCTGCTCCTTCCTTGCCTTAGTCTCCCTCACCACCCTAGTGGCCCTTCTGGCCGTCAGCTCGTACTCCCCTCGATCCCTTTCACTCCTTGAGCACTTGAAATGCCTATAAGCCTCTTTCTTTCCCCACACCACCTCCTGAACCTCCCTGGTCCACCAGCAGGGTTTACGGGCCCTACCACATTTTCGCCTTACTCTTGCACAGGTGTTGGTAGCATCCTGCACTCCCCTCCTGATGATTTCCCACCTACTGTCCGCATCCATGTTTGGCCCAATCCCATCCAAATGCTTCTTAAGGATCCTTCCCATTTCTTTGAAATCCACCCCCCTGAAGTCAGTTACCTCCATCTTTGGGCTGCCTTCTACCCCTCCTAGGTCCACGTAGAACCAGACCGTGGCATGGTCGCTCCCTGCCAACGGCTCCCTTACCTCCAGGCCCCCCAATCTGGTCACTGTCTGCCTGGAACACATCCAGTATCTGTGCCTCCCTGGTCGGTTCCCCCACCTGCTGAGTTAGGAACGCTTCCTGAAAGACATCCAACAACCTCTGTTCCCTGGCCACAGAGGGTGTCAGTCTCCCAGTCCGTTCCTGGCATGTTTAAGTCCCCCAACACCACACTTCCCCTGCCCAAACTGCAGTGTCTCCCAACATCTGCCACCAGACTCTCCTCCAGCTCCTCCACCAGCGCAGGGGGTCTATACACCACTCCTATTTTTACTCTCTTGCCCTCCCTTGTTATCAACGGTAACCCAAATCGCCTCCACAGTTCCCTCCACCTCCTCCACTAATCCTATGCCAATGCAGTTTTTGACTATTTTTGCTACTCCTCCTCCCCTTCCCTCCCCCCCGTCCTTCCTGAACATGGTGCAACCCTCCAGGTTCAGGTCCCAGTCATGCCCTGCAGGGGCCCAGGTCTCAGTGACCGCTGCCACATCCACCTCTCCCTCAGTTAGCATCGCCTGGAGCTCAGGCATTTTATTGCCAAGGACAGAGTCCTCACTGACTGAGGAGGCAGTGGACTTATCAGATGAGGATCTCTTCCTCTACATCATCAGTGAGGATGAGGTCAGGATGATACTCCTCCTTATCTGGGTCTGGTGTCGCATTTGTCGTCGATGGCCTGTGGGGGTATCCCGGGTTCGAAGAACAAGTGTTGACGATGAAGCTGTCATCAACGGTGCTGGTAAAGAGGGCCAATTGAAGGCATCCAGCAGCTGAACGAGTACATTTGTGAATTTAACCAGTACTTCGTTCAGGTCCATAGTGGACGTCGACTGAGGGGGTGTCAATGGCATGGGAGCAGATGACCCTCTGGTCCTGGAAGCCCAACGAACCTGTAGCCCTGGAAAGAGAAGGGGCAGGCCTTGACGGGACTGTCATCGAAGACATGCCCATTGTTGATGGTGAAGAGGTCGACAACCCAGAGGTCGACAGCAGAGCGCCCTGTGAGTCGGGTGGAGGAGCTATCAGTATGGGTCCGGTAGAAGCAGAGACCTGGACAGCTGCCGCTTCGTCAGAGCAACTGCCAGTGACCAAAAAAAAAGGAGGAGAGGCGGATGGGGAGCAGGATTGCTGTCGGGGGGGGTGTGTGTGGTGGTGGTCGCTTATCCTGTTTTTTTTCTGTGAACCCCCGAGGACTTGTCTTGGGCCTTGGAGGACTGGAAACTTGAAGACCCAGTGGGCGACTTGTCTGCTGGGGCCTCAGAGGACCCCTACCTGGAGCTGACTACCTGCTGTTCTATTGATTTTTTTCAGAGTCTTCTTGCATTGCCTGAGGTTTGTTTGATTAAACTTCTGGCAGAGCTCACAGTCGGAGATGTCGTGGTCAGGCCAAAGACAGCAGACACAAACGGAGTGTTCGTCTGTACAGGCAATCTCCTTTCCACAGTGCAGCAACAGAAAAGAGAAGAAGGATTAACTCTAGACATAAACAAAAAAGGAAAAATCTCTAAAAAAAAGAATTTGGTATGGGTTAGAAGAAAAAGCAGCCCTAGGCCGAAAAAGTCGCGAACACTGCGATGAAGCTTCCGCAGAGACGGTGCAAACAAGTCGACTGCGGGAAAGAACTGAGGAAGGAGCGGGGCCACCTTTGCATATATAGGGTTGCTGTCATTGGCTGACATCAACGGCATGGGCGGCTCCAGTTGTACTGTTGAAAATCTTTCCGCGTGGATTCCCTTTCACCGACAGCGAAGGTTCCTACGGTGTTACCTGATGACTGAGATACCCCCGAAGATCGCTCGATCCTCTACCACACCACAGATCCCTGGCAACCCATGCTTGTTCCTGAACATGGGTCGCCAGCATGGCAAGCAGTAAGGTATTCAGCGCCTTAGCCCTCCATGCCTCCAGGTCGTCTTTCTTGCTCACATATTTAGGCTTTTTCACAGCACACAAAACAAACTTGTTAATGTTAGAAACGTTCACTGGAACAGAAATCTTATTTTCTATTTAACTATTTTTTATCAACATTTGGTTAAACTCCCTGCACTCTAGAAAGATGTTTCTCTTGGATACAGAGGGGTTCCAACATTACCAAGCATCACATGTCAGGAGAACTTCAGGGCTTGCCACTAAATGGACTAAATCCATCCTATAGAGACCAACCTTTTTTGTTCTTTAGCCAGCTGCTCAGCTTGGTCCCAGATTTCAGTGGCATACAGAAAGTTAGATGTGACCTGGACATAGCTGGCTGCCATCTGGTGAATTCTCTGTGGGATTGTGACTGAAGAACTGCTGCTTGATGGGTTACTTGCTGTTGATGCGTAGCTTCCTGTGTTGCCTGGAGACAGCTTTGGAGAAACGGGGGAAGGCATGTTGACAGGTTTGCTGTTTCAGGAAGAAAACAAAACAAAACAGAAACTTTTAGTTGATGAATTACATTTACTCTGAAGCAAGGTGCTATTAGTTAGCCTTGCACTTTATTTACCCAGTGTAACCAAGCAGAGATGCATCTTGTTTTTAGTGCAGTCCTGCTTCTACAGTACCTACAGTCGTGGCCAAATACTGGCGCCCTTGCGCTTTTTCAAATAACACACAATTTCCTCTCTAAAATAAGTTGAAATTAACAACAGTACAGTATCTGGTCTCCACAGTTCTTTATTTCTCTGTTAATATTACAGAACCTTTGTTTTTGAATCAGAATTTAATATATCCTTTTAAATCAAAAAATGAAAAGAAATGGCATTGACAAAATTATTGACATCCTAGACTTAATATTTGGTAGCACAGCCTTTGGTCAAAATAACTGCAATCAACCCGCCTCTATAGCCATGGATGAGCTTCCTGCACCTCTCTACTGGCAGTTTGGCCCCTCTTCTTGTGCAAACTGCTCCAGTTCTCCCAGATTTGAAGGGTGCCTTCTCCCAACTGCTGTTTTCAGATCTAGCCACAGGTTTTCAATGGGATTTAGATCTGGACTCATTGCTGGCCACTTCAGAACAGTCCAGCATCTTGTCTTGAACCATTCCTGGGTGCTTTTTGAAGTGTGTTTGGGGTCACTGTCCTGCTGGAAGACCCATGACCTTGACGGAGACCCAGCTTTCTGACACTGGGTTCAACATTGCGCTCCAAAATGGCCTGATAATCTCCAGATTTCATGATGCCATGCACGTTCAAGGCACCCAGTGCCAGAGGCAGCACAGCAACCCCAAAACATCACTGAACCTCCTCCATGTTTGACTGTAGGGAAAGTGTTCTTTTCTTTGAAGGCTTCAATTTGTTTTCTGTAAATATAGAGATGATGTGCTTTACCAAAAAGCTCTAATTTGGTCTCATCTGTCCACAGGACATTCTCCCAGAAGGATTTTGGCTTGTTCAGGTGTGTTTTGGCAAACCCCAGTCGGGCTTTCTTATGTCTCTCTCTCAGCAGTGGGGTCCTCCTGGGCCTCCTACCATATAACCCCCTTTCACTGAGTTGGCGATGGATGGTGCGAGTTGAAACTGTCGTACCTTGTGTCTGAAGGACAGCTTGAATCTGTTTGGCAGTTGATCGAGTTGCTTTCTCCATCATTCGAACAATCCTGCGCTGCAATCTTCGATCAAGTTTTCTCTTGCCGCCACGTCCAGGGAGGTTGGCTACAGTGCCATGGGCCTTAAACATCCTGATAACATTACGTACGGTGGAAACAGGAACATCAAGGTCTCTGGAGATTGATCTGTAGTCTTGAGATTGTCCATGCTTGGCTACAATCTTCTGTCTGACCTCCTCAGACAATTCTCTGGCTGTCTTTCTTTTCTCCATGCTCACTGTGGTACACACAGTGACACAAAACAGGAGAACGAGTCATTTTCTCTATTCAAACTGGCTGAATGAGTGATTTTTATATTGCAGGCACCTGCAACTCACCACAGGTGAGTTCAATTCCAAAGTGAAGGAGAATCACCTGCTTGAAATCTAATTATTTTTAACTACTTTTAAAAGGTGCCAATAATTTTGTCCGGGGCATTTAAGGTTTCTGTGTGGAATAAGCTAAGACTTGGTAAATTTTTCTGCTTTTTGTGTTTTATTCCACTGCAAACCAAAGAAATACATATGTGGATACCAAAATATTTTTTTAATTTCAACAATTTTCTGGAAGGAATGGTGCATTATTAGAAAAAACTGCAAGGGCGCTAATATTTTTGGCCACGACTGTATTTTACAGCTGGGTAGACTGAGGCTCAGGGAGCTGAACTGCCTTGCTCATAGATACTGTACATAGACAGTGTCGGCAGATAAGGGCCTATAGCCCACCCAGTCTGCTCATTTGAGTTTGTAAGTTCAGTTTATGTTGCTCAGTGTCATACAGTGAACTAATTACCTGGTGAGCCTGGAGTCTGGCATCTCCTTGTTTACTTTTTATAAATTTTTTTTGTACTCCAGGATAGCCTTATTTAGCAGAGACAAAAATAGAGGCAACGTTTTTATAAAGTACTGGTAACAATAATTTTAAATATTACATGTGAAGTCCAATAAGAAAAATTACTCATCATAGTAATGTTGTTTCTTCCAAGGAATCCCTCACTGTGCTTAACAACTACAATCATTCCCCTGGAATTAGCTGCCCCGAAGACTACAGTGTTATACTAATTACGGAATCTTTAGAATGAAATTCAAAAATCAGCTGTGTGGTGATGCTCACACCTGCCCACTAATGTTGGATTTATTTCTGAAGCTAGGGTGAGCAGTGGCCACTAAACTAGCTAAATGACTACTAAAAGAAATTACCCAAAATAAGAAAGCCTCAGGAGACATAAAAATGGCAGCCCAAACTTAACATATTAGATCACTGAGTAGCAACTGTAAGGCAGTGTAGGAAGTAATGCTCAAACAAACTGAAATCACAGGTTACTCAACTGTAACAGTAGTTCTAGGAGTGGTATATGATGTTCATCCACACTTCTGGCAGTTTCCTTTCCCTTTAAATCTTTCCAGAAAGTCTTCAAGCTGGCTTCTCCCACCCACCTGGGTGGTAACTCCCTTGGCTCCACCCAGTGATACCAGATCTTGCCCACTGGAAGCACTGCGTGTGCGCCTAAGCTGGGGAGGTCGGGTGGATGATCATCATATACCACCCTTAGAAAGTACAGTTGCGTACTTACCGTAACAGTAGATTTTCTAGGGGTATCTCTTGCAGCATGTAATACACTTGGGTAATCGCCAGAGGGTGCTGTGGTGCATGCAGCTCTTTTCCAGTGGTCTTTCTCCAGGGGCCCCCCACACAACATCATCATCCTACTTCCTATATTAGAGTGGGCGGTCCATGGTATCCTCAGTTCCCCACCAGATTCGGCACGCTAAGCGAGGACTGAGGGGATCTGAGGTACCACAGGTATCCCTTCCTGTATACATCTGGATCCAGAAATTGCTCTCTTAGAGAAGGAAGGGGGGGGATGGAGGGGGAATGCACCTGCTGCAAGAGGTACCCCTAGAAGATCTACTGTTATGGTAAGTATGCAATTGTACTACCTTCCACGGGGATAATCTCTTGCAGCAGGTAATACACTTGGGATGAATCCCAAGCAGTAAACCCATGAAGGGTAGAAAATATTATAACAGAAGGCCTTGTAGGACAACACGGCTAAAGGCTGTCCTACGGCTAGAAGCAATATCTAAGTTATAATGCTTCATGAATTTATGTATTGTGGACCATGTGGCTGCATTGCAGATATCAGTGATTGAAGCCCCTGTGAAGCAGGCCGCAGCAGCAGCCATGGCTCTAGTGAAATGGGCTTGGACAGGTACTGGTAATGGTTTGTTATACTTTGAATAACAGAACATGATACAATGTGCTAACCAACTGGATAGGGTTTGTTCAGCAACTGGGGAACCTTCTCTCCTTGAGGAAAAGGTCACAAAAAGCCGAGAGGTTTTTCAGATAGATTCAGTACAATTTATGTAGTATCTCAGGATACGATGAACATCTAAAGTGTGTAGGAGATGTTCTCCTAGATCAGAATGTTCTGGGTAGTAGACCGGCAATTCTATGGTCTGATTTAAGGTGTGTTCTGATACCACCTTGGGCAAAAAGGAGGGACTGGTACGTAGAACAACTCTATCCTTGTGAAAGATTAAGATGGGGCAGTTGAAATACTGCACACCACCACGGTGCTGCGGGAACTGAACTGGCTGCCGGTCAGGTGGAGGGTCCTCTTTAAGGTGGGCCTTCTCACCTTTAAGGCCTACATGGATTGGACCCTGGCTCCCTGGCTGACCTTCTTGTTTCAGTCTGCTCCCCACATTCCTCCTCTAGGGGCCTCCTAGCAATTCCCAGGAAGAGGTTAGAAACGGCAGGCGACAGAGCTTTCAGTGTTGCTGGCCCAGTCCTGTGGAATTCACTCCCACCATATATAAGGGAGGCCCCTTCAGTTGAGGTATTTAAGGCCCACCTCAAGGCCTTCCTGTTTGCAAAGGCATTCCCTGATTTCACTATGTGACATCTAGTGCCTGGCTGTTATGCAACTTGTTCCTGACCTGTGTTTCCTTTTTAGTTAACTGTAACAAAACTGAAGTTATTATTTCATATTTATGACTGTTTATTATGTTGTATTATTGCACTGTAATTGATGCTGTGTTTTATTATTGTACAGCGCCCAGAGCCTCCGGGATTGGGCGTATTTTAAATAAATGATGCCTTGCCTAAGTAAGGTTCTTGACACATCAGGGCATGAAGCTCGGAGATATGTTGAGCTGAAGTGACAGCAACTAGAAATACTGTCTTTTCAAGAAAGGAAGCGGAGAGCGACGGAAGCCCCGTTCAAATGAGTTGAGGGTGAGATTTTCCAATAGGAAATTCAGATCCCAAGGAGGGGTGGGCCATCTGATGGGAGGTTTGAGGTGTAACATTCCTCTTAGGAACATCTTGGCAAGATGATGTTGATATAGTCGTCTACCTTCGGAATGTTCGTTAAAGGCCAAAATAGAGGCCAGGTGAACTTTGATAGAGGAATAACCCAGGCCAGACTTTGCAAATGAAGCCAGGTAGTCTAACACCTTGGTTAAAGAACAAGAAAAAGGATTTGCAGACAGGGAGGCAGCCCAAATGGAAAAGCATTTCCATTTAGCGTTATATGTTCCCCTAGTAGATGGTTTATGTGAGGCCACGAGAATACTGGCCATTGGGGAGGAGACTTGAAGATGGGCCATGAAAGCGTCCTCAGTAGCCAAGCGTGGAGGTGTAGAGACTTCAGGTTGGGGTGAAGAAGGATTCCCAGATCTTGAGTCCAAAGATCTGGTCTGACTAGCAACGGAATGGGATCGGCTACGGAGAGCTGCTCAAACAGGGGAAACCACACCAGCTGGGGCCACAAGGGGGCTATGAGGATCATCATGGCAGGTTTGAGCTGTAGTTTCAGTAAAGTCCGTTGCAGCAGCGGGATTGGGGGGGGGGAGCATATAAGAAGAGTCCTGTCCACAGTTGGGACAGGGCATCTGCAGACTGTCCCCTTTCGTCTGGGATAACAGAATAGTATTTGGGGAGTCGATGATTGTTGGGGGATGCTAACAGGTTTAGTTGCAGGGTTCCCCTGTGACGGGGTTGAATAAGACCCTGTCCCAGTTGTTATGCAGAGTTTGAATGCAGGGATCTGTTCTGTTCTTTCCTTTCTCTTGTCTGTCTGGTTGTGTGTTGCTAAGGCCCAGGTCAGGAAACATAGGAAAAAATCAGGAGCAGTTGTAAAATTCACAACAAAAGATTTTTTTTTGTACTAGCAGTTACACATAAAAAACTATTGCTCAGTAAAACTATGTACAAAGACAAGATAAACAGAAAAAGTCCATCTGAGTTTTTCTTCAATCTTTGTGTCCATCTGCAAGCCATTGCAGCTTTGTCTTTTTATAAGTCTTTGCAACAACCCCCCCCCTTCTTAACAAGCATCCTGATTTTTCTAAAATGTCCTTGTATCAGGCAGATGCTGCTACACAGTGTCCCACAACAAAGGCCCCCTTTGCCACAGCTCTTGCAAAAGGCTTAAAAATTACACAAAGGTAACCTCTTGAGTTTTTGCAATCATCTCAAACTTCAATTATATACATTTCAACAGTAGCACTATATATTTTCTAAACAAAAGGATCCCAATATCAGTTATACTACCACATAATGATCTGCATATATTTTTATATCAGCAAATATGCAAGGAAAGACAGAGATAGCGAGAGGCAAATAATTGTGAGACTGTCAGAGTGACCAAATCCTAGGTCCCACAGGAAAATTTGGTTGCGCCACCAGACAGACAAATAGACAGGAAAGGAGAGAATAAAACAGATCCCCGCACTTAAACTCTCCATAACAACTGGGACAGGGTCCTATTCCACCCTGTCACATACACCCCCCTCCTTAAGAGGGAACTTGTTTTATTAAACAGGTTTCCAAAACTTTCTATTAATTCTCTAATAATATTAGCTTCTAATTTTCAGAAATTAAATACATGTGCATTATCCATTTTTCTATAACTATACAGCAAACAGTAAAGTTCAAACCCATGCATTTGCTTTTCTACCTTCAGAACCCTCAATTCCAGATCCATAACTTGACAGAAAATCAGCATTACTTTTCTCTCTACCAGATTTGTGTATCACATTGATTTTAAATGGCTGTAGTGCCAGGTACCACCTTGGGATTCTGGAATTGTTATCTTACATTTGGTTAAGCCAACAGAGAGGACTGTGGTCTGTTATACGTGCAAAGTCAGTTCCTAGCAAATAACACTAAAGGGACTCCATGGCCCACTTTGCTGATAAACATTCCTTTTCAACAGTGGAGTACCTTTTCTCTCCGTCATGCAACTTCCTACTTATATAAAGAATAGGATGTTCTTTCCCATCTACTTTCTGACTCAGGACTGCACCTAGGCCTGCCTCTGATGCATCTGTTTGTAACAAAAATGGTTTCTCAAAGTCTGGGCTTCTTAAAACAGGGGCTGAACGTCGTGCAGCCTTAATGGCTTGACAAGCTTCATCACACTCTGGGGACCATTTCACATTATTTGTGAACTGTTTCTTCATGAGTTCAGTGAGGGGAGTAGCTAACTCAGCAAAGTTGGGAACAAATCTCTGATAATAACCAGCCAGCCCAAAAAATGACCCAACATGTTTCTTTGTTTTAGGGCCAGGGCTGTTAGCTACATCATCTATTTTAGAAACCTCTGGCTTAACTTCTCCATTTCCCAACACACAGCCCAAATATCTGGTTTCCTGCATGCCCACTGCACACTTGGTAGGATTAATTGTCAGACCTGCATTTTTGATAACTTGGATAATTGCTCGTAGGTGTTCCAGATGGCTTTTCCAGTCTGGACTGTACACCATGACACCAGGTATGCAGCACAATAACCAGTGTGAGGTGATAATATTACATCCACGTACCTCTGGTATGTAGCTGGCGCACCATGTAAACCAAATGGCATGGTGGTGAATCCAACAGGAATGGCAAATGCAGTTTTGTGTCTGGATTCTTTAGCTAAAGGTATCTGCCAGTAACCATTGGTGAGATCGAGGGTACTGATATACTTTGCACTCACCAGTCTGTCCACCAAATCATCTATTCTGGGCATAGGATAACTGTCAAATTCTGACACTTGTTAAAGTTTCCTAAAATGAAGGCAGATTCTAACATCCACTTCAGTAACCTGTATGTCTTTTGCCTAACAGGGCGAGCATTCCTTGGCACTGTTACGTGCTCTACCCATTTTGCTTGGCCTGGTACTGTGGTAAAAGTACTGTCAAATGTCTTAAGCACATTACTAATTTCTAGAGTTGTTCAGAGGTTAAGGAAACATTAACCTTTAAAGCATCAGCAGTTACAGTTTGTTCCAGTCTAGTATAAGCTATATCAATAGCTTCCTTATCGGTTTCTGGTAAAACTAGCAAAGCAACTTCTGGCATTTTTTCAGCCCATTTCTTGAGGAGGTTAGCACGGTATTTCTTAGTAGGATTTTTCCTGTCAGGGTCTCAGTCTCATAGTGAACAGCGCCAGTACGTCAACGCACTCTATAAGGCCCTTGCCACTTCATTAAAACTTTATTTTCTGTTGTGGGTAACAGCAGCAAAACCTTTTCACCTAACTCAAAAACTTTCTTTTACCCCATGGTCATAATATAGCTTCGGTTGGTTTTGGGCCTCTTCCTGATTACTATGGGCAATTTCAACATATTTTGTCAGCTTCTTTCTTAGGGCACAAATATAGTACAGTTAGGTAAGAACTTACCGTAACAGTAGATCTTCAAGAGAGGCTCTTGCAGAAGGTAATTACACATAGAACTGACACCGGCAGGCGTCAGGACCCCACAGAAAAATGTTTCGCACGCAGTCTCTGGCGGGGGACTGCCCCCACGTCAGGTGACTGATGTCCTATGACATCAGTATAAAGGGGCAGTCCCCCACACTCGCCTTCCAGTTCTTTCCCGCCAAAGACCCAAAAGGACGAGACGAGAGAGAAGCGGATATTTCCCAACCTGGAAAAGGAACTAAAAATCTTGGGGGATGGAGGCGAAGGTAGACCTACTGCAAGAGCCTCTCTCGAAGATCTACTGTTACAGTAAGTTCTTACGTAACTGTACTATCTTACTTCGAGAGGGCTCTTGCAGTAGGTAATTACATATAGGACTGAGTCCCAAGCAGTCTGGAACGAGAAGAAGCAAATGGGAGGAGGAAAGCTACTCAAAGTAGATCCTCTAGCTGTGAAGGCCTTAAGAAAGGAGGTCTTGCAGAACAGCAAGCCTGAAGCCTGCTCTACGGCGAGAGGCAATATCAAACTGTAATGTCTTGTAAAGGTATGGACGGAAGTCCAAGTGGCGGCAGCACAGATGTCCGACGCTGACACATTCTTGAAACAAGTCGCTGAGGCAGCGACTCCTTTGGTGGAGTGGCCTCTCACTTGACCCAGAAGGGTCATTTTGTACTTGTCATAACAGAAAGTGATGCAATGAGCCAATCATTTGGACAGGCATTGCTTAGAAACAGCATTGCCTTCTCTTTTGTGGGCAAAAGAGACAAACAGTTGATCAGTCTTTCTGAGATCTTTTGTTCTGCTAGTGTAGTATCTCAGAATTCGGTGAACGTCCAAAGTGTGTAAGAGATACTCCCCTTGATTGGAGTGCTGCGTAAAGAAAGCAGGTAACTCTATGGACTGGTTCAATGTAGATTCTGCTACCACCTTGGGGAGAAACTTAGGGTTGGTGCGCAGAGCCACACGTTCCTTGTGAAAAATCAAATACGGGATTTTACACATCAGGGCCTGGAGCTCGGAAATCCTCTGAGCAGAAATAATGGCCACTAGAAAGAGAGTCTTCCATGAGAGGAACTTCATGTCTGCTGAGGCTGCCGGTTTGAAAGGAGGCAGAATAAGCTTCTCGAGAATAAAATTCAAATCCCAAGGAGGGGCAGGAACCCGGACGGAGGTCTCAAGTGGAGAACCCCTCTAAGGAAAGTCTTAGAGACCTCCCGCTGAGCAAACGTCCTGTCTGCAAAAGGCACATGGTAGGCCAAAATGGCCGCCATGTGTACCTTCAAGGAAGAATGACTAGTACCCAGATCAAAGAGGTGGCGCAGGCAATCCAGCAACCGCTCAACAGAGCAAGAGAAAGGCTCAAAATCTTTTGAAGCGGCCCAAACTGTGAACAGTTTCCATTTCATGGCATAGGTAGACCTAGTGGAGGGTTTTCTAGCCTCCACCAGAATCTCAGCCACTCGGGGTGAAACCCCAAATTGGGCTTGAGCTACGTCTGCAGGCGCCATGCGTGTAGTTGAAGGGACTTGAGACCTGGATGGACCAGGGTCCCCTGATCCTGGGTCAGTAAAAGTCGCAACAGATGAAGAGGAAGAGGAGGTTCCTCTGAGTATTGTTGCAGAAGACAGAACCAAATTTGCCTGGGCCAGAAAGGAGCAATCAGTATCATTCGAGCTCCTTCTGAACAGAGTTTCTGCAAGACTCTCTGAATCAAAGGGATCGGGGGGAAAGCATAGACGAATCTGTCCTTCCAATCTAGAGACAGAGCGTCTCTCCAAAAAACGCCGCGCTCTGGAGCGAGCAAGCAGAAGTTGGGAAGCTTTATATTTAGAGGTGAGGCAAACAGGTCCAACTGTGATGTTCCCCAACATAGGAAGATATCATCTAAGACCCCCTGCTCCAGTTCCCACTTGTGAGCTTGAGCAGACGAGTGACTTGAGTTTGTCTGCCAAGGTGTTCTCAACCCCCGGGACATGAATTGCCGTGAGGTGGAGGTTGTGCTGAACTGCCCAATCCCTGCAAAGAGGGTAGGAACGAGTCCCTCCCTGTTTGTTGATGTACGATACCACACACATATTGTCCATCTGTATGGCTAAGTGGCCGGGAAGGAGGTGCAGATGCAGGGCTTGAAGAGCATAAAGCACTGCCTGAAGCTCGAGCACATTGATGTGAAGTGTTTTCTCGAGCTTGGACTAGGAGCCCTGGGTCCTGTGAGGTCCGAGATGGGCTCCCCAACCTTCGCCCGAAGTGTCTGTGGTCAAAGTCTGGGAGGGGGGAGAAAGACAAAAGGGAACTCCCCGACAAAGATTCTCTTGAACCATCCACCACTGCAAGTCCCGAACCATGGGAGGGGAGATTAGGACAAGCTGGTCCAGGTTGTCCACCAACTGATCCCACTGAGAGATCCTCATGTGGAGCCAAGTGTGAGGGACTGTTGGGATTGCAGCCACCATAAGCCCGAGGAGGCGAAAGACCGACCTGGCACTGACCCACCTGCAGCCGGACAACAGACTTACCTGAGCCTGGAGTGTGGCTGCCCTGTCCAGGGGCAAAAAGACCCTGCCAGAGGTCGTGTCCAGGATCGCCCCGATAAACTGGAGCCTCTGGGACGGGATCAAGTGGGACTTGGAGTGGTTGATCGTGATGCCCAGGGAGAAAAACACCCCCCCCCGGGTAAGGGAAAAGAAGCGCAGGAGATCCTCTCTGGACAGGGCCGCCAGAAGCAAATCGTCCACGTACGGGAAAACCTGCACCCCCTGGGTATGCAGGTAGGCCGCTACCACCGAAAGGCATTTGGTGAACACCCGGGGTGCCGAGGAAAGACCAAATGGGAGGGCCTTGAACTGATAGTGGCCCCCCTGAAAAGCAAAATGGAGGTATTTGCGGTGAGAAGGGCGGATAGGGATGTGCAGGTAAGCATCCTGCATATTCAGAGTGCATAGCCACTGTCCTGGCCAAAGGAGGGGCAGGAGGCCCTGTAGGGAGAGCATCCTGAACCTCTTGTACTCCACGAACAAGTTCAGGGAACGGAGGTTGAGAATCAGCCATACATCTCCTGTCTTCTTCAGGACCAGGAGGAAGTGGAATAATAACCCATTCCCTGAAGAGGAAGGGGGACAGGCTCTATCGCTTCCTTCAGCAAAAGTGCTGAAATCTCTTCCTGGACCAGAAGAAGGTGTTCCCGAGAGTACGACGAGCTTGGGGGAGGGGAGGAGGTGGTTTCTGGAGAAACTCTACTGAGTGTCCTTCTGCGATCAGCTGATGCACCCAGGAATCTGAAGTTATCCTCTCCCAACCCAGGAGATGGAGGGAAAACCTCCCTCCTACCGGTTCCTCTGGAAGGCCCAGACAGAGGCTGTGGGAGAGGAAAGGAGTCAGGTGGTGTGGCACAGCGCGCAGCTGAAGCACCCACTGCTTTTCTGGGCGGAGGGGACTTGGCCGGAAGGGCCCAGCGTTTAGCGGCCCGCTTTCCCTGGGGTTTCGCCTTTTGGCGATTCCGCCTGCAAAAGAGATGGCACTGCATTTGATGGGGATGGTACATGGAGTCCACAGACTTCAGTGCAGTCCCCTTCTCCTGCAGATCAGTGATAATGTCCTCGACATCACCACCGAACACTGGAAGGGCGCTTCCTGAATAGTGGACTGCACTTCTGAGACCAACCCTGACACACGGAGCCAGGCATGTCGCCGTAAGCCTACAGCGATAGCAAAGCTCCTACCGGCAGTGTTCACTGCATCGTAAGTGGCACGAAGCATGTGCCGACTGGCCAGACGAGCAGAGCGGACGAGGTCAGCCACTTCCTGTTTGACTTGAGAGTCCGGAAGGGAATCCAATTTGGATTCCACCTCACTAAGAATCGCCTTCTGGTAATCCCCCATGTGACCGACATAATTTAGGGCCCTAATACCCAGAGTGGAAGAAGCACAGATCTTCTTCCCTTACTGGTCCAGAAGACGGGATTCTTTGTCAGGTGGAGACGAGCTCAGATGTTTTGGGTTAGCTGTTCGCCATGAGCGCGCTTAATCACGACCGAATCAGCTCGGGAGGGTGAGAATCCAAAAGTCAACCCCTCAGGAGCCTGATATAGCCTGTTCGACTTCCGAGGAAGTGGGGCTAAAGCCGACGGTTGCTTCCAAACAGTGGAAAAAAGATTGGCATGAGGCTCGATCCAGGCTGGCACCAAGGTGGGAGCTGTCACGGGCAGATCCAGATGCTCAGCGAGTTCCTTACACTGGGGATCCGGCTCTAAGGAATGCCACTTATGAACCTCCTGTATTTTGTGTAGCAACTCCATAAAAGAAGGATCCTCCGGAGGGGACTTCGGAGGAGTCCTTGGCCTGGGCTTAGACGGAGAGCATGGCTCGTCGTCCGGCTCGGAACAACCGGAGTCATCCGAGGTGTCCGAGGAGGAAGAAGATGATGATGAGGAAGACTCCCTCTCCCGGCATGGGGGAGGAATGGACCCTTTGGGAAGCCCTCGGGGAAGCATGTCCTGCCCTGCCCTGGAACCGGAGGGCTCGGCCCTGGTGTCCGGAGGTGGGGAAGGAGTCTGTCATTGCGGACGTACTGGAACCGGCACCGTCGTCGGGAGACAACCCTCCACCTCTCTGGTGAGCTGAGCCCTGGACTGAGCCCACCAGGAGGCCAGAGCCTCCTTCAAGTCCACCAGCGGCTGAGGGGGCGGTGGAGGAGGAGGGGGATATGGGTATGGATTATACCCGTAAGGCGCATATCCATAACCGATGGCGGGAAGCCCGGAGTCTGGTATTGAGGGCCCCGGGTACTGCGGCGTCGGATAGGCCAACGTCGGGAACCGGGGCATCGTATACTGCGGAGCCGGGTAAGATGGTGTCGGATACCTGGGAACCGAGGGCCCAGCTGGAAGGTCTGGAGCAGAAAGCCCAGTGGGCCCGACGCTGGAGCAGCATCCAGAAACGGGATGTCACCCGGGGTTGGCAAGACCGGCGTCAGGGCCGGTGGCCAGGGAGCCAGCGTCAGGTCAGTCGGTCCAGCGGGTGGACAGTCTGAAGGGGGCGCAGCAGGAACCTCGGCATCACCCGGGGATGGAGGGGGAAAAATCCCTGGGGTCAGGCTGAGGAGACTCAGGGTCCCTGGAGGGCAGTGAAGGCTGCAGGGAGCCGGAAACGGCGGACGTTGGAAGGTCCGGCGTCAGCTCAGCTGGCGTGCAAGCCGACGTCTGACTTATCAGTGGGGTCCGGGCAGACACCAGAGGGGCCAACGTCTGACTTAGTGGACCCATCGCCCGAGGCAGGTCGCGAAGGAGGGGCGGCCTGGTCGGGTGGCAGGGGGCCGCACCCCAAAGGGGTCAGACGACTTATCGACCCTCTCCGATGCGGGCACCCGGAGGAGCTAACGTCCGGCTTACTGGAGCTGCTCAAACCAGTAGGCTGCTTGGTGGTGGCTTACCGGGGCAAAGGCCTCCAATAGCCTGGGGCGCCTGAAGGCCGGAGGCCAGGCGGGAGGGCGGCGCCCGCCTTGAAACCTCAAGGCAGCTGTCGGATAATTCTCCCGGGGGGCGTTACCTGGAGCACGGTGACTTCCGAGGGAGGCGGGGATGAGGAGCCCTTGTCCTGCTGCTGCTTCTCCTTATCTTTTTTCTTGCGATGGCCTTTGGGGAAAGTGGACGCCTGCCGGAGCTTTTTTAACTCCTTTGCCATGGAGGACATTTTCTTCTTTAAAATATGGGCCTCCAGGGACTGTTGCCGCTATCTGCAGTTGGCCACACTGAATTTAAGGCAGTGCTGACACTTCACCTGATGATCTGGGCCTAGGCAGAAGAGGCACTGGAAATGGCCGTACTTGTGCGGCAGTTGGGCGCCACATGAGTCACACCTGTTCTTGTGCTCGGAGGGTGTAGGGGATGACATACATCGACGAATACCTGATAAAAATTCAAAAAAACGAAAATAGCTCGGTAAAAGCTACCGACGACTGGAGGCTGACGAGCGTTGAACTTTTCCGCGAGGCGCTGACATGAGCCAACGCGGAAAGAACTGAAGGCGGGTACGGGGACTGCCCTTATACTGACGGCCGTATGATGTCAGTCACCTGACGTGGGGCGGTCCCCATCACAGACCACTAGCTAGAAATTTTCCATCGGGTCCTGACGCCTGCCGGCATCAGTCCTATATGTAATTACCTACTGCAAGAGCCCTCTCGAAGTAAGATAAGATGTTACAGATTGTTTCTGAGAGGGGTTATCTTCCCACATTTCCTTTATCACATTCAGTGGCCCTCTTGGCTGCTTACCATACAGCATTTCAAATGGTGAAAACCCTGTTGATGCCTGTGGCACTTCTCTGTAAGCAAAAAGTAGGTAAGGCAAGTATTGGTCCCAATCTTTCCCTTTCCCAAATCTTTTTAACATGTGTTTTAGGGTTTGTTTAAAACGCTCCACAAGACCGTCTGTCTGAGGATGATAGGGGTGGGTTCCTATGGCAGTGATACCTAGCAATCTATACAGCTCCTTATGTAATGCAGCACCAAAATTACTATCCTGATCAGTAGTAATTTTTTTAGGTATGCCCACTCTACTGAAACTTTTTGCAAGCTCTGCTGCCACTTTTGAAGCTGTGACAGTACGGATTGGAACTGCTTCTGGGTATCGAGTAGCATAATCGCACACTACCAGGAAAAATCTATTACCCTTTTTACTTTTGTCTAAAAGACAAACCACATCCATTGCAATTCTCTCAAAGGGCACATCTATCAAGGGTAGGAGCACCTTGTCTTTTCTAGTAAATGTGGCTACTTTCTGACACTCGGCACAGGAATTACAATAGGTAGCAACATCTTCATGAATTCCAGGCCAGTAAAATCTGTACAGCAATCTGGCAAGGGTGCAATCCCTCCTTGAGTGACCAGCCACAAGACTATCATGTGCTATCTGTAACATTTCTATTCTATACTTCTGTGGTATAACCAGTTGTTCTGTCTGTTCCTGTGTTTGAGGTTTAACCCAAACTCTATACAGTAGCCCATTACATTTTTTAAACAATGGTCCATCCTGTTTTGGTTTCACCCCCAGCTGCTTAAAATAACCCTGGAGAGAAACATAATTAACTTGCTCTGAAAGAAAATCACAATTAGTTATTAATTTAGTTTCAGCATGTTCATATTTTAACCCTTCATGTCCATCAGCCATTTGTTGCCATAGTTTCTTCAGGCACCATCTTTCTTTCCTGGATTTCTGGATCTTGGGACTGTGCTTAAACAAGTCCGAATCAAAATAACTGAAAGGAAGAAGAGTCCCCACCATCTGAAATTTTCTTTGCCTGAGCTCTTATCATGATAGCTGCTGAAACATCATGATTTACTGCTTCTTTGATAAACTCAGTAAATCCTGGTGTAATTTCCAATAATCACAAGTACAGGTAATTTAGGTACTACCCCCATTTTCATTTGGTTCGACACACCCTTAATGGTCAGAGTCACTTGGGTGGTGAGATAGTATCGAGTGTCCCTGTGGATGCAGATGACACCAGTACCTGGTCCTTTTGCACAGTGTTTTTCTAGCACTTCAAAATGCACTAGGGTCTGTCTGCATCCCAAATCAGAGAGTCCCTTTACAGTCTCATCCCCCACCTTCAGATCTGTTAAGTACTTGCCCCAACTTGTCAAGGACAAATCTGCTCCAGTGCCAGTCTCCTTACTATGGCAGTTTCCTGTAATATTGCCTGGCTTATTACAGTTATAGTAAATAACATCTTTGGGCACAGATTTGTTACTCCCACCAGAGTTCTTATCAGGCTTGGAGTTTAAATGGGAAAACGTGTGTCTTACTGTTACCTCGCTGCTATGACATCTGTCTGGCCATTTGGTAGTCCTCGGCCAAAGAAACAGCCTTTTCCCCACTCTCGGGTCGGTGTTCTTTTACCCAAAGATGCACATCTGTAGGCAGGATGTTAATGAATTACTTCATGGCAAATGTGTAGATGATCTGTGGGACTGTTTTGCCCTCTGGTCGAAACCATTTTATCAGGAATTCTCTGAGTTGGGTGAAGGCTTCTTGAAGATTGTCGACTGAGTTGTACTTCAGAGATCGAAATCTATTCCTTTAGGTCTCTCCTGAGATGTCATACCTTTTCTGGATTTCGCTTTTCACCAGGTCACAGTTTCTGACTGTGCAGTGTCCACATTGCTGTAGGCAAGTTGGGCTTGTCAGGTAGGGTACCAGACTGTCTACTTCTGCTGTGGCAACTCTTTCAAAAGGTGTCAGATATGCCTCGATGATATCCGAGGGGCACAACTTTGTAAGTTTAATGACTTATAAGTTGCTTGTGTTTTGTTGCTCATCTGGATCTGTGCCAGATCCTCTGCCTTTGATAGCTTGCAAGGCATCCAGCCATCGCTGCTCCTGTCCCTGCATCTCTTCTTTTCTCTGTGCTTCTAAATGTTGAAGCTCTTTTTCTCTCTGCTTCTCTGTCTCTTTTTATTGTATAGCCCACCATTTGAAAAAGTCCATCAGGCTTTCAGATTCTGTGTCTGCCTGCTCTTTTTCCATAACTTGTGCTGGCTGTAGAATCTCAGCTTGAACTTCTCTCTCTGCTAGTTTGGCTGTCATTCTCCTCGTAAACCAATCCTGGACTTACTGCTGCAGAATCCATACCTTTTCTCTATGCTTCCCTGGTACTAGGTCCAGTACCCATGCACAAAACTCCTGGCTTTTGAGTATGCACAGCATAAATCCCACTTAGGCTGACACCATCTGTCATTGAGGCACAGGTCAGGAAGCTTAGGGAAAAACCAGGAGCAGTTGTAAAATTTGCCGCAAATGAGTTTTATTGTATTAGCAGTTACATAACAAATTATATTGTTCCAGCATAACTATTTACAAAGGCAAAACAAACGTTGATTTCTGGTATCCATGGGCTGGTGGTTATTCCAACTCTCCCCAGTTGTGCAGTGCATGGGGTGTGGGGGACAATGTCTGTTTTGCTGTGTGTTCCTATGCGCATCTTTTTCATGGGTGGTGGACCCCTGCATCCCCAGCTGTATAGTTGCATTGCTGCCTTGCTGCTGGGGGTATCCCTGGTTGCACTATGGCACATCTGGGCTGCTCAGCTGAACATTTCTTGTTGCACTATGGCGCATCAGATATGCTCAGCTTCACCTCCCTAGTTGCACTATGGTGCAGGTGGTGTCATATTCAGTCGTCAGCAGTAGGTGCATCTTGGCCAGTGCAATTTTTGAATATCGTGCTTCTTGTGAATGGGCGCAGTGGACTTGTGCTTGCTTCTGCTGTTGCACACTTTTTGGACGCAGTTTGAATGTCTGGGCCACTGACTCTTGTTGAGATAGAAGTGTCAAATTAATAAGAAAATGATTGCTTTTTTTAGTTAGCTGCTTTCTGCTCTACAAGCAAAACTAGCAACTGGAAGTTGTAATTTGAGTCACCTGCTTTTATATTGTCTAAGCTACACCCCCAATTAAGTTTTCTTTCCTCCTACTGATTTAGTAAAGTAAGTTGATACAGTACCATGCTCAGCACAGAACACACACTGACTTTCTTTGTTCTCTTTTTTTCCACTCTAAATAAGACCCCTTCTACTTCTAATAAGGTATCTGTCTGCTCAATCTCAACACATACTCCTGTTCAGATAGAAGTGTTAAATTAATCAGAAAATGGTAGTATTTTTTTAGTTAGCTGCCTTGTGCTCAACAAGCAGAGCTAGCAACATGAAATTGTAATTTGAGTCACCTGCTTTTATATTGTCTAAGCCAAACCCGAATTAAGCTCTCTCTCCTCCTACTGATTTTGCAAAGTAAAGTGATACAGGACCCTTAACAGCACAGAAAACATAATGACTTTCTTAATTTCTTTTTTAACGCTAAAGAAAGACCCCTTCTACTTCTAATTAAGTATCTGTCTTCTTAATCTCAACAGACTCTGACTCCTGTTAAGATAGAAGTGTTAAATTAATAAGAAAACGGTAGCTTATTTTAGTAAGCTGCTTTCTGCTCTTCAAGTAAAGCTAGCGACAGGAAGTTATAATTTGAGTCAACTGCTTTTTTATTGTCTAAACCACACCCCAATTAAGCTCTCTCTCTCTCTCTCTCCTCCTGCTGATTTAGCAACATAAGTTGATACTGTATCCTTCCCAGCACAGAACACACGCTGACCTTCTTTCTTTTCTTTTTTAACTCTAAATAATACGCCTTCTACTTCTAATAAAGTATCTGTCTGCTTAATATCAACAGATACTGACTCCTGCTGAGATAGAAGTGTAAAATTAATAAGAAAATGGTAGCTTTTTCAGTTAGCTGCTTTCTGCTCTACAAGTAAGGCTAGCAATAGGAAATTGTAATTTGAGTCTCCTGTTTTTATATTGTCTAAGCCACACCCCAAATTAAGCCCTCTCCCTCCATCAACTAATTTAGCAAAGGAAATTGATACAGTACCCTTCGCAGCACAGAACACACACTGACTTTCTTTCTTTTCCTTTTTTTTCTCTAAATAAGATCCCTTCTATTTCAAATATAGTATTTGTCTTCTTAATCTCAACATACACTTACTCATTTGGAGATAGAAGTGTTAACTTAAGAAAATGGCAGCTTCTTTCAGTTAGCTTCTTTCTGCTCTGCAAGCAAGGCTAGCAACAGGAATTTGCATTTGAGTCACCTGCTTTTTTATTCTCTAAGCCACACCCCAGTTAAACTCTCTCTCCTCCTACTGATTTAGCAAAGTCAGTTGATACAGTACCCTTCACAGCACAGAACACACACTGATTTTCAACTTTTCTTTCTTTTAACTCTAAATAAGACCCCTTCTACTTCTAATTAAGTATTTGTCTGCTTAATCTCAACAGACCCTGACACCTGTTGAGATCGAAGTGTTAAATTAATAAGAAAATTGTATCTTTTTTAATTAGCTGTTTTCTGTTCTGCAAGTAAAACTAGCAACAGAAAATTGTAATTTGCGTTACCTGCTTTTATATTGTCTAAGCCACGCACCAAATTAAGCTCTCTCTCTCTAATCCTTCTGATTTAGCAAATTAAGTTGATACAGTAAACTTTCCAGCACAGAACACATACTGGCATTCTTTCTTTTAATTTTTTAACTCTAAATCAGTCCCCTTTTACTTCAAATAAAGAATCTGTCTGCTTAATCTCAACCTACACTTACTGCTGTTGAGACAGAAGTGTTACAATAATGAGAAAATGGTAGCTTCTTTTAGTTAGCTGCTTTCTGCTGTACAAGCAAGGCTAGCAATAGGAATTTGCATTTGAATCACCTGTTTTTTAATGTCTCAGCCACACCCCCAATTAAACTGCCTCTCTCCTTTGACTGATTTAGCAAAGTAAGTTGATACAGTACCCTTCCCAGCACAGAACACAAACTGACTTTCTTTCTTTTATTTATTTAACTCAAAATAAGACCCCTTTAACTCCTAATAAAGTATCTGTCTACTTACTCTCAACAAAGACTGACTCCTGTTGAGAAAGAATTGTTAAATTAATAAGAAAATGGTAGCATTTTTTAGATAGCTGCCTTCTGCTCTACCAGCAAAACTAGCAACAGGAAATTGTAATTTGCGTCACCTGCTTTTATATTGTCTAAGCCACACGCCAAATTAAGCTCTCTCTCTCTCTAATCCTTCTGATTTAGCAAATTAAGTTGATACAGTAAACTTTCCAGCACAGAACACATACTGGCATTCTTTCTTTTATTTTTTTAACTCTAGATCAGTCCCCTTCTACTTCAAATAAAGAATCTGTCTGCTTAATCTCAACCTACACTTACTACTGTTGAGATAGAAGTGTTAAATTAATAAGAAAACGGTAGCTTCTTTTAGTTAGCTGCTTTCTGCTGTAAAAGCAAGGCTAGCAATAAGAAGTAGTAATTTGAGTCACATGATTTTATATTGTCTATGCCACACCGCCAATTAAGCTCTCTCTACTCCTAATTATTTAGCAAAGTAAGTTGATACAGTACCCTTCCCAGAACATAACACTCTGACCCTCTTTGTTTTCTTTTTTTCACTCTAAATAAGACTCCTTCTACTTCTAATAAAGTATCTGTCAGCTCAATCTCAGCAGATACTCACTCCTGTTGAGATGGAAGTGTTAAATTAATAAGAATTTGGCAGATTCTTTCAGTTAACTGCTTTCTGCTCTACAAGCTATACTAGAAACAGAAAGTTGCGGTTTGAATCACCTGTTTTTTATTAATTCAGCCACACGCCTTCACTTAGCTTGCCTCTCCTCTCGACTGATTGGTAAAAAGTGTTGATATAGTACCCTTTCCAGCACAGAACACAAACTGACTTCTTTCCTTTATTTATTTAACTCAAAATAAGACCCCTTAACTCCTAATAAAGTATCTGTCTACTTACTCTCAACAAATACTGACTCCTGTTGAGAAAGAATTGTTAAATTAATAAGAAAATAGTAGCATTTTTTAGACAGCTGCCTTCTGCTCTACCAGCCAAACTAGCAACAGGAAATTGTAATTTGTGTCACCTGCTTTTATATTGTCTAAGCCACACACCCAAGTAATCTCTCTCTCTCTCCTCCTGCTGATTTAGCAAAGTTAATTGATACAGTACCCTTCCCAGCACAGAACACATACTAACTTTCTTTCTTTTCTTTTTTTAACTCTAAATAAGACCCATTCTACTTCTAGTAAAGTATCTGTCTCCTTAATCTCAACATACACTCACTCCTGATGAGACAGAATTGTTAAATTAATAAGAAAATGGTAGCTTCTTTTAGTAAGCTACTTTCTACTCTACTAGCAAGGCTAGCAACTGAAAGTTGCAATTTGAGTCACATGCTTTTATATTGTCTAAGCCAGCATACCCAATTAATTCTCTCTCCTCCTGTTGGGATTTAGTAAAGTAAGTTGATACACCCTTCCCAACACAGAACACACACTGACTTTCTTTTTCCTTTTTAACTCTAAATAAGAGCCCTTCTACTTCTAACAAAGTATCTGTTTGCTTAATCTCTACAGTTCCTGAATCCTGATGACCCAGAAGTGTTACATTAATAAGAAAATTGTAGCTTTTTTTAGTTAGCTGCACTCTGCTCAACAAGCAAGGCTAGCAACAGGAAATTGTAATTTGTGTCACCTGTTTTTATGTTGTCTAAGCCTCCCCTCAATTAAGCCCTGTCCCTCCATCTACTGATTTACCAAAGTAAATTGATACACTACCCTTCCCAGCACAGAACACACATTGACTTTCTTTCTTTTCTTTTTTTACTTTAAATAAGACCCCTTCTACTTCCAATAATGTATATGTCTGCTTAATCTCAACAGACATTCACTACTGTTGAGATAAGAAGTGTTAAATTAATTAGAAAACAGTAAATTCATTTTGTTAGCTGCTTTCCGCACTGCAAGCAAGGCTAGCAACAGGAAGTTGTAATTTGAGTCACCTGCTTTCATATTGTCTAAGCCACACCCCCAATTAAGTTCACTGTCCTCCTACTGATTTAGCAAAGTAAGTCGATACGATACCCTTCACAACACAGAACACACACTGACTTTTTTGTTTTCTTTTTTCACTCTAAATAAGACCCCTTCTACTTCTAATAAAGTACCTGTCTGTGCAGTCTCAACAGATAATTACTCCTGTTGACATAGAAGTGTTAAATTAATAAGAATTTGGCAGATTCTTTTAATTAACTGCTTTCTGCTTTACAAGCCTGGCTACAAACAGGAAGTTGTAGTATGAATAACCTGTTTTTTATTGTCTAAGCCACACCCCCAATTAAGCTGTCTTTCTCCTTCGACTGATTTAGCAAAGTAAGTTGATACAGTACCCTTCCCAGCACAGAACACAAACTGACTTTCTTTTTTTAACTCAAGATGAGACCCCTTTGACTTCTAATTAAGAATATGTCTACTTAATCTCAACAGACACTGACTCCTATTAAGAAAGAAGTGTTAAATTAATAAGAAAATAGTAGCATTTTTAGATACAATAGCTGCCTTCTGCTCTATAAGCAAATCTAGCAACAGGAAATTGTAATTTGAGTCACCTGCTTTTATATTGTGTAAGCCACACCCCAATTAAGTCTGTCTCTCTCCACCTAATGATTTTGCAAAGTTAATTGATACAGTACCCTTTCCAGCCCAGAACACATACTGACTTTCTTTCTTTTCTTTTTCTTAACTCCTAATAAGACCCCTACTACTTCTAGTGTAAAGGGATCGGTCTACTAAATTTCAATACACTCTTTACCCTGTTGAGATAGAAGTGTTAAATTAATACAAATGGTGAAGCTACTTTATTAGCTACTTTCTGCTCTACCAGCAAGGCTAGCAACAGAAAGTATACATTTGAGTCACCTGCTTTTATATTGTCTAAGCCATACCCCAATTAAGCTCTCTCTAATCCTACTGATTTTGCAAAGTATATTGAAATAGTAAACTTCCCAGCACAGAAAAAATGCTAACTTTATTTATTTTCTTTTTTTACTCTAAATAAAAGCCTTTCTACTTCAAATCAAGTATCTGTCTCCTAAATCTCAAGATACACTCACTCCTGTTGAGATAGAATTGTTAAATTAATAAGAAAATGGTTGCTTTTTTTAGTTAGCTACTTTCTGCTCTACAAGCAAGGCTGGCAACAGAAAGTTGTAATTTGATGCTTTATCCTCCCCAGCACAGAACACACACTGACTTTCTTTTTTTCTTTTTTAACTCTAAATAACACTTCTTCTACTTCTAATAAAGTATCTGTCTGCTTAATCTCCTTTTGAGAAAGAAGTGTTAAATTAATAAGAAAATGTTAGCTTTTTTTTTGTTAGCTGCTCTCTGTTCAACAAGTAAGGCTAGCAACAAGAAACTGCAACTTGAGTCACCCGTTTTATCTTGTCTAAGCCACAACCCCAGTTAAACTCTCTCCCTCAGTCTTCAGATTCAGCAAAGTAAATTGATACAGTAATTTTCCTAGCACAGAACGCACACTGACTTTCTTTCTTTTTTACTCTAAATAACACTACTCCTACTTCAAATAAAGTTGCTGTCCCCTAAATCTCAACATTCACTCACTCCTGTTGAGATAGAAGTGCTAAATTAATAAGAAAATGGTAGCTTATTTTTGTTAGCTACTAACTGCTCTACAAGCAAGGCTAGCGGCAGAAGGTTGCACCGAGTCTCCTGCTTTATATTGTCTACGCCACCCTCTAACCAAGCTTCTCTCCTCCTGCCAGTTTAGCAAAGTGTTGATACTGTACCCTTCCCAGCACAGAACACATTAATTAGACTTTTTATTTTTAACCTAAGTAACACCCTTCCACTTAACAGCGTCTGTCTGCTTGGACTCTCGTTGAGAAAGAAGGCAAATTAATAAGAAATTGTAGCATTTTTAGTTAGCTGCCTTCTGCTCTACTCAACAAAGATAGCAACAGGAAATTGTAATTTGAGTCAAATTTGCTTTTATATTGTCTACAGCCCCTTAACCAGTTTCTCTCTCCTACTGATTTTGCAAATTAAATTGATATAGGACCCTTGTCAGCACAGCACATATCGACTTTATTTTCTTTATTTAACTCAAATAAGATCCCTTCAACTTCTAATAAAGTATCTGTTTACTTAATCAAATACACACCTGACTTTGTTGAGAGAGAAGTGTTAAATAATAAGAAAATGGCTGTTTTTTAGCTGCCTCTGCTCAACAAGCAAAGGTAGCAACAGGAAATTGTAAATTGTCACCTGCTTTGATACTCTGCCCACACAATCTAATTAAGCTTCTGGGCCCTATCGATTGTAGCAATTGATAAAGCAATCTTCCCAGCACAGAAACATATACTGACTGTATTTTCTTTTAACTCTAAATAAGACTCCTTGACTTCTAATAAAGTATCTGTTTACTTAATCTCAACAGACACTGACTCCTGTTGAGATAGAAAGTGTTAAATTAATAAGAAAGTGGTAGCTACTTTTAGTTAGCTACCTTCAGCTCTACAAGCAAGGCTAGCAACAGGAAGTTGTTATTTGAGTCACCTTCTTTTTTATTGTCTAAACCACACCCCCAATTGTTGCCTTTCTAATCCTTCTGATTTATCAAATTGTTGATACAGTAATTTTACCAGCACAGAACACATACTGACAATCTTTTCTTTATTATTTTAACTCTAAATCAGTCTCCTCTCACTCAGATAAAGTATCTGCTTAATCTCAAAACACACCACCGCTTATGAGACAGAAGTGTTAAATTACAAGAAAAATAGGAGTTTTCGAGTTAGCTGCCTCTGCTGAATGTAAAATATATGAAGGTAACAGGAAGTTGTAATTCTGAGTCACCTGCTTTTATATTGTCTAAACCACACCACCAATTAAGCTCTCTTTTCTCCTAATGATTTAGCAAAGTAAGTTGATACAGTACCTTTCCCAGCACGTAACACACACTGAATTTCTTTCTTTTCTTTTTTTAAATCTAAATAAGAACCCTTCTACTTCTAATAAAACATCTGTCTGTTTAATCTCAACAGTCACTGAATCTTGTTGAGAAAGAAGTGTTAAATAATAAGAAAATGGTCACTTTTTTAGTTAGGTGCTTTCTGCTCTACAAGCAAGGCTAGCAACAGGAAGTTGTAATTTGAGTCACCTGCTTTTATATTGTCTAAGCCACACCCCAATTAAGCTCTCTCTCCTCCTACTGATTAAGAAAAGTAAGTTAATACAGTACCCTTCCCAGCACAGAACAGACAGTGACTTTCTGTGTTTTCTTTGTTTATCTCTAAATCAGTCCCCTTCAACTTCTAATAAAGAATTTGACTGCTTAATCTCAAAATATACTCACTCCTCTTGAGAAAGAAGTGCTAAATTAAGAAGAAAATGGTAGCTTATTTTAGTTAGATGCCTTCTGCTCTGCAAGCAAAGCTAGCAGCAGGAAATTGTAGTTTGAGTCACCTGCTTTAATATTATCTAAGCCACACCTGCAATTAAGCTCTCTCTCTCTCTTACTCCTGATTTTGCAAAGTAAATTGATACAGTACCCTTCCCAGCACAGAACCCATAATGACTTTCTTTATTTTCTCTTTTAATTATAAATAAGATCCCTTTGACTGCTAATAAAGTATCTGCCTACTTAATCTCAACCAACTCTGACTCCTGTTGAGGAAGAAGTGTTAAGTTAAAAGAAAACAGTAGGATGTTTTAGATAGCTGCCTTTCCACTTTACAAGCAAAGCTTGCAACCTGAAACTGTAATTTGAGTCACCTGTTTTATATTGTCTAAGCCACACCCCAACTAAGCGCCTCTCTCCTCCCACTGATCTCTTGCAATGAAAATTGATACAGTAATCTTCCCAGCACAGAACACATACTGACTTTCTTTCTTTTCTTTTTTTTTGACTCTAATAAGACCCCTTGTACTTGTCATAAAGTATATGTCTACTTAATCTCAACAGACACTGACTCCTGTTGAGAAAGAAGTTAAATTAATAAGAAAATGGTAGCCTATTTTAGTTACCTGCTTTCTGCTCTACAAGCAAATCTAGCAACAGGAAATAGTACTTTGAGTCACCTGCTTTTATATTGTATAAACCACTCAACAATTAAGCTCTCTCTCCTCCTTCTGATTTTGCAAAGTAATTTGATACAGTACTCTTCCCAGCACAGAACACTTACTTTCTCTTTCTTTTTTTAACTCTATGTAAGAACCATTCTACTTCTAATAAAGTACATGACTCCTAAATCTCAACATACACTCACTCCTGTTGAGATAGAAGTGTTAAATTAATAAGAAAATGGTAGCTTCTTTTGGTTAGCTATTTTCTGCTCTACAAGCAAGGCTAGCAACAGTAAGTTGCAGTTTGAGTCACCTGCTTTTATATTGCCTAAGCCACAGCCCAATAAAGCTCTCTCTCTCTCTCCTACAACTTATTTTGCAAAGAAAATTGATACAGTACCCTTCCTAGAACAGAACACATACTGACTTTCTTTCTTTTCTTTTTTAACTGTAAAAACCCTTCTACTTCTATTAAAATATCTGTCTCCTTAATCTCAACATACATTCACTCCTGTTGAGATAGAAGTGTTAAGAAGAAAATGGTAGCTTATTTTTGTTAGCTACTTATAGCTCTACAAGCAAGGCTAGCAGCAGAAAGTTGCAATTTGAGTCACCTGCTTTTATATTGTCTATGCCACACCCCCAATTAAGCTCTCTCTCCCCCTGCTGATTTAGCAAAGTAATTTGATGCTTTATCCTTCCCAGCACAGAACACACACTGACTTTCTTTTTTTCCTTTTTAACTCTAAATAACACCCCTTCTACTTCTAATAAAGTTTCTGTCTGCTTAATCTCATTCTGAGAAAGAAGTGTTAAATTTATAAGAAAATGTTAGCTTTTTTTTGTTAGCTGCTCTCTGTTCTACAAGTAAGGCTAGCAACAAGAAATTGTAATTTGAGTCACCCGTTTTATCTTGTCTAAGCCACAACCCCAGTTAAATTTTCTCCCTCAGTCTTCAGATTCAGCAAAGTAAATTGATACAGTAATCTTCCTAGCACAGAACACACACTGACTTTCTGTCTTTTCTTTTTTTACTCTAAATAACACTCCTCCTACTTCAAATAAAGTTTCTGTCACCTAGATCTCAACATTCACTCACTTCTGTTGAGAAAGAAGTGTTAAATTAATAAGAAAATGGTAGCTTATTTTTGTTAGCTACTAACTGCTCTACAAGCAAGGCTAGCAGCAGATGGTTGCAATTTGAGTCACCTGCTTTTATATTGTCTATGTCACTCCCCCAACTAAGCTCTCTCTCCTCCTGCCAATTTAGCAAAGTTAATACTGTACCCTTCCCAGCACAGAACACACACTGACTTTCTTTATTTTCTTTTTTTTAACTCTAAGTAATACCCCTTCCACTTCTAATAAAGTGTCTGTCTGCTTACTCTCCTCTTGAGAAAGAAGTGTTAAATTAATTAGAAAATTGTAGCATTTTTTAGTTAGCTGCCTTCTGCTCTACAAACAAAGGTAGCAACAGGAAATTGTAATTTGAGTCACCTGCTTTGATATTGTCTAAGCTTACACCCCAATTTGCTCTCTCTCCTCCTACTGATTTTGCAAATGTAAATTGATACAGGACCCTTGTCAGCACTAGCCACACATACTGACTGTATTTTCTTTTTAACTCCTAAATAAAAGTATCTGCCTACTTAACCTCAACAGACACTGACTCCTGTTGAGAAAGAAGTGTTAAATTAGTAAGAAATTGGTTGCATTTTTTAGCTAGCTGCCTTCTGCTCTACAAGCAAAGGTAGCAACAGGAAATTGTAATTTGAGTCACCTGCTTTGATATTGTCTAAGCCACAATCTAATTAAACTCTCTCTCCTCCTACTGATTTTGCAAAGTAAATTGATACAGTAATCTTCCCAGCACAGAACACATACTGACTTTATGTTCTTTTTTAACTCTAAATAAGACCCCTTTGACTTCTAATAAAGTATCTGCCTACTTAATCTCAACAGACACTGACTCCTGTTGAGATTGAAAGTGTTAAATTAATAAGAAAGTGGTAGCTACTTTTAGTTAGCTACTTTCAACTCTACAAGCAAGGCTAACAACAGGAAGTTGTTATTTGAATCACCTGTTTTTTTATTGTCTAAACCACACCCCCAATTAAGCTGCCTTTCTAATCCTTCTGATTTATCAAATTAAGTTGATACAGTTCCCTTACCAGCACAGAACACATACTGACAGTCTTTCTTTATTATTTTTTTAACTCTAAATCAGTCTCCTTCTACTTCACATAAAGTATCTGCTTAATCTCAACATACACTCACTGCTGTTGAGATAGAAATGTTAAATTAATAAGAAAATGGTGGCTTCTTTGAGTTAGCTGCTCTCAGCTGAACAAGCATGGCTAGCAACAGGAAGTTGTAATTTGAGTCACCTGCTTTAATATTGTCTAAACCACACCACCAATTAAGCTCTCTTTACTCCTAATGATTTAGCAAAGTAAGTTGATACAGTACCTTTCCCAGCACGTAACACACATTGACTTTCTTTCTTTTCTTTTTTAAATCTAAATAAGAACCCTTCTACTTGTAATAAAACATCTGTCTGTTTAATCTCAACAGTCACTGACTGTTGTTGAGAAAGAAGTGTTAAATAACAAGAAAATTGTCACTTTTTTAGTTAGGTGCTTTCTGCTCTACAAGCAAGGCTAGCAACAGAAAGTTGTAATATGAGTCACCTGCTTTTATATTATCTAAGCCACACCCCAATTAAGCTCTCTCTCCTCCTACTGATTTAGAAAAGTAAGTTAGTACAGTACTCTTCCCAGCACAGAACAGACACTGACTTTCTGTGTTTTCTTTTTTTATCTCTAAATCAGTCCCCTTCTACTTCTAATAAAGTATTTGACTGCTTAATCTCAAAAGATACTCACTCCTCTTGAGAAAGAAGTGCTAAATTAAGAAGAAAATGGAAGCTTAATTTAGTTAGATGCCTTCTGCTCTACAAGCAAAGCTAGCAGCAGGAAATTGTAGTTTGAGTCACCTGCCTTAATATTATCTAAGCCACACCCGCAATTAATCTCTCTCTCCTACTCCTGATTTTGCAAAGTAAATTGATACAGTACCCTTCCCAGCACAGAACCCATAATGACTTTCTTCATTTTCTCTTTTAACTTTGAATAAGATCCCTTTGACTTCTAATAAAGTATCTGCCTACTTAATCTCAATCGACACTGACTCCTGTTGAGGAAGAAGTGTTAAATTAATAAGAAAATGGTAGGATTTTTTAGATAGCTGCCTTCCACTCTACAAGCAAAGCTTGCAACCTGAAACTGTAATTTGAGTCACCTGCTTTTGTATTTTCTAAGCCACACCCCAATTAAGCTCTCTCTCCTCCTACTGATTTTGCAAAGTAAATTGATACAGTAATCTTCCCAGCACAGAACGCATACTGACTTTCTTTATTTTCTTTTTTCAACTCTAAATAAGACCCCTTGTACTTGTCATAAAGTATCTGTCTACTTAATCTCAACAGACACTGACTCCTGTTGAGAAAGAAGTTAAATTAATAAGAAAATGGTAGCCTATTTTAGTTACCTGCTTTCTGCTCTACAAGCAAATCTAACAACAGGAAATAATAATTTGAGTCACCTGCTTTTATATTGTATAAACCACTCACAATTAAGCTCTCTCTCCTCCTTCTGATTTTGCAAAGTAATTTGATACAGTACTCTTCCCAGCACAGAACACTTACTAACTTTCTTTTTCTTTTTTTAACTCTATGTAAGAACCATTCTACTTCTAATAAAGTATATGTCTCCTAAATCTCAACATACACTCACTCCTGTTGAGATAGAAGTGTTAAATTAATAAGAAAATGGTAGTTTCTTTTGGTTAGCTACTTTCTGCTCTACAAGCAAGGCTAGCAACAGTAAGTTGAAATTTGAGTCACCTGCTTTTATATTGCCTAAGCCACTGCCCAATAAAGCTCTCTTTCCCACTACTTATTCTGCAAAGTAAATTGATACAGTACCCTTCCTAGAACAGAACACATACTGACTTTCTTTCTTTTCTTTTTTAACTCTAAGAACCCTTCTACTTTTATTAAAATATCTGTCTCCTAAATCTCAACATACATTCACTTCTGTTGAGATAGAAGTGTTAAGAAGAACATGGTAGATTATTTTTGTTAGCTACTTACAGCTCTACAAGCAAGGCTAGCAGCAGAAAGTTGCAATTTGAGTCACCTGCTTTTATATTGTCTATGCCACACCCCTAATTAAGCTCTCTTTCCCCCTGCTGATTTTGCAAAGTAATTTGATGCTTTATCCTTCCCAGCACAGAACACACACTGACTTTCTTTTTTCTTTTTTAACTCTAAATAACACCCCTTCTACTTCTAATAAAGTATCTGTCTGCTTAATCTCCTTTTGAGAAAGAAGTGTTAAATTTATAAGAAAATGTTAGCTTTTTTTTGTTAGCTGCTCTCTGTTCTACAAGTAAGGCTAGCAACAAGAAATTGTAACTTGAGTCACCCGTTTTATCTTGTCTAAATCACAACCCCGTTAAACTCTCTCCTCAGTCTTCAGATTCAAACTAATTGGTACAGTAATCTTTCCTAGTACAGAACACACACTGATTCTTTCTTTCTTGTTTTACTCTAAATAACACCTCTTCTACTTCAAATATAGTTTCTGTCACCCTAAATCTCAACATTCACTCTCCTGTTGAGAAAGAAGTGTTCAAATTAATAAAAATGGTACCTTATTTTTATTAGCTATTAACTGCTCTACAAGCAAGGCTAGCAGCAGAAGGTTGCAATTTGAGTCACCTGCTTTCATATTGTCTACGTCATTCCCCCAACTAAGCTCTCTGTCCTCCTGCCAATTTAGCAAAGAAAAGTTGATACTGTACCCTTCCCAGCACAGAACACACTGACTTTCTTTCTTTTCTTTTTTTAACTCTAAGTAATACCCCTTCCACTTCTAATAAAGTGTCTATCTGCTTAATCTCCTCTTGAGAAAGAAGTGTTAAATTAATAAGAAAAGTGTAGCATTTCTTAGCTAGCTGCCTTCTGCTCTACAAACAAAGGTAGCAGCAGGAAATTGAAATTTGAGTCACCTGCTTTTATATTGTCTAAGCCACACCCCAATTAAGCTGTCTCTCCTCCTACTGATTTTGCAAAGTAAATTGATACAGGACCCTTGTCAGCACAGCACACATACTGACTTTATTATCTTTTTAAACTCTAAATAAGACCCCTTCAACTTCTAATAAAGTATCTGCCTACTTAACCTCAACAGACACTGACTCCTGTTGATAAAGAATTGTTAAGTTAATAAGAAAATGGTTGCATTTTTTAGTTAGCTGCCTTCTGCTCTACAAGCAAAGGTAGCAACAGGAAATTGTAATTTGAGTCACCTGCTTTGATATTGTCTAAGCCACAATCTAAATAATCTCTCTCTCCTCCTACTGATTTTGCAAATTAAATTGATACAGTAATCTTCACAGCACAGAACACATACTGACTTTATTTTCTTTTTAACTCTAAATAAGACCCCTTTGACTTGTAATAATGTATCTGCCTACTTAATCTCAACAGACACTGACTCCTGTTGAGATAGAAAGTGTTAAATTAATGAGAAAGTGGTAGCTACTTTTAGTTAGCTACTTTCAGCTCTACAAACAAGGCAAGCAACAGGAAGTTGTTATTTGAGTCACTGGCTTTTTTATTGTCTAAACCACACCCCCAATTAAGCTACCTTTCTAATCCTTCTGATTTATCAAATTAAGTTGATACAGTACCCTTACCAGTGCAGAACACATACTGACAGTCTTTCTTTTATTATTTTTAACTCTAAATCAGTCTCCTTCTACTTCAGATAAAGTATCTGGTTTAATCTCAACATACACTCACTGCTGTTGAGATAGAAGTGTAAAATTACTAAGAAAAAATGGTGGCTTTTGAGTTAGCTGCTCTCTGCTGAACAAACATGGCTAGCAACAGGAAGTTGTAATTTGAGTCACCTGCTTTTATATTGTCTAAACCACACCACCAATTAAGCTCTCTTCCTCCTAATGATTTGTGCAAAGTAAGTTGATACAGTACCTTCCCAGCACATAACACACACTGACTTTCTTTCTTTTCTTTCTTTTAACCTAAATAAGAACCTTCTACTTCTAATAAAACATCTGTCTGTTTAATCTCAACAGTCGCTGACTCTTGTTGAGAAAGAAGTGTTAAATAATAGAAAATGGTCACTTTTTAGTTGGGTGCTTTCTGCCTCTACAAGCAAGGCTAGTAAACAGTAAATTGTAATTTGAGTCACCTGCTTTTATATTGTCTAAGCCACACCCCTTACCATTTCTCTCCCTCCTACTGATTTAGAAAAGTAAGTTAATACAGTACCCTTCCAGTACAGAACAGACACTGACTTTCTGTGTTTTTTTTTATCTCTAAATCAGTCCCCTTCTACTTCTAATAAAGTATTTGACTGATTAATCTCAAAAGATACTCACTCCTCTTGAGAAAGGAGTGCTAAATTAAGAAGAAAATGGTAGCTTATTTTAGTTAGATGCCTTCTGCTCTACAAGCAAAGCTAGCAGCAGGAAATTGTAGTTTGAGTCACCTGCTTTAATATTATCTAAGCCACACCCGCAAATAAGCTCTCTCTCCTACTCCTGATTTTGCAAAGTAAATTGATACAGTACCCTTCCCAGCACAGAACCCATAATGAATTTCTTTATTTTCTCTTTTAGCTATAAATAAGATCCCTTTGACTTCTAATAAAGTATCTGCCTACTTAATCTCAACCGACACTGACTCCTGTTGGGGAAGAAGTGGTAAATTAATAAGAAAATGGAAGGATTTTTTAGATAGCTGCCTTCCACTCTAAAAGCAAAGCTTGCAACCTGAAACTGTAATTTGAGTCACCTGCTTTTATATTGTCTAAGCTACACCCCAATTAAGCTCTCTCTCTCTCTCCTCCTACTGATTTTGCAAAGTAAATTGATACAGTAATCTTCCCAGCACAGAACACATACTGACTTTATTTTCTTTTCTAAACTCTAAATAAGACCCCTTGTGCTTGTCATTAAGTATCTGTCTACTTAATCTCAACAGACACTGACTCCTGTTGACAAAGAAGTTAAATTAATAAGAAGCTAGTATCTATTTTATTTACCTGATTTCTGCTCTACAAGCAAATCTAGCAACAGGAAATAGTAATTTGAGTCACCTGCTTTTATATTGTATAAACCACTCAATAATTAAGCGCTCTCTCCTCCTTCTGATTTTGCAAAGTAATTTGGTACAGTACTCTTCCCAGCACAGAACACTTACTTTCTTTTTCTTTTTTTAACTCTAAGTAAGAACCATTCTACTTCTAATAAAGTACATGTCTCCTAAATCTCAACATACACTCACTCCTGTTGAGATAGAAGTGTTAAATTAATTAGAAAATGGTACGCTTCTGTCAGCAGCTTTCTGCTCTACAAGCAAGGCTAAGCAACAGCACGCTGTAATTTGAGTCACCTGCTTTTATATTGCCCAACCACATGCCCAATAAAGCTCTCTCCTACTGCTTATTTTGTAGTAAATTGATACAGTACCTTCCTAGAACGGAACATATACTGATTCTTTTCTTTCTTTTTAATTTAAGAACCTCCTTCTACTTAAAAATATCTGTCTCCTAAATCTCAATACACATTCACCCTGTTGAGATAGAAGTGTTAAGAAGAAATGGTAGCTTATTTTTGTTAGCTACTTACAGCTCTACAAGCAAGGCTAGCAGCAGAAAGTTACAGTTTGAGTCACCTGCTTTTATATTGTCTATGCCACACCCCCAACTAAGTCCTCTCTCCTCCTGCTGATTTAGCAAAGTAAGTTAATACCGTACCCTTCCCAGCACAGAACACACACTGACTTTCTTTCTTTTCTTTTTTTAAACTCTAAATAATACCCTTTCTACTTCGAATCAACTATCTGTCTGCTTAATCTCAACAGATACTGACTCCTGCTGAGATAGAATGTTAAATTAATAAGAAAACGGTTGCTTTTTTTAGTTAGCCGCCTTCTTCTTTACAAGCAAAGCTAGCAACAGGAAATTGTAATTTGTGTCACCTGCTTTTATATTATCTAAGTCACAGAACCAATTAAGCTTCTCTCTCCTCATATTGATTTTGCAAAGTAAATTGATACACTACCCTTCAGCACTGCACACACACTGACTTTTCTTTCTTTATTTTTTTAACTCTAAATAAGACTCTTCTACTTCCTAATAAAGTATCTGTCTGCTTAATTTCAACAGATACTGGCTCTGTTGAGATAGATATGTATTAAATTAGTATGAGAATGGAAGATCCTTATAGTTAGCTGATTTCAGCTCTACAGGCAAAATAGCAACATAAAGTTATAGTTTGAATCACATGCATTTTTGTCTATGCTGCACCTGATTAAGAGCTCTCTCTCCTGTGACTGATTTAGCAAAGTAAGTTGAAACAGTACCCTTCCCAGCTCAGAACACTTCTCTTACTTTTCTATGTTTTCTTTCTTAACTCTAAAAAAACACGCTCTACTTTTAATAAAGTATCGGTCAGCTTAATCTCAACACATACGATAATGACCTGTTGAGATAGATGTTAAACTAGTAAGTAAATAATAGCTTTTTTTAGTTAGCAGCTTTCTGCTGAAGAAGCAAGGCTAGCAACAGGAAATTGTAATTTGAGTCACCTTTTTTTAATTGTCTAAGCCACGCCCCCAATTAAACTCTCTCTCTAATCCTACTGTTTAAGCAAAGTAAGTTTATACAGCACCCTTCCCAGCACAGAACACATATCGGCTTTCTTTCTTTCTTTTATTTTTTTAACTCTCAGACCCCCTTCTACTTCTAATAAAGTATATGTCTGCTTAATCTCAACATACACTCACCCTGTTGAGATAAGTGATAATACTTCAAAAAAGATAGCTTTTTTTAGAAACTGCTTTCTGCTCTACAAGCAAGAGTAACAACAGTAAATTATATTCTGAGTCACCTGCTTTTATTTTGTCTAAGCCACACACTCACTTATTCTCTCTCTCCTCCTTTGGATTTAGCAAAGAAAATTGATACAGTACTCTTCCCAGAACAGAACACTCACTGACTTTCTTTCTTTTCCTTTTTTAACTCTAAATAATACCCTTTCTACTTCAAATAAAGAATATGTCTGCATATCTAACAGACACCTTACTGTTGAGATAGAAGTGTTAAACTATCAAGAAATGGTAGCTTCTTTTAGTTATCTGCTTTCCGCTGCCTAAAGCAAGTCTAGCAACAGGATGTCGGAATCTGAGTCACCTTGCTTCTATACTGTCTAAGCCACCCTCCATTTAATCTCTCTCAATCGTACTGACTAGGTAAAGTAAGTTGATACAGTACCACTCCCAGCACAGAACATACTCTGACTTTCTTTCTTTCTTTTCTTTTTCACTTGAAATAAGAACCCTTCTACTTCTAATAAAGTATCTGTCTGTTTAATCTCAGCAGACACTGACCCTGTTGAGATTGAAGAATTAAATTAATAAGAAAATGGTAGCTTCTTTTAGTTAGCTGCTTTCTGCTCTACAAGCAAGGCTTGCAACAGGAAGTTATGGTGGGTGCTTGTTTCTATATTGTCTAATCCACAACCTCAACAAAGCTCTCTGTCTCTCTCCTACTCATTTAACAAAGTAAGTTGATACAGTACCCTTACCAGCACAGAACTCACTCTGAGTTTCTTTCTGTTCATTTTTTGACTCTAATCAAGACCCCTTCTACTTCTAATAAAGTATATGTCTGCTTAATCTCAACAGACACTGACTCCTGTTGAGATAGAAAAGTTAAATTTATAAGAAAGTGGTAGCTTTTTTTAGTTAGCTGATTTCTGCTCTACAAACAAGGCTAGCAATAGGAAGTTGTAATTTGAGTCACCAACTATATTATTGTCTAAGCCACACCCCCAATTAAGCTCTCTCACTTCCTACTGATTTTGCAAAGAAAATTGATACAGTACCATCTCCCAGAATGGAACACACTCTGATTCTCTTTCTCTTTATTTTAACCATAAATAAAAAACCTTTAGCCTCTAACAAAGTACCTGTCGTTTAATCTCAACAGTCCTTGAATCCTGTTAAATTAATAAGAAAATGGTACCTTCCTATTAATACTGCTTTCTGCTCTACATGCCAGGCTAGCAACAGGAAATTGCAGTTTGTTACCAGTTTTTATTGTCTGAGCCCTCACCCACATTAAGCTCTCTGTCTCTAATCTCTACTTGATTTAGCAAGTGTTGATACAGTACCTCTCCAGCACAGAACACATACTGACTTTCCTTTCTTTTATTTTTACCTAAATAAGACCCCATCTACTCTATATAGATACATAGATACATAGACAGTGTCGGCAGATGAGGCCTATGGCCCACCCAGTCTGCCCATTTGAGCTTGTAAGTTCAGTTTGTTTCCTAGAAGTCTGTTCCTTACCCTGACCTCAGAATTCCTTTATGTCTATCCCATGCATTCTTAAATCCCGTGATTGTTTCAGCCCCCACCACTTCCTCTGGCAGGGTGTTCCACTTGTCCACCACCCGTTCTGTGAAGAAATTCTTTCTCATGTTTCCTCTGAATCATCCTCCTCCAACTTCATCCCATGCCCTCTAGTCCTGGAACATCTTTTCGCTTAAAAATAGTGTTTTCCTGCACCCTGTTCCTCCCTGTAAGATACTTGTATGTCTCTATCATATCCCTCTCCTCCTCTCCTCCAGGGAGTACATGTTCAGTTCCTTCAACCTGTCTTCATAGGACTTGTGATGCAATCCATGCACCATCTTTGTTGCCCTCCTCTGAACCTTCTCTACCCTGTCTATGTCCTTACGTAGGTATGGTCTCCAGAACTGTACACTGTACTCCAGGTGGGGCCTCACTAGTGTCTTGTATAGCGGAATTATGACCTCCCTTTTCCTGCTGGTGATGCCCCTGCCTATACATCCCAGCATCCTATTTGCTTTACCTGCTGCCTTGTCACACTGTTTCCCTACCTTGAGGTCATCAGAGATGACAACCCCAAGATCCTTTCCTGCTTGGTGCATGCTATATCCTCACCCCCAACTGATATATTGTGCCAGGGTTTTTGTGCCCCATATGCATTATCTTGCACTTCTTTGCATTGAATTTCAACTGCCAAACCCTGACCATTCTTCAAGTTTCTGCAGGTCCCTTCTCATTCTGTCTACACCCTCTGGTGTGTCTACTCTGTTACAGAGCTTTGTGTCATCAGCGAACAGTGAAATTCTGCCTTCTAGATCCTGCGCAATTGTCACTGATGAAGATGTTGAATAGGACCGGTCCCAGCACTGATCCCTGTGGTACCCCACTGGTCACTCTTCCCTCTGTGGAGTGACAGCCATTTACCACCACCCTCTGTGTCCTGCCACCCAGCCAGTTACCTACCCACCACACTACTGTCCTGCCCACACCCATATTCCCCAGTTTGTGTAATAGTCTTCTATGTGGCACAGTGTCAAAGGCCTTGCTGAAGTCCAGATAGGCCATGTCCACTGCCCTCCCTGATCCACCTCCTAGTCACCCAGTCAAAAAATTCAATGAGGTTGGTCTGACATGACCTCCCCCTGGTGAAACCATGCTGCCTTGGGTCCTGTAGTCCATTGACAACCAGATGTTCCACCAATCTCTCCTTCAGTAGTGCTTCCATGATCTTCCCCACTACCGAGGTGAGGCTGACTGGTCTGTAGTTCCCTGCTTCCTCTTTGTTCCCACTTTTGTATAAGGGGACTACATCTGCTGTCCTCCAGTCTTTGGGTACCTCCCCTGTTTCCAGTGATCGGCTAAACAGGATAGCCAGAGGTTCAGCCACCACCTTCTTAGTTCTTTAAGGACCTGGGTGCACCCATCTGGCCCCATTGCTTTATCAACTCTTATTACTTCCAGTTCCTTCAGGACCCTTTCTCGTGTAAAGGGACTTGTGTCCATTTCTGCACCATTCTCACCCTTGTACTCCCTTCAGACCCATTACCTCCTCTTCCTCAGTAAAGACTGAGCAGAAATACCTGTTCAATATGTCAGCTTTACTGTTGTCATCCTCCACGGCTCCCATCCTCCCCTTCAGTCTCACTATCCCTCCTTTGTCTTTCTTTTTCACTTATGTACCTGTAAAGGTTTGTCCCTCTACCACTGATTTTGCAATGTGTTCTTCTGTCTGAGCTTTGGCTTCCCTTACTGACCTCCCTGCCTCCTTTGCTTCTCCTGGTACTTCTCCCTATCCCCTTCTGCCTGTGTCTTTTTGTATTGCCTGAATGCAATCTTTTTGGCTTTCACTTTCTTTTTACTCTTTTGAAAACCATAATGGTCTCCTCTTCCTTTTCCTCTTGCTAACCTGCTTAATGCATAATTCTGTTGTTCTTGTAATCCCCATTTTAAATACTGCCCACTGTTCCTCAACCCCTGATTCCTGTCCCATTCCCTTAATGCCTCTTTCAAGTATCTCCCCATTTTCCCAAAGTCTGCCCCCTAAAATCCAGGATACGTGTTTTTGTGTGGTTTGGTTCTGCTCTTTCTGTGATTTCAAACCACAATGACTGGTGGTCACTGTTTCCCAGGTGCTCCCCACTGTTACCCCCATCACACTGTCCCTGTTTGTGAGCACAAGGTCCAGTATTGCCTTCTGCCGAGTTGGTTCCATGACCAGTTGCTTGAGGAAGGCACCCTGAAGGGAGTCCAGGATAAATCTGCTCCTAGTTGATGCTGCTGCTGGGATGCTCCAGTCCACGTCTGGAATATTGAAGTCTCCAACCAGTACTACCTCACCCTTGTCTGCCATCCTTTGGATGGCTAGCATCAGCTCCCTATCTGTTTCTTCCTCCTGGGCTGGTGGTCTATAGACCACACCTGTGCGGATGGCTGTCCCATTTTCCTTTCCAGCTTAACCCACAGTATCTCTCCCCCATTTTGTTCCTCCTGGATCTCTGTGGCCCTTATGTCATTTTTCACATACAGTGCCACTCCTCCTCCCTTCCTGCCTGCTCTGTCTCTTCTGAATATGTTGTAGCCAGGTATGGCCATCTCCCAGTCATGGTTATCATTACACCAGGTTTCAGTGATGGCCACAATGTCCAGGTCTGACTGTGCCATGACAGCCTCCAGATCTTCCATCTTGTTGCTAAGGCTCCTGGCATTTGCACACATGGCTTTCCATGATTTGACCTCCTAGACTGCTTCACTGTTCTACTCCAGCCCTTCCTTGGTTGTCATTTATCCCTGGTTCTCCTTGCTGTCTGCCCTTCTGCTGAATTTTGCCCTTTTCTGCTTATCCACCTCTTGGGCACTAATCTCCATCTTTTACACTGCTTTGCAGAGATAGCCACTCCTCTGGTTCACTGGTTCCACTGCTAGCTGTGGGGGTGAGCAAGTAGGTACCCTCCTTGCTGGCCTGCCACCCCCTTTGCTAGTTTAAATGCTTGTCAATGTAGCATTTAAACTTATCATTGAGTGCTTGGATTCCCTCCAGGATGGATGCAGGCCGTCAGGCTTGAACAAACCTCCATCCCTCCAGGTGGGTCCCCAGTCACCAATGAATCAAACCCTTCCTCACAGCACCAGTTCTTCAACCATGAGTTAAAGTTCCTGGTGCATGCACTCCTATGCTCTCCCTTGCCTCTCACAGGTAGTACTTCTGAGAAAGTGACAGAAGTAGCTACTTGCTTGAGACCCCTCCCCAGTTTCCTAAACTCTTCCTGAACTTCCTTTGGCTCCCCATTTGCCAGGTCATTAGTACCTAGGTGGATAATGACATCCAGCTCACCCTCCTGTCTTGCCTTCTAATAAAGCATCTGTCTGGTGAATCTCAAGATACTTTGACCTGTAGAGAAAGAAGTGTTGAATTAATAAGAAAATCTGCAGCCTTTAGCTAACCACTCCTGCTCCACAAGGCGGCTAACAACAGAAGTTGCAATCTGAGTCACCTGCTTTATAATGTCTAAGCCACTCCCACAATTAAGCTTCCTCTATCCTGCTACTGATTTAGTAAAAGTGTTGATATAGTACCCTTCCCAGACAGAACACACTCTGACTTTCTTTCTTTACTATTTTACTCAAAAAAACACCCCTTCTACTTCTAACAAATTGTCTGTTTGCTGAATCTCAACAGACCCTGACTCTTGTTGAGATAGAGTGTTAATTAATAGAAAATTGTATCTTCCTTTTTGATAGCTGCTTTCTGGTCTACAAGCCAGGCTAGCAAAGAGAAAATCGTAATTTGAGTCACTTTTTGTCAGCTAATCTGCACCACCTAATAGCTATCTGTCTCTAATCCCACTGATTTAGCAAAGTAAGAAGATACAGTACCTTCAAGAACAGAACACATAATGTCTTTCTTCTTTCTTTCTTAACTCAAATAAGACCATTTCTACTTTAAAATAAAGTATATGTCTTCATAATCTTAACACACACACACACACACCCGTTGAGGCAGAGTGTTAAATTAATAAGAAAATGGTAGCTTGTTTTAGTTATCTGCTTTCTGTGTTACAAGCAAGGCTAGCAACGGAAGTTCTAATTTGAGCTTACCTGTTTTATACTGTCTAAGCCCCAACTCCACTAAACTCTCTCTCCTCCTACTGATTAGGCAAAGTAAGTTGATTCAGTACCCTTCCCAGCACAGAACACACTGACTTTCTATGTTTCTTTTCTTTTTTGACTTCAAATAAGAACCTTCTACTTCTAATAAAGTATCTGTCTGTTTAATCTCAACAGACACTGACTCCTGTTGAGGTAGAGAGTTAAATTAATAAGAAAATGGTAGCTTCTTTTAGTTAGCTGCTTTCTTCTCCTACAAGCAAGACTTGCAACAGGAAGTTGTAATTGAGTCACTTGCTTCTCTATTGTCTAAACCACACCCCAATTAAGCTCTCTCTCTTCTCCTACTCATTTAACAAAGTAAGTTGATACAGTACTCTTCCCAGCACAGAACACACTCTGACTTTCTTTCTGTTCATTTATTAACTCTACTCAAGAACCCTTCTACTTCTAATAAAGTATATGTCTGCTTAATCTCAACAGACACTGACTCCTGTTAGAGGGAAGTCTTAAATTAATAAGAAAGTGGTAGCTTCTTTTGGTTACCACGCTCTGCTCTACAAGCAAGACTAGCAACAGGAAGTTGTAATTTGAGTCACCATGCAATTTTATTGTCTAATCCACTCCCCAATTAAGTTCTCTCTCTCTCTCCTCCTCCTCATTGATTCAGCAAAGTAATTAGATACAGTACCCTTCCCAGCACAGAACACACACTGGACTTTCTTTCTTTTTTTTTTAATACTAAATAAGAATCCTGCACTACTTCAAATAAAATATCTGTCTACTTAATCTCAACCGACACTGACTCTTTTGAGAAAGAAGTATATTAATTAATAAGAAAATAAGGCTTTTTAGTTAGCTGCTTTCTGCTCCTTCAAGCAAGCTAGCAACAGGAAATTGTAATATTAGTCACCTGCTTTTATAGTGTCTAAGCCAATCCCCAATTAATTGCTCTCTCTCATCGCACTGATTTTGTAAAGAAAGTTGATACAGTACCCTTCCCAGCACAGAACACAGTCTGAATATCTTTCTTTTCTTTTTTAACTCTAAATAAGACCCCTTCTACTTCTAATAAAGTATCTGTCTGTAATCTCAACAGACATGCAACTGTTAGATAGAAGTGTCAAATTAATAAGAAAGTGGTAGCTTCTTTTAGTTAGCTGCTTTCTGCTCTACAAGCAAATCTAGCAATAGGAAGTTGTAATTTGTGTCACCAGCTCTTTTATTGTCTCAGCTACACCCCCAATGAAGCTCTCTCTCTCTCCTCCTACTGATTTTGCAAAGAAAATTGATACCGTTCAATTCCCAGCATGGCACACACGCTGACTTTCTTTCTTTTCTAACTATAAATAAAACACCTTCGACTTCTAACAAAGTATCTGTCTGCTTAATATCTACAGTCCCAGACTCCTGTTAAAGTATTAAAAGAAAATGGTATCTTCCTTTTATTAGCTGATTTCTGCTCCACAATCAACATAGAACTGGAAATTGCAGTTTGTCACCTGTTTTGTATTGTCTAAGCTTCACCCAAAATAAGTTCTTCTCTAATTCTACTGGTTTAACAAAGTAAGTTGATACAGTACCCTCTCCAGCACAGAACACATACTGACTTTCCTTCTTTTCTTTTTATCTGTAAGTAAGACCCCATCAACTTCTATTAAGGTATCTGTCTGAATAATCAATATAATCTGACTCCTGTTGAGTAAGAAGTGTTAAATTAATAAGAAAATGGTAGCTTCCTTTAGTTAGCTACTTTCTGCTCTACAAGCAAGGCTTACAACAGAAAGCTGCAATTTGAGTCACCTGACTTTTAGCAATGTGTAAGTCCACCCCCAATTGTTCCTCTCTCTCTCCTCCCACTGATTTAGGCAAAGTAAGTCAGATACAGCATCTTCCCAGCACAGAACACACTCTGACTTTCTTCTTTACTGTTTTACAAAATGAAACCATTCTACTTCTAACAAAGTATCTTGTCTGCTTAATCTCAGCAGACCTGACTCCTGTTGAAGATAGAAGTGAAATTAATAAGAAAATTGTATCTCCTTTGTTAGCTGCTTTCTGCTCTACAAGCCAGGCTACAACAGGAATTGTAATTTGAGTCACTTTTTTATTGTTTCGGCTCACCCACCAATTAGCCATCTGTCCTCTAATCCCACTGATTTAGCAAAGTGATACAGCACCCTTCCCAGCACAGAACACATACCAACTTTCTTTCTTTTCTTTTTTTAACTCTAAATAAGACCCCACCTACTTCTAGTAAAGTATCTGTCTGCTTAATTGCAACATACACTCACTCCTGTTGAGACAGAAGTGTTAAATGGATAAGAAAATGGTAGCTTTTTTCAGTTAGCTGTTCTCTGCTCTGCTAGTAAGGCTAGCAACAGGAAGTTGCAATTTGAGTCACCTACTTTTATATTGTCTAAGCCACACCCCAATTAAGCTCCATCTCCTTCGGTTGATTTAGGAAAGTAAGTTGATACAGTATTTCCAGCATGGAACACACACTGACTTTCTTTCTTATCTTATTCTTCAACTCAGCATAGACTCCTTCTACTTCTGGTAAAGTACATGTCTGCTCAATCTCAACAGATACGACTCTGGCTGAGATTGAAGTACAAAATTACTATGAAAATGGTAGTTTTTTCTAGTTAGCCGCATTCTGCTCTTCAAGAAAGGTTTCGCAACAGGAAGTTAACGCTTGAATCATCTGCATGCAATTAAGCCCAAGCTACACTCCCACTAAGTTTCTCTCTCTTGATCTGATTTAGCAAAGGTTGAACAGTACCTTTCCAGCACAGAACACAAACTTACTTTTCTTTCCTTTTCCTGTTCTTAACTCAGCATAAGACTCCTTCTACTTCTGGTAAAGAATCTGTCTCGTAATCTCAACAGACACTGACTTCTGTGGAGATAGAGTTAAAGCAATAAGAAAATGGTAGCTTTTTCAGTTAGCTGCTTTTCTGCTCTACAAAAGCCTGAAGGACAGTGGAAGTTGTACCTAGTCTCCTGCTTTTATAGTTGTCTAAGTCACACCCCCAATTAAGGTCTCTCCTCCCTTCCGATTTAACAGCACTTTGACACAACACTTTTCCAGCATGAACACAATCTGACTCTTATTTTTTTTAACCTCTAATCAAGACGTGTTCTACTTCTAATAGCATATCTGCTTAATCTCAACAGACACTGACTCCTGCTGAGATAGAAGTCCTAAATTAATAAGAAAGTGGTAGCTTCTTTAAGGTTAACTGCTTTCACTCTACAAGCAAGAAGCTTACAACAGGAAGCTGTAATTTGAGTCACCAGATTATTTTGTTGTCTAAGCCAAACCCCCAATTAAGCTCTCTCTCTCTTCCTCCTTCTACTGATTTAGCAGAGTAAGTTGATACAGTATCTTTCCCAGCACAGAACACACTCTGACTTTCTTGCTTTTCTTTTTTTTAACTCTAAATAAGACGCTTTCTACTTCTAACAATGTATCTACTGCTTAATCTCAACAGACTGTGAATCTAGTTGAGACAGAAGTGTTAATTAATAAGAAAATGGTTGCTTCTTCTAAGATTGCTTGCTCTGCTCTACAAGCAAGGCTAGCAACAGGAAGTATAGTTTGAATCACCTGCTTTTTATTGTCCAAGCACACACAATGATGTTTCACTCTCTCCTTTCAATTGATTTCTAGCAAAGTGAGTTGATACAGTACCCTTTCCAGCAGAACATGTAAACTTTCTTCTTTCTTTTCTTAACTCAAATAAGACCCCTTCTACTTCTAATAAAGTATCTTCCTGTCAGTCTCAACAGACACTGACTGCTGTGAGATAGAAGGATAAATTAATAAGAAAAAGGTTATTTATTTTATTTAGCTGCTTTCTCCTCAACAAGGAGCTAGCAACAGAAACTGTAATCTGAGTCATTTGATTCTATATTGCTCAAATACACCCCAATTACACTCACTCTCTCCTAATGATTAGAAAAGCAAGTTGATACAGTTCCCTTCTGAACACAGAACACACTCTGACTTTCTTAATGTTTATTTTTAACTCTAATCAAGTCCCCTCTGCTTCTAATAAAGTATCTGTGTAATCTCAACCAGACACTGACTCCAGTTGAGATAGAAGTGTTGATAATGAAATGTATTAGCTTCTTTTAGTTAGCTGCTTTCTCCCCTTCAAGGGCTAGCAACAGTGTTGTAACTTGAGTCAACGGCTATTTTATTTTGTGGGCCAACCCCCTGCTACAGGTGCTCTCTCTCTCTCCTCCTTCACTGATTGCAGAGAGTTAGTTGATACAGTACCTTTCCAGCACAGAAAACACACTGACTCTACTTGCTTTTCTTTTCTATCTCAAATAAGAGCCTTCCACTCTAATAAAGTATATCTGTAATCTCAACAGACATACATCCTTTGAGATAAATGTGAAATTAATAAAAATGGTGCTCTTAGATAGCTGCTTTCGTCTAGACATGAGCTAGCAACAGGGATTGAACTAAGCAACCTTTCTTTATATTGTTCACACACCCCAATTATGCTCTCTCCTCTACAAATTTGCAAGTAAATTGATACAGTAACTTTCCAGCACAGACAACACAATGACTCTTTCTTTTCTTTTTTAACTCAAATTAGACCCTTTGTACTTAATAAAGATATATCTGCATAATCTCATTAGACACACACTCTTGTTGGAACAGAAATTAATTTAGAAATTAATAAGAAATTGTAGCTTCTTTTGTAGCTGCTTTCTGCTGCTGTACAAGCAAGCAATATAGAAGTAATTTGAGACAACTTGCTTTTATACTGTCTAAACCACATCCCCAATCAGCTTCCTCCTCCTACTGATTAGGCAAAGTGTTGATACAGTATTATTCCAGCACAGAATAGACTCTGAGTTTTCCTTTCTTTTTAACCTAAATAAGACCCTTCTTCTTCAATAAGTATATGTCTGTAATCTCAACAGTCACTGACCTGATGATGTTAAATTAATAAGAAATGATTCTTTTAGTTAAAACAAATCATATGCCTGGTTTCTGCCCTCTAGCAAGACTAGAAACAGGAAGTTGATTTGACACAATATTTTGTTGTCTGCCAAACCCCAATTAAACTCTCCCTCCCTCCCTCCTCCTTCTTCTCATTTGCAGAATGTTGATACAACAACTTTCCAAGCACAGAACACACACTGTTTCTGCTTTTTAATCTAAATAAGACAATTTTCTTCTAAAAGTATCTGCCTGTAATCTCAACAGACACGACCCTGTTGAGATAAGTGTTAAATTAAGAAGAACATGGTTGCTTCTTATAGTTAGCTGCTTTTGCCTCAACAAGGCTAAAACAAGAAGGTAGTTGAATCACCTGCTTTTTTATTAACTAAGCCAAATCCACAATAAGCTCTCTCTCCTTCAGTTGCTTTAGCAAAGTAAGTGATACATTACCCTTCCCAGAGAACACAAAGTGACTTCTTCTTCTCTTTTCAACTCAAAATAAGACCCTCTACTTCTAATAAAGTATCTTCCTGCTTAATCTCAACAGACATGACTCCTGGATAGAGTAAAATTAAAAATATAGCTTCTTATAGTTAGCGCTTTCTGCTCTACAAGCAAATAGCAACAGGCAGTAATAGTTTGAATCCTGCCTCAGTAAGCACACACCCAATAAGCTTTTCTCACCCTTCCAACTGATTCAGCAGTAAATACATTCCCTTCCCAGCACAGAACACAAACTGACTTTCTTTTCTTATTCTTAACAAAAATGAGACCCCTTCTACTAATAACAGTATCTGTTCACAACTCAACTGACGACTTGCTGAGACAGAAGAATTAATAAGAAAAATGGTAGCTTTTGTGCTAGCTCTTTCAGCCTACAAGCAAGTAGCAACAGGAAATTGTAATTGCCACCTTTATACGTCCAATCTATGCCTCCAATTGCCTCTCCTACTATTTTTCAAAATGAAATTGATACAGTAACTTCCAGCACAGAACACCACTGACTTTCTTCTTTTCTTATTCTAACTCTAAATAAGACCACATCAGCTTAATAGTATCTGACTGCTAAATCTCAACAGATACTGACTCTGTTGAGATAGTTGTGTTCAAATTACAATGAAAATGGTAGGTTTTTTTATTTCTTCTTTCTGCTATACTAGCAAGACTGCAACAGGAAATTGTAATTTGAGTCACCTTTTGTATTGTCAAGCCACAAACAATTGCTGCCCTCTAATCTACTGATTTAGCAAAGTAAGTTGACAAGTCCTTCCCAGCACAGAACACACACGGCTTTCTTTGACTTTGTTTAATAAATAAGTCCTTCTATGTCTAATAAAGCAGCTGTAATCTCGACAAATACTGACTCCTGTTGAGATAAAAGTGTTAAATTAATGGAAATGGAAAAGCTTGAAGTTAGCCACTTTCTGCCGTACAAGGCTAACAACAGGAAGTTGTAATTTGAGTCATCTGTTTATATTGTCCAAACAACCCCAGCTAGCTCTTCTCCTCCCAATGATTTAGCAAAAGTGATACAGTACTCTTCCCAGCACAAAACACACACTGACTTACTTTCTTTTGTCAAGTCTAAATAAAACTCTTCTAATAATAGTATTCTCTGTAATCTCAACAAACCTACTCCTGTTGAGATATAAGTATTAAATTAAAGAAAATGGTAGCTTCTTTTAGGTAGCTGCTTACCTCTTTACAAGCAAGAAGCAACAAGAAGTTGTAATTTGAGACTACTATTTAAATTGTCTAAGCCACGCCCCACCAAGTCTCTCTCCTCCTTTGATTTAACAATGCATCACAAGTACCTTCACAGCACAGAACACAATCTGACTTTATTTCATTAATTTGTAACCTAATTAAGAACAATCCTTCAATAAGTACCCCAGCTTATCTCAACAGACACTGACCCTGTTGAGATAGAAGAAAGATTCTGCAAGAACTCATAAACCGAAAGTAACAAACCAATGGGTCCTGATGATTCACCCAGAGAACCTAAAGAATTAATGGAAGAATTAGTAAACCACTGCTACTTTTAATAAATCATGGGAGGATGGTGTTACCTGAGGACTGAGGAAGGGGATGTGATTCCCTCACAAAGTGGGACCAAGACAGGGCGAAACTACAGACCTGTCAGTCGGCCTCTGGCGTAGAAGTGATGGAGTCACTTCTGAACAAAGAAAGATTGAGTACCTAGAGGCCAGTGGACACAGGACCCAAGGCAGCATGGGTCCATGGAAAAGTCATGTCAGATGAATCTACAGATTTCTTTGACTGCGACCAAAGTAGTAACCAGGGAGGGCTGTGGACATGGACTACCTAGACTTAACAAGCATTTGACAGTTCCACAAAAAGATTAATAGTCAAATTAACCACCTCAGGTGGTTCCCAGGTAGTAGCCTGTAAAACATTACTGCACAACAGACACAAGGACTGTAAATGGAGCCCACTGAAGAAGAGGTTACTAGTGGGCACCATGAGGTTCATATTGTCCATCCTTTACCGTTCTCACCAGTGACATTGCAGAGGGACTGAAGGAAAAGTATGCCTTTGCAGATGACACAAGATCTGCAAGGCTGATAACAAGGAGCCGGAAAGGATGAAAAGGACCTGGCAAGGTTGAGGATGGCCAAGCATGGCGCTGGATTCACGCAAAGTGCAAAATAATGCACCTGGAAAACGAGAACCCTGGAAGAAACCAATGATTAGGAGGTAGTAACAACAAAAAAAGGAAAGGGACCTGGGGGGGATCATATCAGATGACCTTAAGGTTAGCAAGATGGAGAAGGCAGTAGAGGGCAGGGGTACTGGGATGTATAAGGAGAGCAACAGCAGAAAACAGGAAGCTATTATCCTCTGTACAGACATTTGGTGAGACCCCATCTGAGCACTGTGTCAGTTCTTGGACCCCATCTCTGCAAGAATAGACAGGATAGAGGTAGTCAGAGACGCTAAAATGATGCAGGGTCTGCAAGAGAAACGAAGGAGGGAGACTAAAGAGCTTAATATATATACCCTTGATGAAAGAAGGGGAGACATGATAGAAACTTAAGTACTTCAGTGAATCAACAAGTCAAGAGGTAGCATCTTTCAGAAAAGCTTGCAAGAACAAGGGACACAATATAAAGATAGAAGGAGGCGGTTCAGGGCAATGAGGAAGTATTATTTCACAGAGAGGTGGATGCATGAACAGCCTTCCTGAGGAGGTTGTGGTTTAAAACTGGAGAATTCAAGAGTCCATGGGACAGACATAAGGAAATTCTTGTGGGGTAGGAAGAAATAGGCCGCTGGTTAATATTATCTGTAGCTATCCAGTAGTAGAATGGGCAGACTAGATGGGCCAAGCAGTCCTTATCTGCCGTAAGTCTATGTTTCATGTTCTCTTGAGATATAAGTGTTAAATTAATAACAAGTAATAGCTTCTAGTTATCTGCTTCTGCTCTACAAGCAAGGCTAGTAACAGGAAGTTGCAATTTGTGTCACCAGCCATTTTGTCAAAGCCACACCCCTCGCTTCCTCTCTCTCTCCCTCCGCCACTGATTTAGCAAAGTAAGTTGATACTGCACTGCCCAGCACAGGACACACACTGACCTTCTCTTTTAATACTAAATAGACCCTTCTCTTCTAATAAAGTATCTGACTGTAATGCACCAGACACTGACTCTTGTTGAGATAGAAGGTGAAAGTATAGGAAAATGGTAGCTTATTGCAGTTGTTTCGCTTCACAAGGCAAACAATAGAAGTTACAATTTGAAATCCGTTCTTACATACTGTCAAGCCAACCCCAATTGCTCCCTACTTCTCCTTCCGATTTAGCAGTAAGCTGATGCACCTTCCAGCACAGAACACACAATTTCTTATTTCTTTTAACTCTAATTAAACTGATCAACTCTACCAAAGTATCTGTCTGCTTAATTCAACATGCACTCACCCTATTGAGCTAGAAGTGTTAAATTAATAAAATGGTAGTTTTCTAGTTAGCCACTTCTGTTCTACTAGCAAGGCTAGCAACAGGTTGCAATTTGGTCACCTGCTTTATATTGTCTAAGCCACATCCCAATTAAGCTCTCCTCCAACTGACTTAGCAAAATAAGTTGATATAGTACCTTCCAACACAGAACACATTAACCTTCTTCTTTCTATTTAACCTACCGCACACTACTTCTAATAAGTATCATCAATTAATCTCAACACACTGACTCCTGTTGAGACAGAAGTGTTGAATCACCTCTGAAAATGGTAGCCTTAGTTAGCGCTTTCTGCTCTAGCTGAGCAACAACAGGGTTATAGTCGAATCACCTACATTTTTATTGTCTAAACCACACTCAAAAGCCTCTCTCTCCTTCAACTGATTGCAAAACAAGTTGATACTGTCTTCACCACAGAATACAAAACTCTCTTTGTTTTTCTTAACTCAGAATAAGACTCCTTCTTTTTCTAGCAAGAATCTATCCATAATCTCAACTGACTGACTTCTTTTGAGAAAAGTGTTAAATGTAAAAAATAGCTTTTTCAGTTAGCTGCTTTCTGTTCTACAAGGCTAGCAAAAGTAAGTTATTTGAATCACCTGCATTTTTATTGGTCTAAGCCCCACCCCAAAACCCCGCCTCTTCAACTGATTTGCAAGCAGGAGACAGTCCTCACACAGAACACAAACTTACTTTCTTTCTTTATTTTTAACAACTAGAATAAGACCCTTCTTTTTCAAATTAAGTATCTGTCCATTAATCTCAACTGACACTGACTTGTGGAGATAAGCGCAAATTAATAAGAAAATGGTAGTTTTAAAGTTAGCTGCTTTCTGCTCTAAGCTACCATATATTATAGTTTAATCACCTGTATTTTTATTGTCTAAGCCACATCCCCAAATAAATCTACCTTCCTTCAACTGATTTAGCAAAGAAAAGCGATACAGCACCTTCAACACAGAACACAACTCATTTTCTTTTTCTTAACTCAGAATAGATCCTTCTACTTAATAAAGTATCTCTATAATTTCAACTGAACTAGCTTGTTGAGATAATGTTAAATTAATAAAGTTGCAGCTTTTAGTTGGCTGCTTTCACTCTACAAGCAAGCTGGCAACTGAAATGAAATCTAAATCTCAACATATTGTCTAACCCACACCCCAACAGTTTCTTCTTCTTCTGATTTTGTAAAGAAAATTGATACAGAACCCTTTCCAGTATAACACACTTGACTTTCTTTTCTTTCTCAATCCCTTAAGACCCTACTCTTCAACAAGCATATGTCTGCTTAATCTCAACAGATACTGTCCTGTTGAATAAAGGTTATATTACTATTAAAATGGTAGCTTTATCTCTCTCTCTCTCTATCTCTATCTCTATCTCTCTATATCTCTCTATCTCTCTATCTCTCTCTATCCCTCTATATCTCTCTATATCTCTCTATATCTCTCTATATCTCTCTCTCTCTCTCTCTCTCTTCTCTCTCTATCTCTCTCTATCTCTCTATATCTCTCTCTATCTCTCTCTATCTCTCTATATCTCTCTATATCTATCTCTCTATATCTATCTCTCTATCTCTATCTCTCTATCTCTCTATCTCTCTCTATCTATCTCTCTCTCTATCTCTCTCTCTCTCTATCTCTCTCTCTATATCTCTATCTCTCTATCTCTATCTATCTATCTCTCTATATCTATCTCTCTATATCTCTTCTCTCTCTATCTCTCTCTCTATCTCTCTATCTCTCTCTATCTCTCTATCTCTCTCTATCTCTCTATCTCTCTCTCTATCTCTCTATATCTCTATCTCTCTATCTCTCTATATCTATATCATCTCTATGTCTCTATCTCTCTATATCTAACTCTCTCTCTCTATCTCTATCTCTCTATATCTATCTCTCTATCTCTCTATACCTCTATCTATCTATATCTCTCTATATCCTCTCTCACTCTCTATATCACTCTCTCTATATCTCTCTATATCTATCTCTCTATCTCTCTATATCCACAACCTATATCTATCTCTGTCTCTCTATATCTATCTCTCTGTCTCTATATCTATCTCTCTCTATCTCTCTGTCTCTCTATATCTATCTCTCTCTCTATATCTATCTATATATCTACATCTCTATCTCTATCTCTATCTCTATATCTATCTCTATCTCTATATCTCTCTATATCTCTCTCTCTCTATCTCTCTCTATATCTCTATCTCTATCTCTATAATCTATCTCTCTATCTCTCTCATCTATGTCTATCTCTATATCTATCTCTCTGTATCTATCTCTCTATATCTATCTCTATCTCTATATCTA